>JAOXOE010000874.1:39950054-40000546 GCA_028565055.1 Phoeniculus purpureus
TGACCTCATTAATGTCTATAAATATGTGAAGTGTGGGTGTCAGGAGGATGGAGCCAGGCTCTTCTCAATGTCATCTACTGATAGGACAAGGGGCAATGGGTGTAAGCTGGAACACAGGAGGTTCAACATAAACATGACAAGAAACTTCTTTACAGTGGAGGTGACAGAGCACTGGAACAGGCTGCCCAGGGGAGTTGTGAAGTCTCCTTCTCCAGAGATGTATAAAACCTGCCTGGATATGTTTCTGTGCAACTTGCTCTAGGTGATCCTGCTATGGTGGGGGATTTGGACTGGATGATCTTTCAAGGTCCCTTCCAATCCCTAATATTCTGTGATTCACTGAAGGAGACAACTACAGAAGGCTCCATTCTAGACCTGTTTTTCACTAACATAGAAGAACTTGTGGTCGATGGAAAGCTTGAAGGGTCTCTTGAGCATAGGGATTATGAGATTATGGTGGAGTTTTCAGTTCCTATACAAGTAAGAAGGGTGGTCAGTAGAACAGCTACTGTGGACTTCTGGAGAACAGGCTTCAGCCTTTTCAGGAGACTAGTTGACAGAGTCTTTGCAAAGATAGTGCTGATGGGCAAAGGAATGCAGGAAGCCTGGACACTCATCAAGAAGGAAACATTTAAGGTGCAGAAGGCTGTCTCCGTATGCCATTAAGACAAACTAGAGAGAAAGAAAACTGGCATGTCTGAATAGAAAACTACGTCTGGAACTCAGGAAGAAAGGGAACTAAGAAAGGAAAGGGTAGTCTGTGGACTACTGAGGAAGGGGCAGGCCATTCAAGGAGACTACAAAGACTTTGTGAGCCTATGCAGGAAGGAATATAGAAGGGCTAGAGGTCAACCAGAACTTAATCTAGCCTCTGCTATGGAAGACAGTAAAGAATATTTTTATAAATACTTCAACTGTGGAAGGAAGGCTAAGAAGAATCTCCATCCTCTACTTGGTGCAGGGGAAGACATCACAAAGAATGAGGAAAATGCTGAGGCACATAATGCTTCTTTGCCTCAGTCTTTAAGAATAAAACCAGTTGTTCTCTCAGTGTCCTCTGGTCCTGAGGTAAAGGACAGAGACTGGGAATGGAATATAACCTTCATCATCCAAGAAGCAATAGTCCTAGACCAACTTCACCATTTAGACAGATGCACATCTTCAGAACCAGATGGGAAAGGTACTGAGGGAGTTCACCAAGACAGTTTTGATAATTTATCAGCAGTCCTGGCTAACCAGAGAGGTCCAAGTCAGCTGGAGGTTAGCACATATGGTGCCCATCTATGGGAATGGCCAGAAGGAGGATCTGGGTAAGTGTGGGCCTGTAAGCCTGACTTGGTGCCAGGGAAAGTTGTGGAGAAGACCATCTTGAGTGTCACCACATGACTTATACAGAACAACAAGTTGAGTTGAGTCAACAACCCTAGAGGTATTGAAAAGATGTATAGATATGATGATGAGGAACATGATTTAGTGCTGATTTGACTTCATGATGTTAAAGGTCTCTTCCAACCAAAATGTTATACGATCGCTGTACAGACTTCATTATCTGGAGTATCTTGAAATATCAACAGAGCTGCATTGGCCAACATTGTGTAAGGCGCCACCGCTGTTGTTTTGTCATTGTTGTTTTTGATGCAGTGTCTGTCCTTCAGGTTGTAGACCATTAACAAGGTGTTCCCCAAATAACTGTATGTCTGCTTGGCTAGATATTACACTTCTCTAAAACACAGAAGAATATTTCAGTAGAACTATCCAGGAACTATTTTTAAAAAGAACTAGAAGCTAACCTTAAGTTAGCCAAAAGATTAGCTACGTCAGGGCCTTTGTGATTCAAAAAACATCAGTTTTGTTTCAGAAAAATATTTAATTCGCTGAGACAGTTCAGGCAAAATTGTAGAGAAAATAAGACTCAATACTTAGTGTGTGTATATATATATGTATACAAATATTCAGAATACAGATTTTGCCAGTCAGTTTGTTAGAACAGATTTAAACCAGACCAAACCAGTTCTTCTGTGTGGAGCTACATTTTTTAATCGTGTGTCTGATGTTATGAGGGTCATACTATTCATTGTTTGCAGATAAGTTTAATAAGGAGCCCTGTAAGTACCATTTTCTTTCCCCATTTCATGTAAACACTGAATGTTAGTAGTGTATGAAAGTGTTTGGTTACTCCAAGAACTTTTAATCCTAGGCAAACACACCAGTGTTTACCAGTGAGTCTGCTTTCTCAAGCATTTCAGTGGATTACTTTAGGCTTTTTTTGTTTAAGTATTTCAGCCTGCCTGTAACTTCTGCTCAAATTACTTGTTCTTTTGGACAAGAAGCTATTAGAAAGTCTGAGAAAGATTTCCCCATATGTAGATTTTTCGTCCTTGAATTTCCACTGTCTTGTCCCTTTTTTGGACAGTTCTGGACAGTTGTCTGTACTGATGCGGGAGGGTCCTTTGGTTCCTTCCTCACCCTTCTGCATCATGTCTGTGGAAGTCATGCTGTCAGTGCAGACTCAGTCCTGACTCCTTTGTGTCCTTCATTGGATTTAGGAAATTTTGACTTAGAAAATTTCTGAGGAATCTTTGAAGCCAGTACCCCAGATTACAAGGTAAAAGATAAAACAAGAGAGTGGAGAAAAAATGTAGGGCAAACCCTGGTTTATCCACTTCAAAGCATGATTAAGGCTAATTGTTTTCTCTGCCTTTGATGCTGCAAGAGAATGATCTTTGTAGCTAGTATAATAACCCCTAAAATGGGTATTGTTTTCCTTCAAAGATAGAAAATTAAACACTGCAGTTAAAGATTGAACCTAGCTGATTCATTTTACTGAAGTCAAATGTTAGCTAGCTTGCCCGTTGATTCCTGTCATTGTCTAACGTAGAATGATGAACTGAAGCAGAAGTCCTTTATGCTTTTGTTGTTACTGATGAAAGTAGTTAATTTCTTTCTGGCCAGATTTTCTAAGATGACCTGAGCAAATGGTCCAAGATACATGTGTTCAGCATGCTTCACTGAGCTGTATCCTTCATGAAGTATGTTCTAATAAGTTTCTATTATTGTTAAATGTATGTGTAAATGAGGACAATATCCTACTCTAGGTCTTTATCCACAGGTTGATAAAAGTAAGCTAATCTTTACTCACCAGAGGCCATCCTTCAGCACTGCTTTATTCATACCCAGGTTAACTGTCATTCACAAAATTATTCAGAAGATTAGTTTCCTGTTCAAGAAAAATGAATCAGTGGACGTAAACCTGCACAAAACTTCTAACCCAGGGTCTTGGTAGCTTTCAGTCTTAACAGAAATTAAACTAAATTTTACAGCTGTGGTAGATACGGGAAGAGCAGCTGATGTCATCTACCTGGACTCGTGCAAGGCATCTGACTCTGTCACACATGACATCGTTTTCTCTAAAACAGACAGACATGGACTTGACAGATGGTCTACTCAGTGGATAAGGAACTGGTTAAAAGGTCCCACTCAAAGAGTTGTGATCAGCAGTTCAAATTCCAGGTGGACACCTGTGACAAGTGGAGGTCCTCAGGGGTCTGTTCTGGGTCCAGTGGTGTTTAACGTCTCTGCCAGCAACATGAATAGTGGCATTGACTGCACCTGCAGCAAGTCTGCTGATGACACCAAGCTGTGTGGTGCAGTGGACTCACTTGAGGGAAGGGAGTCTCATCCAGAGAGACCTTGACTGACTTAAGAAGTGGGCCAATGCAAACTGCATGAGGTTCAACAAGTCAAAGTCCAAAGACCTGCATCTGGGTTGGGCCAATCCAGGCCCAGTTACAAGCTGGGTGCAGAGTGAGTTGAGAGTAGCCCTGAAAGAGAAAGACTTGGGAATGTTGATTGATGAGAATCTCAACATGAGCCAGCAGTGCACTCATGCAGCCCAGAAGGCCAACCATTATCCTCAGATGCATCAAGAGAAATGTGGCCAGCAGATTGGGAGGCGATTCTCCCCCTTAACTCTGCTCTTTTGAGACTCCACCTTGAACACTACATCTAGTTCAGGTGTCCCAAAGGACATGAGAAGGACAGAGAACTGTTGGAGTGAGTCCAGATGAGGGCCACAAAGGTGATCCAAAGGCTAGAGCACCTTTGCTGTGAAGATAGACTTAGCAAGTTGGGGTGTTCAGGGAAGACTTCAGGGAGGACCTTACAGCTGCCTTCCAGTACCTGAAAGGAACCTACAGGAAGGCTGAGGAGGGACTTTTCACAGGGGGGTCTAGAGATAGAACAGGGCAAAATAGTTTTAAACTGAAGGAGAGTAGGTTTAGACTATGTCTTAAGAAGAAGTTCTTCAGTACAAGAGCGGTGAGATTCTGGAATACTTTGTATGGATGCCCTCTCCCTGGAGGTCTGGACCAGGCTGGATGAGGCCTTGAGCAACCTGGTCTAGTTGAGAAGCGTCCCTGCCCACGGCAGGGTGGTTGAAGTAGACGATTTCTGAGAGCCCTTCCATCCTAAGCCATTCTATGATTCTATGATTTTATTTGGGGGCAGTTTTATATAATACTCACTCGAGTCTGTGGTGCTCCAGACACCTTCAGGTAAATGTGTCTGAAACAATACGGTATTGACTGGCTAACTCCTTGGCAGAACACTGAACGGTTTTCTCAGAAATAAATTATTGTACTGTGACACTTTCTAAAACCTTTTTCTACTTCATTTTTGTATCCTCTTTCTGTTTTATACTTTTTGTGCCAGAATGACCTCTTTTGATTTTTCAATAGAATTTCACTCCCTTTTAGATTCTTAGGTCAGTCTGGACAAAGGTAAACTCAGTTTATTTATTTTGAGATTTTCTTTGCCTCTTCTATACTCTCTACTTTAGAAATGACAGCTTTGTAGTGTTCTTCCTCAAGCCAAGATAAATAACAGTATTTAATGAGGCTCATGCTAATGTATGAATTACCTATAAAAGATAAGTTCTTATTTAAAGGATGAATTATTATTTACCCAGTTTACTCTTTGTTCTTTAGAGAAGCTTCAAATTCCACTTAAAAGCACACAAACCCTCTCTGTTCTTACTTATGGAGGCTTGTTGTTCAAGGTTCTCACGGTGCCCCGTGAAGTGGTGGAGTCACCATCCCTAGAAGTATTTACATAATGAGTATATAAATACTCATTATATTCTCAGCAGTGGTGCTGAGAAGCATGATGCAATAGTGACTTGGCAGTAATGAGTTAATGGTTAGACATAATGATAATCTTATCATGCTTGTGTGAGAGCTTATGTTGAAGAACCTTGAAACGTCATCCTGGAAATTCTTAATATATTAAAACTGTAAAACAGTGCCACCTGCAGTTAAAATTGGTAAATATTATTTCAGTGATATTAATAAAGCGGTGAATAGATATGCATAACTACTTATGATTACCTATCAGTATGTAAGAGACATCCCTCCATCTTTTGGAGTCTGCCAGTTGGAGATAAATTGGTGTTAACAATCATAGAGTCATTGAATCACTGTGCCTGGAAAGGAGCTCCAGGATCATCTAGTCCAGCCCTCATCCCAACAGCTCCCTAACCCCTACACCTGGCCTTAAGTGCTCTATCTACTCATTTTTTAAGTACCTCCAGGGATGATGAATCCACCACCTCTCTGGGCAGCCTCTTCCAGTGCCCAACCACTCTCTCAGTAAAGAACTTCTCCCTAACATGCAATCTAAACCTCCCCTGACGCAAATGGAGGTCATTTCCTCTCGTCTTATCACTATTAATTTGGGAGAAGAGACCAGCACCAGCCTCACTACAACCTCCTTTGTAGTTGTAGAGAGTAATAAGGTCTCCACTCAGCCTTCTCTTCTCTAGACTAAATAATCCCAGTTTGCTTAGCCACTCTTCATAGGGCCTGTTTTCCAAACATCTCACCAGCCTCGTTGCCCTTCTCTAGACCCATTCCAGCACCTCAGTGTCCTTCTGCGGTGCCCAAAACTGGACACAGTACTCAAGATGGAGTCTCACGAGTGCCGAGTACAGGGGCACAATCACCTCCTTACTCCTGCTGGTTACACCATTTCTGATACAGGCCATGATGCTGTTGGCCACCTTGGCCACCTGGGCACACTGCTGGCTCCTGTTCAGCCAGATATCAACCAACAGCCGCAGGTCCTTTTCTGCCAGGCAGCTCTCCAGCCACTCTTCCCCAAACCTGTAACGCTGCTGGGGCTTGTTGTGACCGAAGTGCATGGCTTGGCACTTGACTTGTTAAACTTCATCCCATTGGCCTGATCCCATCACTCCAGCCTGTCCAAATCCCTCTGCAGCATCTCCCTACCCTCAGGCAGATTGACACTCTCACTTAATTTTTTGTCATCTGCAAATTTACTGAGGGTGTGTTTGATCCCCTCATCCAGGTGGTTGATAAAGATGTTAAACAAGACTGGTCCCAAAACTGAGCCCTGAGGGACACTGCTTGTGACAGGTCACCAACTGGAATTAACCTTGTTCAAAACAGCTCTCTGGTCTTGGCCATCCAGCCCGCTTTTAACCCAGCAAAGGGTCCACCTGTCTAAGCCATGAGCTGCCGGCTTCTCCAGCAGAATGCTGTGGGAAATGGTGTCAAATGCCTGACTGAAGTCCAGGTAAATAACATCCTCTGCTTTTCCTCATCTAATAAGCTGGTAATCTTATCATAGAAGAGGATCAGGATGGTTAAACAGGACTTGCCTTTCATGAACCCATGTTGGCTGGACCTGATAGGATGAGGAAGTTTCCCTAATGTAGACAACACCTTAGTGTCTGTATACAACATCAGAATCACTGACGAATACAAATCTCAGTGATTAAAGAATCTCTGCTGAAGTCGTATCATGAGGAAGAAGCTCAGGTATTTATTTCAGAGGATAGTAAATTTCTGAAAGTCAAACTTTGTATATTCTCACTGTGGCCCCCAAATAATTATGTAGCACATGAGCAATACACAGAAATACTGCATTTAGAAGTATTTAATAAGTGTGGCAGTCTCCAGTGTTACTCCTAGACTTTCTTAACTATGACCACAGAAAGTGAAATAAATTCCAAATAAAGTGAATTTTTAAAGTAAGGAGGAAGATTTTCAGATAAATGAAAGAAATTTGAATTATTTCATCCTGTATTAGCGATGGAGTCAGTCTAACAGAGTTTGTTCTCATTTATGAAATCACAGAATCGTAGAATGGTTTGAGTTGGAAGACTCCTTTGAAGACCATCTAGTGAAAACCCCTTTTCATGGGCAGGGACATAATTTACTGGGTCAGTTTACTTAAAGCCCCATTGAGCTTGAGTTGTGAATACTTCCAGGGGCATTCACAAAATCACTGGGAAATCACCAAACTTACTGTAAGGGCTCAAGACCTCACACTTGACCTTGTTTCATTCAATGAGGTTCATGTGGGGTCAGTCTTTAAGCCTAGTCAAGATCTCTCTGTGTGGCATCCTTTCCCTCAAGCAAGTTAGCTGCATCACTCAGCTTGCTGGTGCTCAGCAAAAACTTTCCAACTCAAGCCCACTATCCCATTAATAAAAATATTAAACAGTCCCAGTCAAAATGTGAATCTCTGAGGAGCACCACTTATTACTAATCTTCAACTTGACATTGAACTCTTTGACATGGCCATCCAGCCAATTCCTTTTGCCTCAAATACTCCATGAACTCCTGAAAGCTTTCTTTCCAAATTAGGGGAAATAATCTGGTGGGGGACCATGTCGAAGGCCTCACAGAAGTTGAGATGCATGATATCAGCAGCTCTTCCCTTGTCCACTGGTGCAGTCATTCCACTGTAGAAGGTCACTAGATTGGTCAGTCGTAATTTATCCTTTGTAAAGCCTTACTGGCTGTCTCTACTCATGTCTCTGTCATCCATATGCCTTCACATGGCTTCCAGGGTGATTTGTTCTACAGTCTTCACTGGCATATAGGTGGGGCTGATGGGTTGGTAATTCACAGAGTCCTCTGCTCTACACTTGAAGAGGGTAAAAAATTGAAGCCTAAATGGTGAAGAGGCTTCTTCCCTTGTCAGCAAGGATAGGTAATACTTCCCAGTATTGTGTACTGGGAGTTACCAAGTACATGCTGACGGGATCTTTAGATAAAAGCCCACAGACAGTGTCTTCTCTTGTTTTTCAGTTCTGCACTTTGTTTCCAGTAGACAGACTGCTATTTCCTATAGACAGACTTAATTATTTCAGTGATTATGCCTTCATCATAGCGTAATGTAAGTTAGAAGACACCTCTGCAGGCCATCTTGTCCAGCTCCCTCTTCTCAGAGCAGTTCCAGTTACACCAAATTATTCTACAAACGCAAGCTGCAACGAAGAGCATTGCAACCAAGCTACTCTGGGGAAGTGTTAATAGGGAAGAAACCATACTGCTCCCGCTTTGTCAGCAAGAAATAACCATGACTCAACCTCAGAGTTGACCATCGAAAGATGTTTTAGGCATCAGTCTTGCAATAGTTCAGGTCTCTCAGCTTGTCCTACAGGGCCCAAGCAGCATTGACTGCATAGGTACAGACTTCGTAGAAAACAAAGGTTGAAATACAAAAATGTTCAGAGTTAGCACCATCTGGGTGCAGGTCAGGTCATTAGGAAGAAGCATTAATGTCACTGATGACTAATAACTGTTTGGATAAAGGGAAGTAAGCCAGTTTTTCTCCTGGACAGTGGTTCAATCCAGTTAACTATGAGATACTGGTTTCCATCCTGGGAAGGAACAGAGGTAAGTCTAAGAAATCTTAAGAATTTCATTGGAGGATGTAATATGGGGATCAGTAGTTGCCGCCTACAGAAGAACACGAGTTAATTGATACTCCTTAATTCCGTTGGAACACTGTGTAGATGTCATGCAACATAGAAGAGCAATATGAAGGCAGTTGCCAAGTGCTCTACAAGTTTCTCAGATCTTCACAACCATGTTCCTCCTTGCTCCATCACTGCCTGTTGTGTGTCTCAGATGTTCAACAGCAGTGCTCATAACCGCAGAACACTGGTCAAAGTGTGTATCTCAACAAGCCTGTGGTGATGGTGACAGAAATGCGCTTGGGAGTTTGACCATTTCCTCAGTCAAGTCAGTGCTTGTATGTGGGCCATTCTGGGTTTGTGAAGATCTGGCAGAGCAACATCTACAAGTACCACTCTGCAGTATGTTCCATTCATTTTGTAGTGGTACTGATACGTGGCCCCTTGCCACCTTCTACTCCTGTCACCAGTGCTGCAATCTTCATAAAGCCATCATCGTTTAAATAATGTAGCTGTAACCAAGTGCCGGGGAGACAGGCTCTTGCACGCAAACCAGCAGTGGACTTCAGTAGCGGTTTCCTGATAGAGTGAAGTAAAAGCCGAGTTCACTGTTTTCATTATACTCAGGAAAATTTAGAGGTATTTGATGTTTGCCGTTAGATTGTATCACAGAAACCACTTGTCACAACATGAAAGCTTCATCTGTGCATGAGGTAGTCTTGATTGTTGGACAGAACTCACAGATGCTTGTATGTCAGATAAAACTCCCCCTCTCACCTCCCTGTGCCCTAGATACAGAGATGATGGAGAAAAATGGTCTGAAGTCAAGAGAGGCTTCTACCTGGAAAAATGTTATAGACTCTTTCTTACAAAGTTCAAGGTAAATTTTAATTCCTAAAATAAACTCTGAGGAAGTGATTAAAATGCAAGAGAAGTTATGCTTTTACCCTTTCTGCTTTTCTCTTTGTAGGACATCTACAATAAATAAACAAATATCTTCACATTGAAAAAGTACTGCTGCAAATTTGACCCCTGCAGGTTTTCATTGGATAGTATTTTCTTTAGTGCCAAGGAAGTAATTTGACTTCTCAGGTCTGCTGGGCCACATGACCCTTTTTTTATTGATGTCAGCAAAGTCTCAGGTTTTGTGTTTGTCTTTTAACCTTGGATTATATAAATCTCATGTTAATGAATAAAAGCTAAACAAATAATTTTGACAACTTAGGTGGAAAAAAATGTTTGAAATTACCTTTACGCGCCTGAGAAACTGGTGCACGGAAGAGCTATAGCTTATCTTTGATTATACCAGATTTGTTTGGAGGATTCTGGAATTAAGCTAGCTGCTCCACAGTCTAATTCTCTGCCTTTGACTGTTGTTCATAGGAGAATCAAATAGTATTTATTTCATCAAAACTTTTAATGTGACGTGTAGGAGGCTTTTTCCCTGGAACAGCTGTTGGATACTAAGATAACTCTCACTGTGCTGGATGGAGCTTTGGAGGACATTGGCAGCACTTGCTTTTTACTTCTTCAGGGAACAAGGAGATTCAAACCATGCCCTGGTCCCTCTGGCCTCTGATTTCAATGTTCTGTAGGGTAAAAACATCATATAACTGCCTAAGCACTGACACAGCCTAAACAGCATCCATCATCCCATTTGAGTGAAGACTATTTTTGTAAGTCAGTGAAAACACAGTTAACTGTTCCCAGTGTTCCATCTTGTTTTCTGAAAAAACAGTGTTTGTGCAGACATGTTGGGAAGAAAATCAGTGAAACCCTGCTCTAACTGCAATAAAAGTGACATATGTGCCTTTACAATGATCTGGGCTGGGTTTGTTGCAAAGTTCATTGGCTCTTCTCGGTATCTGATTTTAGAGTTTTGCAGATCGCATCAGTGGTTTATATAAGTTTATATTATTGAGGTTAGAAAGTGGAGAAAGGCAGCAAAATCAACGTAGGCTTGAATAAAGTCATAACAAACAAAAAGATGATGCCTTTTCCTCTATCTAGACCCCTGTGTTGAAAGCAGTGTTTTCATAAAACTCAGACAGAATTCATTTCCATTCTGAGTGCTTAATAGTTCCTGTCAGAACAGAACAGCTGGGAAACATATGGTATCCATTTCCCTGTATCACTTGGAAAAAATTTCACATGTAAATAAAACCAACATAAAAGTGTGGGCCTTTGAACCTAGAATCTTATGCAATACATAAATAAGTCAGCACAGTGTGTTCTTTGTATTGACCTCCTAAGTTACATGCCTTTTGAGTATGAGTTCTTTTATTTCTTCCGAAATATATTCTTAAGCACTCCCAAAAGTTTTAAGGTAATTTTCAGGCATCCAAGCCATGCTAATCCTTTACTGCAGACGTCGATGTTGCACTGAAAAGTGTGTATCTCTGTTTTTTCAGGGAAGTGTTCGTGGCAAGTTGTGTGTGCTATGTCCACAAATTAAATCCCACCGATAGGCTGTTAGCATATGTAATAAATCCGCTTTGTTTAAACAGTTTTCTTGACTTGCAGAGTGTGTTGACTCCTAGTGTACACTGAAAGGGGCATAGGAACTGCCTAAAGGCTTTAGAGGTTTTATGTCTGTCTCTGAGATGAACATAAAATAAGGAAAACTTCTTGCCAGAGTTCCACTGATTGTGGAGGTCGTAAATATCACCATCTAGCATTACGTGACGCAGTGCAAGTACAGTGGGATTCAGTTCAACGGGATTAAGGGTTCAGGTGTACTGAGCTACTTTTCTTCTCTGCGAGGTAGCTTCACTGATCATGTACTGTACTGCACTGCGATCGTGGTGTGGAAGGTCCAGAGCTCTATGTACGTGTGTGTGTGTGTGTGTGTGTATGTATGGAGAGATACATCATACCTAAATAAGTAGGCTTGTTCTTCCAGTTTGTGCCCATTGCCTCTCGTCTTGCCAAGTGGGCTTCATGGAAAAGAGCTTCATTCCTCTTCTTTATCACTTCTTATCATGTAACTATACATAAGTGTAAGATTCCTCCTGACTTTCTCTATTCTGAACAGTCCCAGCTCTCAGTCACTGATGACAGGTGTTTCCAGTTCATGTATGAAAGAAGAATCTCTGTGAGATAACTAGACTTGAAAGTTACGCTGTTGTTACTGTCGTTATATCTCTTAAAATGTTTTGACTAACCCTTTTGTTGACCTTTCAGAAAATCATGCTACTCTTCATAGAAACAGTTCATCACAGAACGGCCTGGGTTGGAAGGGACCTTAAGTATAATCTACCCAATCCCTTGCTGTGGTCAGGGACACCTCCCGCTAGACAAAGTTGCTCAAAGCCCCATCCAACCTGGCTTTGAACACTTCAAGGAAGGGGCGTCCACAGCCTCCCTGGGCAACCTGTGCCAGTGCCTCACCACCCTCACTGTAAAGAATTTCCTCCTGATAGCTAATCTAAATCTACTCTCTTCTAGCTCAAAATCATTTCCCCTTGTCCTGTCACAAACAAACTCTTCCCCAGCTTGCTTATAGGCCTCCTTCAGGTACTGGAAGGCTGCTACAAGGTCTTCCCAGATCCTCCTCTTCTCTACCCTGAATAGCCTGGGGAACAGATACATCTTACGATACGTCTCTGTGCAATAAAAAAAGTAAGGGTACAGATTAGGGCAGGGCCATGGTGAATGCAACTAAGCTTTTACTGATATCCATTCCCTGATTGAAACTTTTTTACTTTTAATTGATTACAGTGTTTGAAAAGGTTTCTTTTCCAGAGTATCAAATTCTTCAGCTGTTTTGTTAGAGACACCATTAACTCTGCTTAGATGCGAATGTTAGTGTCACCGTGTAATTCTTGTTTCTAGTTTGGACAGGTATTTAAGTATGCCATGCCACGTCTCACATCTGGTACTAATCACTTCTAAATCACATTCCTGTGTTTCTGTAGTTTCAAGCAGCAGCTGGAACTGTGGAGTCTCAACTCTTATAGGAAATGCACCAAAACAAACAGGAATTGCAGATGTGTGCAATAAATTCAGACCAGTGAAGAGGGTTTCCCCATTAAAGCACCAGCCAGAAAGCTCTGAAAACAATGAAAGTGATGACCAGAAGAACCAGAAGGGAGAGTGCCAGAAAGACAGTGATTCTCAGTCTGCACCTCCAAATGATGACCACAGTCCAGGAGAAGGAGAAAGCCTTAAAAGCAAAAACACTGACCCTGCTATTATTCTTGGTGAGCTGGAGCATTATGACCTGGATATGGATGAAATTTTGGATGTGCCTTACATTAAATCATCCCAGCAACTTGTTCCTTTTACAAAGGTAGCTCCTGAGAAAAAACTTACGGGTGTATGTTCAACAGTGAATGGTCTTAGTGGGACGACTTGTTCTGCAGGGAACACAGAGAGTTCACCTGCCAGTGAGATGCAGTTCTGTGTGCTGTCTCCTATGAAGGGCTCTCAGCTGAGGAAAACGCAGCCCATTGTCCTTGATCAGCACAGGCATTTAACAGAGTTAGAGCTTTCCCAGCCTTTAGGTAAGTGTAGCTCAGTCCACGAAACTGAAGCTCAGGGCAAGGGCTTCCTCAGCAGGACATTTGTTGATCCTCATGCCCATAAGCCTGAGAGGACTGTGCCAAACTGCCACCTGAAGACTTTCCACCTGCAGACGGCAGTGGCAGAAAGCAAGCAGCTGGAAGAATTGAGTATGAACTGGAGCAGTGCAGGGGCCCCAGAAGAGAGGAATGAAGAGGTGAAAAAAATTAGAAGCATCTTAAACATTGTAAAGGAAGGCCAAATATCATTACTGGTAAGTGTAATCTTTTGCATGAAACACAGAATAAGGGCAATCTATAATGTGTTTTGTTAAGCCAGCAAAGCTGAATTATGTACTTTGAACCTTGCTCATTTTCTCTTGTACGCTCCTTGGTAATTCAGCATATGGGCTTCCAGATGGAAAGTTTTAATCTTTAAATCAAAATTGTAGCAAAACCAAGATAGCACACTTGTGTGTAAATGTGACTAAGGTTGTTGGCTTATGCCATACACTGAAATCATATATAAGGCAAGTGTTTTAACTACTGAAATATATAAATTTAAATCTTAAATTTAAATTTTAGTCGAGTTTTGCCTTTCATAACATTTGTGACGTGCTTTGTTCAGTTATTGCTGCTTTACCTCAGCTATTTAGAGGCTGGTAATGGGAACAGAGAGGCTTCTGTTGTGCTCTCATTATTATTCAGGAGTGTTTACTGCCTTGTTGCAGCAGCATTCTCGAGCAGGAGCTTTCTCTAAAGCCTCATTGGCCCCTGACCCATATGAAGTTTTTTCACTAGACTCTAGCACTGCAAACAGGCACCATCAGTGATGGTTTCCAAAGTAACTGGATGTAAGTTTACACAACAATGCAGAGCATGTGATTGCCACTCAGAATGGCTGGTTGGGGCACAGTGTACACATAAGGATTGTTTTTATTAGGTTCTTGCTTGGCTTATTTGTTTGCCAGTCTAGCTCAAGCAGAAAGGCATGCGGTTAGTAACAGCAGCAAGAATAAAGGCAGGTATTGAAAGACTAGACAGTGACAGAAGTGAGTATTAAATTGTTCAATGTGAAATAAAAGTGAACTAAATTCACCCTGAAATAGAAATTGGGAGAAGAAAATAGGACATCATGTGTAGGTAGGAGGAAGCAAAATGCATATTTTTGCCAAACAAGTCAAAGCCTCTCAATGAGGCAGATTCATCAAACAGTGCTCTGGCAAGTCTGCGCAACTCTAGGAACTTGTCGTTGCTACTCCTTAACTGTGTCTTGTTTCTTCCTTTTTCCTTATGGAGTTTTTCAATCCAGTTATTATGTCTCAAAAGTGCATCAGGGCAGAAATAACGTATTAGGTCATGGTTACATAGTACCTTGGGTAAATATTCCAAGAAATGTTTTGATGAAAACAAGCCAGCAAGTAAAAATAATCTGTCATGTGTTTTAACTACGTTTTAGGTTGTGCTTAATAAAAGCTGCCACTTTTGTGATGGGCAAAATTAATCAGGACTTTTTTAGGAATTATGGGTGTTTTCTGTTAATTACTCATCAATGCAATTTAAAAAAGGAGAGAAAAAGGACAGCAACCAAATGCAAAGTAGACAGAAATGATGAGAATGTGAATGTTTTTGCATCTCCTTCATGATCAAAGTAGTACAACAACTTACAGCCAGTCAAGTCCTTTCACAATGAGAGAAACTACTCAGTGTATCAAGGACTGAGGAGCCCATTGCTATCCTCTTGCTAGTAGTAACCAGATTCTCTATAGGGAAGTGAAAAGCTCCTGGGTTTGAGTTGTAAAAGACTGTGCCAATGGGGAAACATTTTTGTATCTGGCTTATATCTTGGGCTCTGAGACTCAATGTCCTGTCTATCTTTTTATCCTCAGTTGTAACTAACACAATGCTTTTTTTAACAGCCACATTTAGCAGCAGATAATCTGGATAAGATCCATGACGAATGTGAAAACAATCTGTTGCATGTAGCAGCATCAAAGGGACATGCAGAATGCCTGCAGCATCTCACTTCTTTGATGGGTGAAGACTGTTTGAATGAAAGAAACATTGAACAACTAACTCCAGCAGGATTAGCAATAAAGGTAACAGTGTCTATCTGCACAGTAATGTGACATAAAGGTCATTTATATCCTTTTGTGATGACAGTAAGGAATACATCAAGCAGGATGTTATTTTTCAAGCAATTTATTAAGTGAGAATCAAAAGAACTGTTGGCTGGTTACACATAAGCAAATAAAAATAAATTGCAGTATCAGCCTCAAATTATTAAGAGTTTATACACTGTTGACAAAGCAGATACTTTCATATTAATGGACTCTAAAAAAAATTAATGGACTCTAAAAAAATTGTTGTATTTTAAGGAACTTTCATTCAACTCGCGTTCAGTTGTTTCTTTAGAGAACCACTTCACAGTAATTTGCAAGATTCCAGAAGAGTGCATAACAGCTTGGGAATCTGGAGACTAGGCTGTAAAAGGTGCCCAGGACAAGAGCCATCTCCCTGTTTGTATTTGTGCAGTATCTGCTATAGATAGGTCCTAATCCCTAAGGATTATACTACATGTAAGAATGCTTAATGCATCTAACTAGTGATCAGTGACTTGTCCTTCTAGGAAGACCCTTCCCTCTGCCCTAGCAAGTCATCTCATTTAGTCATGGACCCTTGCTGTACGGGTGATGGAAACATAACTATGGCTTTGCCCTGAACAGGCACATCATCTTGTATTTTAGTGCCACTTTCACGTTGCCACTTCTGCTGTAATCAACAGCTAAGCTATAGTTGATACACAACAGCAAAACAAACAAGTGCATTACATGAGAGAAAACAGCACATTTTCAAAGAAACTGCAATTTCACAGCATTTTAGTAACGGTGATAAACTTTTCCTTGTTTAGTAGATGTGTTTAGAATTTAAACAGATTGCATTTATGTTTATTTGTATTTGTGTAGAATGGTCAGCTGGAGTGTGTTCGATGGATGGTGAGCGAAACAGAAGCTATAGCAGAATTAAGTTGCTCAAAGGACTACCCAAGCCTTATTCATTATGCAGGTTGCTATGGCCAGGTATGACTTTTGTTTACATTTTAAAATAGATTATTTAGTTACTCATAGAAGAATTTAAATTTAAAGCATGTTTATTATTGTTTTGTGGGTTTTAATTGCTGTGTTCTTAACTAATTTAAATACAGGAAAATGTTCTCCCACTTAATCTGTGGTGGTTTTCAGTAGAACTTGTTTTTACAGCTTTCAAATTTTTTTTTAGAATTTATTTTAGGCTTCAAGTAGTGGCTAGGAGAAGATTAACTGACATATTAAGCTAATTTATCAATCCCAAAACTATCTAGGGAGATTAGCTGTCATGCTCCCCAGAGGACTCCTAGAACATATCAGATAACGTTTTGGTGTAGTTCACATTCTTTTTCCAGGAGAGATTAATCTCAGAAAGTTTGTGATGATTTAGGAATTCAGTATACTGACGGTGAAGTGTGGTGAAGCTTGAACATCATCTGTCTAGCTCTAGCTAGTTTTTTTTGAGAATTGCACATAAAAATATGTTGTAGCAAACCTGTTCCACACCTAATTTAACCGTAAATCTAATGATGAGAAACCACAGCAGTACAGTATTTCAGTGCCTTGCTAGTATGTGGGGAAGCATATACCACTTAATCACGCCACATTCCCTTCCCACAGTCTGTTTTTCCCTAAGCAGACCTTGCAATAACCCCTCTACATAGGATTTCTCCAGGATCTGCCACACAAGGAATCTCTTCAGCAGATGCACCACTTTATCACACAGTTTATTCAACAGACCTTAAAGATAAATGCAGGAAAACCCACTTTTTGTGGTAAAGCGTTTTTCTTCTTACTTGTTAAGAGGGAACAAGCAAAATCTGACCACTAAGAAATTTATCTTTTCCTTTCCTGCACAAGTGTTGTTGTCTCTATCAATGCCATACAGTTATCATGGTGTAGTTCTGCTCTTTAGCCAATGCTAAATGCCCAAGCATGAGTTTACTGGCAGGGGAAGGAAAGATGGGCCAGGTCCTGAAAGCTATGGAGC
This sequence comes from Phoeniculus purpureus, assembly GCA_028565055.1. Lineage (NCBI taxonomy): Eukaryota > Metazoa > Chordata > Aves > Bucerotiformes > Phoeniculidae > Phoeniculus > Phoeniculus purpureus. Next base: position 39,967,359 of record JAOXOE010000874.1, read on the forward strand.
TAGAATCCTACTCTTTCTCCTGCTGTTTCCGTATGTACACTGACACCTCTGTTTTCATGCTGTAGTTGGTAGTGAGAGTGGGGTTGGTCTCTTCTCACTGGTGACAGATCACAGGGAAAGGGGAAGTGGCTTCAAGTGGCACCATGGGGTTGGATATCAGGAAAAGCTTCTTTACAGTAAGGTTTGTTAAGCACTGCAGCAGGCTCCCTAGGGAGGTGTCACCATCCCTGAATGTGTTTAAAAGTCGTCTGTATGTGGTGCTCGGGGACACGGCTTAGTAGTGGGTTGTTAGAGATGGTTTAGTATGGTTAGGTGGAGGTTGGACTCGATGGTCTTGCAGGTGTTTTCCAACCTGCGCAATTCTGTGAAGGGCACACTTTGCCTTTTCTCTACTCATCTACTTTGCAACACCTACTGGTGCGAGTTAGGACACTGATGGATATACTGATTGATTGTGTCCTGCTTTCTGTAGCAAGTCTGCCCTGCAAACCTGCCACTTAATATAGGGAGGCTGGGAGCCAGATCAGAGACGCATTGGAGAAAGGCATGTCTACTGCTGACAAGGAAGAGTTTGGAAGAGAAAGTTTCATGTAAAATTTCATTCATATCTTTCATTAACTAGCCCAGTTTTGTCCTCATCTCTAAAAATATTTATAGTAATGAAATCTAATTAAACCTTATTGTTTGCAGTGAGCTATGCTGTCTACTGCAAGGAACAGATCTGCTACGCTTTATTTAGACTCCTTTCAGAGCACGAGATCTACCAGTCAATCAACCACCCACTAAATTTGAAAAAGGTGATATATAAACCACTGACACACTTTCTTAGTTAACTGAATGCCAAAGAAATTGCACAAGCAACATCAGTTGTATTTTTTTTATAATCTACAAACATCCTGCAAGCATGAGGGAATGCCGAGGCTGAAGGAGTGCCAAATGTCTTATGCAACTGTGTTTAGAAGAAAAAAACCTTTGAGAAGTTCAGATATGTGGCTGGCACTATCCTTGAAACTGTGATTTATTTATGAGAGATAATCCATGTAAACACTAGTTTTGGCAGAACTACAAGAGCAATATTTTTACAAGAAAGACCTGCTATTGAATCAGTTTCCAAAAGACTCAGTCCATCCATTGTTTCCCCAGGCATTAGACATGCACAACATACTTGTCTTCACTTCAGAATGGTCAGCAACAGGTTATTCATAGCAAAGCTCCTGTGTTAAAGGTTGTCAAACCACAGTCATGGCCTGACTCCAAAGACATCTCAACAATATGCTCTTTCAGTGACAGAGGCAGCGCGTAAGTTCATCTGGTGGAAAAGGAGATGAGCTTAAAGTCAATCTGTAGACCAGTCAGCATCACTCCTAGCCAGAATCGGTTTAAACAAGGGATTATGCAAAATTAAGCAACTATGGGTCTTGGCAGGCCTCACCAGCTCAGATGCAAATTATGGGCACTTGGCAGATTATGTGCCAGCTGTGTCTCATTCATCATGTGACTGGAGGGAGATGCTAGTGCAGTCCTACGTACACATGGTAGGTCCTGACTAAGAGCTTCACAGGGCTGTAATTTCTTTCCAGCACAGATGCTGTGGTAGCATGGACTGCACAGGTAAGAGGCGGAGGGTGGAGAGTTGCCAAGTGTTTGTTGCCTCTGAGCTCTGGAGGGACTAGCATGACCTTGAGGAACCTGAGCTACAGCATGACTTAGAAGGGGTTTTATGCCACCCTTGGGAGTGGTGTAGGGCTGAAGAGGGCAGTGGAAAGAGGTGTGTCATTCAGGTACACAAATGCCTAACAACACACATCTTTTACACCTCAGATTTTTGCCTTCCTACCTAATGTCATTTTTGCAAGGATAATGTGTTGCTTTCACTCAGTCTTCCTCCTGTGAAGGGCTACGGGTAAGGTCAGCTTAATTAATTATTACTGAGTGACAGGGCTAGGGCTAGCTGTAGATTCAGTACTCTTTACCAAGCTAATCCTGCCATTTGTAGTCCATTTAAGGGTTTAAATGAACTTTGTTAGTTGTTCTTCCCGCTCCAAGATCCAGGTCATGGAGCCAAAGTCTGCAGCATGTTCCACAATAGAAATTGCATATTGTGACATTTTCCCAGAGTCTTTTTGTTTGGAAGGCTTGAATTATTGTAGGTGTAGAATATGCGAGAGGGATATTAAACACTGCTCCAACATAAGATCATCATATGTCTTAAAATTACCAGCCATATGGACTCGTTTGTCAGTATTCATGTTACATCACAAAGTGTGACAAAGTATTTTCTGTTGTGCTAATGTCAGGAGTATTCTGATTTCTTAATTTTGTCTGAATAGGGTGAGCTGATGACTCTAAACTTATTCCTAAAGACACTTTTCTTTCAAATATATGGCTGTTACTAAAGTGATAGACTATATATTTTGATAAACAGTGTTTTCATTTGATCTAGATCTAAGTGAAGATAGCAGTTCTGCATTTGCGGTTTTTTTTATGTCAATGGTATATTTATTAAAAGATGTACTCATGTATGGGAAACTCAGGCTGTTTGAGTAGTCTTCTGACTTTTTGTCTCTGATCAGTTGATGCACAGGTGGTCCTAAGTACAGATGATTGCATTTATCCATCCAAGAAATTTGGTTTTGTGTTGATGAGATTAAGGACCAGAAAGCATCATTTTCTCCACACTGATTGTGATCATGAAATTGCAGAACATGCTTAACATTCTGGCCCCGGTTATATTCCAAACTAATATATAATTTCGTAGCTGTAGTTGTTTTCCAGTTCTGCAGAGAACATTTGCTAAAATATTTTTCTAGTAATTATTAAAACAAAACACAATTGCAATACATAGGAGTATTCTTGTTCACTGCTGGCCAGCACCACTGGCACTTGGAGAGATTGCTCAAAAACATTTTAAAAGGTTATGTGATCTGATGTCATCTCCCCATGCTGGCTGACAGTTGTACTAGCCATTCAGTCAAGGAGAAGCAAAACTACCTATCCCTTCCCCCCATAATAAAAAACAAAGCTGCTGTTAGATAGAAATGGAGTAAGTTCCAGACAGACTACCCTCTGAATTACTAAGCCAAAATCCAGGTGCTTAAATGTGCAGAATCATTTGGAAGACACCTAGAAGAATCTCTTTTTCCTTGACATTAATGTTTCTGAGGTACCTTTATACCAAACAAACCCCACCTTTATACCCAAGATTTCTGCCTAGAATTGTCTATCCTTGTTTTACTCTTTCTCTTTCCTACCTAATTACAACTCAGAGTTCTAGACATGCTTTCAGTGTTTAACTGCACTCTTACAGACACATGTGTCTAATTTTGGGTGATAATACACTTGCATATCACTGAAACTACAGGAGTGATGAAGATTAAATCTGTGCACTGATGTTTGCATCACCAACACTAGAATCTATAAAGCTTCTAGCCAGCATAACAGAAGAAATATCAATGGATGATAATAAAAGTGTTTAAATAAAAAGATTTTAAATCATAAATAATTTCTCCTTTTCAGCTAATCAGACGCAAAATCTGTGAGTACAGCTGTAATAAGCTATCCTTTAAAGGTCTTCACCTTTTTATGTCTATAGATTTTGTCTAGATCTTCAATATGTACCACATGTAGGAGGGCACAATGAAATGTAATCTGAGAGGTTTTGAAGGTTGCTAGAGAAATTTTCCAAATAAACTGCTGGGGAAAATAAGAAATAAAATAAGCTTAGTGTGCCTGTGTAAATTCTCCATGGTAAGAAAAGAATACTTATCTAAATATGTATTACACCACACATACACATACAAAAAGCGATGTTAAGAATTAAGTTGGCATCTCAGTACTGACATCTGGACTTTGACTTGCACATTTTGTGGCCCAGGTCTACCATTCGTCCCAACATGGAGACACACACAAACGGTCCATGAGTCAATACACTGAGAGCTCAGCATAGCTGATTTTCAGATCAACATAGAGGTGTTCTGCCTCAGATCTCTCCAGCATGCATGGTTTTCAATGTACAATATCTCAGAAGGTGTTACAGAACTCATATTTTTCCTTTTATGTCTTTTTCTAAATCAAATTATTTCAGATTACTTCTTTTAAAAAAAAGAGAGCCAGACCCATGATACAGTAGGTCCTACAAAGCTAAGAGAGACTGAAAACAAGGAATTATTTAATAGTATTGTTAACAAGTGACAGAATGAGTGTTCCTGTAGTGCATTTAGCTTTTCTTCATTACTTACATTCTGTGACATCTCTTTCTCCCTCCCCCTAGGAGAAAATCCTTCTGTGGCTTCTTCAGTTTATGCAAGAACAAGGAATTTCACTGGATGAGGTTGACCAGGATGGAAATACTGCTGTTCACGTAGCTGCTCAACACGGCTATCTAGGATGCATACAGGTAGATTGATAGCTATATGAGAAATCTCTTTTCATCAAATTTGAGTGACAACAACAATTAAAACTGCTATAGGAGCTCTTAACATTGGGAGTAGTTATCAATACGTTAAAATATACTGGGAGAAGACTTATACAGCTACACCACTTCTGAGAGCTAGATCTGAATAAACCAGTTTGGATACATCTGTACAAATGAAGGTCAGTGAGGGCAAGTGTAGAGTACTGCATCTGAAGAAGAACTCCATGTATTGGTACAGGTTTTGTTGTGGACTGATCTGCTGGACAACAGATCTCTGGGGAAAAGGACCTGGTGGACAACAAGCTCCTCATGAGCCAGCAATATGCTCTTGTTGCCAAGAAGACCAGTGATATCCTGGAGTGAATTAAGAAGAGTGTGGGCAACAGGTCAAGAGAGGTTCTCCTCCTGCTCTGTTCTTCCCCACTGAGGCCATATGTGGATTATTGTGTCCATTTATGGGCTCTCCAGTTTAAGGAAGACAAGGAACTACTGGAGAAAACCCAGCATACGACCAGAAAAATTATCAGGGAACCAAAATGTCTCCAAGGAAAGGCTGAGGGGCTTGGATCTTTTTAGCATGGAGAAGAGGAGGCTGAGAGAGGTTCTTATCAATCCTTATAAGTATCTAAAATGTGGATGTTGAGAAAAAGGTGTCAGACTCTTCTCAGTGATGCCCTGTGATATGACAAGGACAAACTTCTTTACTTCAGTGTTGCCATAACATTGAAACTGGCTGCCCAGAGAGATTGCAGAGGCTCCTTTTCTCTGGAGACATTCAGAGCCCACCTGGACATGATCCTGTGAGATCTTCTCTAGGTTGGAATAGTCAATTTTGGAGGTCTATTCCGTCTCCTACTGTCCTACAGTTCTGTGTAACGCTCTGCCCTGTGAGTTACAGACTACTTGAAAACAGTGTGCAGTGGCTGATTTGGTCAAACAAAGAAGTGATAAAGGAAGCAGGGAGATAATAAGTAGCACTACAAGAGGCTGTCAGTATAGGCTGTCAGTAGTTCCCCATCCCTCTCATTCACTGTGTTTCTGAGCTAATTACACTCCTTCCATGTTCAAAACCTGTAGCATATGCTTTCTACACTTTCACAACTCTTTGTTTTCTTTATTGACAGAGTTCATTGACATGCAGTGCGGTGCAAAACTGATCCTAATTTTCCTTTCTGAATAGATTCACCAGACCAGATAGACCATAATTTGTCTTTTCTGTAAACAAATGTTGAGGTCTCTGCCTGCTTTTTTGACTGAACAAGTGTCAATGGCTTAGCAGCTCTACTTGGATAGGAATTCAACTATGTATGCAATTCCTTTTCTGCATGCATATGTGTAATGTTAACGAGGCTGCAGTTTTTAGATGCATTATGGTTTTGTTCAGTACTTCTTCCAAATTGCTATGATCAATGTATGCCATAGAATAATAGAATCATTAAGGTTGGAAGAGACCTCCAAGATCATCAGGTTCAACCATCAATCCAATGCCACCATGCCAACTACACTCTGTTTCCAAGTGACAGACCTACATGGTTTTTGAACACCTCCAGGGACAGCAACACCACCGCCTCCCTGGCCAGCCTGTTGCAATACTTGACCATTCTTTCATTGAAGAATTTTTCCTTAATGCCTAATCTAAATCTCCTCTGGTACAACTTGAGGCCATTTGCTCTTGTCCTATTACTAGTGACTTGGGAGAAAAGATCAACTCCCACGTCTCTATGACCTCCTTCTAGGTAGTTGTAAAGAGCAAAAAGGTCTCCTCTCAACTTCTTTTCCTCAAGGCTAAACACCCCCAGTTCCCTCGTAAGACCTTTCCTCTAAGCCCTTCCTTAGCTTCATTGCTCTTCTTTGGACTCATTCCACATCTTCAATGTTTTTCCTGTATTGAGGTGCCCAAAACTGAATGCAATACTCAAGCTGAGGCCTCACTAGTGCTGAGTACAGGGGGACAATCACATTAGTAGCCCTGATGGCCACACTGTTTCTGATATAAGGATGCTACTGGCCTTCTTGGCCACCTGGGCACACTGCTGTCAGTCAACACCCCTGAGTCCTTTTTCTACCTAGCGGTTCTCCAGCCACTCTTCCCCAGACCTGTAGAGTTGCATGGGGTTGTTGTGATGAAAGGGTAGGACCCAGTGCTTGGCCTTGTTAAATCTCATACAGTTGACCTGGGCCTATTGATCCAGCCTGTCCAGGTCCATCTGCAGAGCTTTCCTACCCTCAATCAGGTTGATACACCTGCCCAGTTTGGTGTCATCTGTAAGCTTGCTGAAGGTGCCCTCAATCCCCTTGTCTAGATCATTGATAATGACTGTTCCCAGTACTGAGCCCTGAAAAATGCTGCTTATAACCAGCCACTAACTGGATTTAATTGCATTAAGCAGAACTCTCTGTACTTGGCCTTGCAGTCAGTTTTTTACCCAGCAAAGAGTCCTGTTTGAGCCATGAGCCACCACCTTCTGTAGGATAGTGCTGTTGCAGACCGTGTCAAATGCTTTACTGAAGTCTAGGTAAACAACATTGCCAGTCTTCCCCTCGTCCATGAGGTAGGTCACCTGGTCATAGAAGATCAGTTGGATCAAACAAGACCTTCCCTTCATAAACTCATGAAGGCTGGCTCTGTTCCCCTGGCTGTCCTGCACTTGCCGTATGAGCACACTCAGGATGAACCACTCCATAATTTTCCCCAGCACCAAGACCAGGCTGACATGCCTGTAGTTGCCTAGATGATCCTTCTGCCCCTTATTATGGATGGATGTCACATTAGCAAGACCCTAGTCAGCCAAGACCTCTCCTGTTAGCCAGGAGCATTGATAAATTATGGAGAGTGGCTTGGGAAACTTGTCCTCCAGCTGCATCAGAAGTCTTGCGTGGATTCCATCTGACTCCATAGACTTGTGAGTGTCCAGGTGAATTAGCAGGTCATTAACTGCTTCCTCTTGGATTGTGGAAAGTGCATCCTACTCTCCATGCCTGTCTTCCAGTTCAGGAGACTGAATACCCTTAGGATAAACGGACTTGTCATTAAAGACTGAGACAAAGAAGACATTCGGTACCTCAGCCTTGTCCTCGTCTTTGGTGATAATCTTCCCTTTCATATCCAGTACGGGGTGGAGAGTCTCCCTGGCCCTGTCTTTGCTGTTGATGTATTGGTAAAAACAGCTCTTGTTGTCCTTTACTACAGTGCCAGATTTAATTCTAATTAGGTTTTTGCCTTTCTGATTGCATCTGTGTGTGCCCTGGTTCGATCCCTGTGATCTTCTTGAGCTGCCTGCACTTTCTGGGTCAGAATATTACTGAGAATACTTTGATACTATTCTAGGGTCTCCAGGAAAGCAAATAGTGCATAACACTGTTTAGGACAAACAGACCAGAAAGAGTGAAAGTTTGTTCTCAATTCTTGCTTCAGTTATTGGATCAGCCTGGAAGAACTTCGCCTTTACACCTCTCTTGAATCAAGTCCCTGGTGTAACTCAAACGTCATGCTCACAATCTGTCCAGTTCTTTACCCAGGGGGTAGAGATTTGTACCAGTGAGTTACACAAGGATACAGATCAGAGTATAAGCCGTTAGTTTTCTTAAAGACTGAAAGATGATACATGTTCTCTGCAAAAGAAAATAGGGGGTAAACAGTCAGGTGGAAAATTACGAGACTTCGTCCAACAAAATCACAAAACAACAAAACCCTCCAAGTAAATTGAAAAGGTCATTGTACAGGTTTCATTCTTCAAACCAAAATCTGTGTCTTTCTCACCTAAAGGAGCTTTTGGAAAGTATCTGCTATGTCTTTCATATACAAACACGACTTGGCTAAGGAATCATGACATCGATACTGCTATGTTGAGTGTTTTAAACTCAGGGATTCTGCTGTTATAGGAAATTGAGAGCTAAACCACAAAAGCAGTCAGCAAAGACATTCCTAGAATGAGATTCTAAGGATTTGTTGCAGTGCCTTGCCGTGTGACTATCCCAAGAACAACATATTTTAGACCTGCTAAGCCATTACAACTTGTCACCATTCTCTAGAAACTGACTAGCAAGGTGCTTACACTGCCCCGGACCCCGATGTTATCTAGCACACATGTCCTTTGAATTGCAGTTGCCCATACCTTCTTTCCTAGGTCTAGTTAGCAAAATGTTCAGGAATGCAAACTACATCTAAGTAAGTTTGTTACAGTGGCTCAGGAGGGAATCAGTAGGCATCTAAAAGTAAGTAATCTGCTTGTTGTATGGGCGCTACAAGTCAAGCTACTTCGTACAAACAAGTTAACAGAAAATGAATTAATGTAACAGAACCACAGACGAAGAGGAAGGAAGAATACAGTCTTTTTACAGTTCCTCTGAACCACACCTCACTTTTCTGTGTTATACTTGCACCTGAGAGAGAGATGCAGGGTTACATGGTTTGAGCTCAAGCAGCATGCAGATTGTCAGTGACTGGCTTTTAAAAGTGGTTGGCTTGGACACAGACGTTTATAAGCGTTTCATTCAGGTGTGCTTTGTGTCCAGCCCTTCTTGTCGTTCTCCAGAAGTTACAGAAGAACCTTACAGGTGTAAATGTATTGTTTTGTGTTTTTACAGACATTGGTTGAATATGGAGCAAATGTCACCATGCAAAACCACGTGGGAGAGAAACCCTCACAAAGCGCCGAGCGACACGGGCACACCATGTGTTCCCGCTACTTGGTAGTTGTGGAGACATGTATGTCATTGGCCTCTCAGGTTGTCAAGCTAACTAAGCAGCTGAAGGAGTAAGTGTTTCATTCTTAGCAGAGAGATTGTTCTTAAAACAGTGCCTGACTTCGTCTTCAATTTATTAGCAGTGTCTCTTTTCTGCTTCTTATGTATGGTTTTTAAAAGTCGTATTCCTCCACACTTTACTGCTTTCAAGCATTTGTCCCATCACCTTTAGCATTCAGATTTCAGCTGCTGTCTTTGTGGCAGTTAGCTATGAACATGGTTGAAGGGAGTGGGAGGGAAAAGGCTATGTGTGAAGCGATCCAGTCCTTCTCCCATTGCATACCATAGAGCCACATCATTGCTGATCATAATTTCTGTTCACATGGAACGCTTTTATATACGAGGGGCTCGTCCCAGTTGTAGTGCTGGTTGTTGATGTTGGGAGGAGTACTGGAAATGGTAGTTGAAAGGGTTTTTTTGGTCTTAGAAGGTCACCAAAGCCCACAGGAGGTCACAGGAATTATCTTACATTCCGTTATTTCTTCATAGGAGCTACATTTAATATTTTGGTGAAGAGCCTGGTTTTTTGTAACATGAATTTGTGCAATTTCTTGCTTTTATTATAATTGTCAGTAAGTTTGTAAGTCAAGACTCTTAGAAAACTGTCAGCACTTAAATCGTCAAGAGCTTGTCAGCTACCACAAACCATGAAAATGGCTTCTGACAATCCCAGGGTTGGGGAAGACCTACAGTTTTATACAAGCAGGATGTGAGTAATAATACTGAGTATAAATTATAAGGCTGTTAGCAGAGGAGCTGCAGAGGTGGTCTTTATGAGAACAGGTGAGGGTCTGCTTTAAAGCTCGACGCAACTTGATCCAGCCATCTCTGCAACAGACCCACTGCAGGACATAGACAAGCCCATCAGCAAAGTTGTTGGCACCTCGCTGAAAACTTACTTGAGAAAAAGCAGGAAACACCAGAGAAAAGAGAACAGAAGAGTGACAGAGGGGACAGCAAGGTCAGACAAGCAGTAGGGGCATCATGGTGGAGCAGCCAGACCCCTCACAGGACTGTGGCTGATGGGAGTACCCATGTACTGTCTGGGTAGATGAAGAGAGAACAGTGGATGTTGTCTACCTTGATGTCAAACAAGGCTTTTGACACTGTGTTCCAGTACATCCACATAGGGAAGCTTAGGAAATGTGGATTAGCTGAGTGGATGTTTAGGCTAGACTAGATGATCTCCACATATCATCTAGTCTACATCATCTACTAGTTTACAACATCTACTATTCTGTGATTCTTTAATGGGCAGAGGAGGAACTTGGAGAGAAAATGAATCTGGGAGTGATGTTGAGCCTGGAAAAGGGAAGAATAGGTACCTTAAATGTTGATAATTGTGTTTACCAATATGTGAATCAATAGTGACAAATTTATGCTAATTGGAAATAAGTTAAATTAAGTTCCCCATGTCTTCTTTGCCCATGAAAGCAATTGGTGAGGTCCCTGTCTTTATCTTGACTGATGATTTTTTTTGCCTGTTTTCACTACTTTTCCTCCATCCCACCTGCTGTGTGGGTTCTTAGCTGCCATTTGGGGACAAGCCATGTCAGTGATGCAGTTTTTATTACAAACTGCTTGTCTCTAAAATAAGGGTTAAAATTACGTGAATTTAAGTTTGAACTGGATTTACAGAAGAAGTATGTAGTAAAAATCCTCTCTATTAGAACAGAATGTATTCCTGCATTTGAAAGATGCATATTTTTATGCTTATGCATCTAGATTTTATATTATAAAAGTATTTTTTATTTGTTATGACACCTTTACTCTTACGTTTATACTTAAATAAATGCAGACACTGAATTAAGGATTATTATAGAATAATATTGCGTATGTAATAGTATTATCATAGAATGGCTAAGTTTGGAATGGCTCATCTGGTTCCTCCCTCTCTGCCTTGGACACCTCTTACTAGATTAGGTTGCCAAGAGCCTTATCCAGCCTGGCCTTGAACACCTCCAGGGAGGGCACATACACAAGTTCTGAGCAACTTGTTCCAGTGCCTCATCACCCTCATACTGAGAAATTTCTCCCTAAGAATTTCTTCTTAAATCTACCCTCTTTTAGTTTGAAACTGTTCCCTCTTACCCTATCACTAGAGTTCCTTGTAAAAAGTCTGTCTCCAGCTTTCCTGTAAATCCACTTCAGGTATTGGAAGGCTGTTACAAGGACCATTATTAAGGCTGATCATTGTTGTGACCCTCCTCTGGACATGCTCCAGTGATTCCATGTCCTTCTTATATTGGACACAGTACTCCAGATGAGGTCTCACAAGAGCAGAGTTGAGGGGTAGAATCACTTTCCTTGACCTACTGGTGATGCTTCTTTTGATACAGCCCAGGATATGTTTGGCCTTCTGTACTGCTCGCACACATTGCTGGCTCATGTTGAGCTTTTCACCTACCAACAGTATGAAGTTGTTCTCCTTGGGACTGTTCTCAATCCATTCATCACCCAGTACGTACTTGTGCTTGGATTGCCTTGTTCATGGTAGTTTTCATAATTTTGTGGTTTTACGCTGCCCGCTGAGTGTTTCAAAGCACCAAATGTTTTGTACTTACTTCATTTGCAGAGACCAAGTAAAATATACAAATCAGCTGCTATAAGGGAAAAATCCAGGGTATTTCCTGACTAGCCTCCATTAACATCTGACACATCTCAATATGTAGTGAAATTTATTTTCCCCATAACTCAGCAAAAATCCAGCACACACCAGGGAGTAAAACAGCAACTACAAATTGTCCATGTCTCAGTTCTCTTTGGTGCTCATCTAGTACTTGATATGTTAGTTCTCATACAGAAAAGACTGGTATGTCAGTCAGTGGTGTTTACACCCATAGAAATAGTCTAGTTCTGATTTTCCAAACAAAAGAATTTACACTTTGCCAAGTTTCACTCTTGTAAGCTCACAAACTACATGCACAGAAAGTAATTTTTTCTCATCTGTCTCCTGACAGGTTCCTTTGCTTGTCTAAGCTAGACTTAATTCTGCTTCCTTTCAGTAGCCTGTGTTTTCAGATTTCAGATTTAGTTCCAGTAAGTGTGCCAGTAGGTTCTTCTTCCTTTTCTGCAAAGATATGTGAGTTTCTTGTGCAAGTTTGAGAGAATAGTCTCTGCATATTTATTTGGTCTGTAAACCTCAAGCCATCAGTGGCTCTGGTAGAAGTGATGGACTGTGATCAGGAACCCATGCTTAGAAGAAAAAGGGATGAAGGAATAAGATGCTTTCCAGTTTTGCAGTCCCATCTTGCTTAAATATCCAGGGATGTTAAGCAGTACATGCATGAAGCATCTTCTCCAGCGGTTTTACCTCTCACATAGCAGGAGAATTCCTGAACTGGCTCCAGCACTTCTGGAGATCCTGAAAGTTTCAGACAGCAACAGATGGAAGTCAGGTTTACAGTGTAAGTCTCTTCAAACTGCTGTTACATTGGAATAGCTCCAACTTGAGCAGCTGACCTGGCTTTCCTGTATTTTATCCACTTACATCTGCTGGTGTTAACAGACATTGTTCTAGAGACAGAGGAGTTATGTTCTGTCCTTCCCCAGCCTTTCCTCGGCTGCTGTAAACATAAGCAAATGACCCAGTCTTTTCTTATTCAGGGTGCCTTTGTAGCCAAGTATGAGAGTCTTTTTCTGTATGTCCTCCCCAACCACAGAAATAGCTGATACGGCAAAGAACAGCAGCACAGAAACTGTCCTAGAACAGCATTTGGCAAGACCTGTCTTCAAACATCCTAAACCAAATAAAGAAGCACTGACTTTTGTTCTCTTTTTTATGAGCTCTTCCAGCCATCAAGGAAACACAAAGCTGTTACCCCAATCCATCACACTCTTTGGAGCCATTTGCCAAACATGGGCACAAAACCAAAATAATCAAATGAAATTTTGCCAAACTTCACATCTTTTAGCAGTTTGATCCAAAGCAGCTCAGATAACAAATACAGAAAAAAGTGCAGCAAAACTTTCTGAGTTGGATCTAAGTCACCATTTAGAAAGAAAAGCTTGTATATGTGAAAGTAAGGAATAAGACCTAACGGCAAATGTTCCATTGAATCTTCACAAGAGAATGAACTGAGATTTTTTCCCCAAAAGAAGAAAGGAACCGAGTAATTCTTTCCATAGGCAAAAAGTGCCCACAAGAAATGGTGTTACTGGCCTTAAAACAGAAGCTTTGGTTGTATGTGTCTCATGCTACCTACAGAAGTTTGGCCAATCCAGTAGGACTTGCTGATCTAAACAATATTCCGAGGACAGTCAAAAAACTTTCTCACTATATAGAGTCTATATAAAATAGTGGCTTTGTTTTCACATCCTGAGGTCTGCATAGGTCTTACAATCTTAGTTATTCTTTCATTGACTTCGCCTGTCTAAAAGAGGTTAATTGCCAATGTAGAAAATTCCTACCTGCACACATATGTCGGTTCTAGCAGTGATGACATTAGCAGTAATGACCTGTATTGTTTCAGCTTTCCTGGTTTGAAAAGACCATGTCAGAATTTATATTATAAAATCAGGGCTTCCCTAGACTTCTTTTACAACGCTGTCTGCATTCCCAAAGGGTTGCACTGTTCTGAATTTATGGTCTTGTATGTACAAATCAAATAATGAACGAGATACTTGTTCATCCTTTTGGTCAAGCCAAAACCTATGGGAGGGCAAAGATCAAAGGAAAGCACGAGTCAAATGAGGAAGATGAGAAAGTGGTTTGATATCTGTCATTGCCACCACTTTTGTGTGCTTAGTAAATTCCATGATTTTCCTGAAACTTCATAGAAATAGCTTTCAAATAGCTTCTTTAAAAAATGTAAGATGTGTCCAACTGGGTTGTTTTCTTTGGTTTTGGTGGGTTTTTTTGTGGTATTAGGTGTTGTATAGATGCGTAATAAGAAATCCAGTATAAGCTTTACTTTTTTACTTAGCTAGGCTGGGGGTTTTTGTAGGTTTTTTAGAGTGGTGGCCACTTGTGTTACATTTGTTGTTTTTGGAAAAGAACAGGGCATTAAGGCAACATACTGTGAAAGACATTAGAGCCCAGTGCCTCAGATTGTTCCCTGTTCAGTTACTGGCCTCTCCAATTTCATTAGGAGGTATCTGGGGTCCACAATTGCCTAAATAGACCCAGAAGGGTCTTTAAGTGTTGCTTACTAGGAGCTGTCTAAGCTAAGACCCTCAGAAATTGCACACTAGATTTCATAAATGGTTTACACTCTGTCCAGGCCCAAAGAGTGGTGGTGGATGGAGTTAAATCCAATTGGCAACTCTTCACAAGTGGTGTTGGGGACACTCCTGCTTAATGTCGTTACTGGATATTTGGGTGACAGGATTGAGTCAGCCTCAGTAAGTTTGCAGATGACACCAAAATGGGCAAGTGTGTTGATCTGCTTGAGGAAAGAGGTTTTGCTGAGAGATCCAGACAGGCTGCACCTATGGGTCAAGGCCAACTGTGTGACTGTCAACAAGGCCAAGGGCCGGGTCCTACACTTGGGGCCAGGTCCCAACAGGCCTGGGGAAGAGTGGCTGGAAAGCTGCCCAACAGAAAGAGATCTCAGAGTATTAACTGATCATTGGCTAAATATGAGCCAGAAGTGCTCAGGTGGCCAAGAAAGCCAGTGACATCCTGGCTTTTGTCAGAAATAGCATAGCCTGCAGGAGTCGAGAAGTGATTGACTCCCTATACTTGGCACTGGTGAGGCAACACCTTGTGTGCTCTGTTCAGTTTTGTGCACCTCACTGCAAGAAAGATACTGAGGTTCTGTCCAAAGGGCTACCAGGTTGGCCAAGGGTCTGGAGAACAATACCTTTAAAGAGAAGTTGAATGAGCTGGGGTTATTTCGTCTGAAAAAAAAGAGGCTGAGGGAAGACCTTACTGCTGTCTGCAACTATCCAAAAAGAGGTTGTAGAGAGGTGGTGTTTTCTCACAAGTGAAAAGTAGTAAGACAGGAGGAAATGACCTCAAGTTACACCCAGGAAAGTTTAGGTTAGACATTAGGTAAAACTTCTTTATTGGAAGAGTCATCAGGCATTGGAAGAGGCTACCTGGGGAGGCGGTTGTATCAACATCCCTGGACATGTTCAAAAGTCATGTACATGTGGTGCTAAGTGACATGGTTTAGGGGTGGGCTTGGCACAGTTAGGTTAATGGTTGGACTTGATGGTCTTAAAGGTCTTTTCCAACCTCAAGAAATTCTATAACCCTGTAAAGTAAGTAGACCCTTTTAACCCTGGAGCTACAGTGATCTTGTATCCTGAATCTGTCTTGTTTCAATACTTAGCACTATTACTATCCCAAGAATTTGAGATCCTTTGTTTTCAATGTTATCTTAGAGACATATGTCTGTTATGTGTTTTTAGGGATACTGCTAGCAAGGTGTATGGGTTTCTGTGAGCTATATACTAATTAGTTAAACTGCAAAAAAGAAAAACTTTAATTCCTTTAAAAAATAAAATGTTTGATTGGAATAAGTCTATTAACACAACAGAAGAGCTACCAGAAATTTCTACTAAAGCTAAAAGAATAAGCAGCTGTTAACTACATTATGGACATATTTCGAAACAGAGTTTGAAGGATGCATAAAAGATGAATGAATTAATCAAACTTTAATCTCAAATGAAAGTTTCCCTGTCTCTTTAAAGAGAATATCTTATAGGTTAGTATTAGGCAATATAGGCCAGTGTTGACAGATGGTAGGAGCAGATTTAAAATAGTCTAAGGAACTGTGTAGGATGGAAGGAAGATGGAAAATTAAATGAAGAGAGGATATACATAAGGCATAGTTGTATTGTAAAATATGATGGCAAGGCTGTGTGTCAAGATCTCATCTTTATTTCTGCAGCCCTTTTCAGATTCAGTCTGATTTAAAAGCAAAACAGCAATTTTGGCAACTCTGCAAATACAAGTTCTAATTTATAAAGTAATTCGTAAAAAGTAATTCTTTTCTGGCTTTGACATTGCCGGTTATAAAGACGGCATTTGGAACTAAGCTAACTCTTCTGTTGATGGCAAGAGCTAGCAAAGAGTCCAGCTCACTTGTGAACTTACTAGTTCTGCAGATCTCAGAAGGAAAAACAGTACTAACATCATATTACTTCTACAGCAAGAGAAGCAGAACCTAGAAGTAGATAAAATGTCATTTTCATATGGTCAGCTGATCAGGACCAGGCAATAAAACCACATGTACCATTTGCATTCAGAGTGTGAGGTAGCACATAGAGAGAAACAAAACACTGCAAATTGCTTGTTTTCTAGGGGTTTCCCAGTAATCCTGTCTATGCAGTATTTAGAGGAACAGGAACTTACATGTCACTAAACAAGATTGAATGTTATTTTTGGTGGTCAACAAACTAAAGAGGTGTTTCAGTGTTAGAAAGGAAGGCCTAAATTAGAAGGGAGGAAGGAAAATGTTTTTGTAGCAAATTCATCAATTCCTTCATTTTCATAGAACTGCCTGAAGGTTTGCAGCTTATCTTGCTTAACTGAGTCATTTCTGTGGACATAAGTATGTGGCACGACAACAGAAACTATTTTATATTTATGTGGTAAATGGAGTTTCTAATACAGATGTCGCTTTCATATTTACTGTGTATCTACTGTTACAAGTTTCTTAACATTAGTCTCTATAGTTATTTACAAAGCTGTGTAGATCACAATGCTCCACTGAAAGTGACTGGCGGCACTACTGAGTATAAGGTGCCAGACAATGGATAGCTTAGGGAAACTGGAAAAGGGTTTATTACCTCTATAACTGTGTACAGAAAAGAAGAAAAGGTTAAGCAAGTTAGTGCACACAAATTAGAAACTGTGTCCCAAATGCCATCACATATTCTGAGAAAAATACAAGGGGAGATCACTGTCATATTGGTCCTTGGGTCTTTTTTCACATCAGAGATCTACAGGAAAAGAGCATGTCAGTCAAGTAGAGACGAGTACCACCACCCTCTCTACTATTCATGCATCACCCCTGTCTGCGGTACGGCAGCACCCAGGCTGTTTGCAGACTGGTGAATTCTTCAATTCTTCAGCATAGCTTCTCCAGCTCAGTGCTCTCGGGACGGCCTGATTCTTCAGCGCCTGAACTGAATCTCTCGGTGCAGGAGACATGCTTTCAAACAAAGAACCCAGACTCTGTCTTTCATACCCAAGGTTTTAAGGATTCTCAAGTCCTTCTGCTTTCTTCAGATAAGCACGGAGGAATTCTCCCCAATACCAAACACCCCCCAGTCCTTCTCAGTGGCAGAAGTGACAAACATTCTCTCTTCCTGCTGATCAGGGCTCTCTACAATGACGGTGGCCGCAGGAGATGGAGACCGGTTGGGAAAATGAGGCAGGGAGCCACTGTAAGCCATCTTCCCCCCACCCCCCACTGCCCCGGGAAGGGGGCTGGGGGTTAGCACAGGGCTACAGCCCCCGTGCTGGGCTGAAAGCCCTCAGCAAAAAGAGGCAGGACTGAGATCAATGTCCCCTTTTATCTGCTCACCTAGCAACACCCCTTAAGGGAAGGTACTTGGGACAGTGTCCCCACCCCCCAGGACAGGTCACTGTGGGGAGGGGGGTCCTAACAAAACGACAGAGCCATTTTTTTTCTTCATGGAAGCACAAATCTGTACATCTGAAAATTCTGGTAGTTTTCAAACTTCAGATATAGAACATAGATAGGACCTTTGGTATGGTTGGACAGCGAGCAGGTTTTTTCCTTCTCTAAAGGAAAATACATAAGGGTCTCTAAATACATAAGGGTCATGCTTAGCTCCATCCTACTGCTGAAGAAGATTGTACCAGCCCTTCCTAGTGTGCCATGGCTCATCTCTGTGTTCATTTGCAGATACAAAAGGAGAGAGCACTTGTCTGAGCTGTCATTTAGCTGAGTAAAAGCTATCCACCAAATGTAGGAAGTGACTTCTTAGTCTTTTCCCTTCCTCTCACTTTACACAAAAAAGTAAAAACCAAGTGGCCTCATGTTTGTTCTTCTGTATCTTTGTTTCTGGACTATTATTTTTGTCAGGCTTGCTGAGTTTCAGTTAACTGCTGCTTATGATCCTGCATTTGTCCAGGTGTGATCCATAATAAATATTCTCTGAGAAGTAAGCATCTCTCAGTTGGTCTCATACAGTGATCACAAAATGTCTACAGGGATTCAGAGAAAAGTAGAAGCTCCCTGTGTACGTTTTTATTTATGATTTTCATTTCATGCATGAATAGTTTTGTTTACGTAAGTGAAAAGGACTTTTTTTTTAATACAAAGTTGAATGCGTACTGTCAATTATTATGTAGCTTATTAATGCTGAAAGCTTTAAAAGTCAAGGCAAACAGTGTTATATTTTCTTGCAGGCAGACAATGGAACGTGTGACATTACAGAACCAACTCCAGCAGCTTTTAGAAGTGCAGCGATCATTGCCCATGTCCCCAAGGTAAGGTGACTGGAATTGTGCTGCAGCCTGGATTTGCACCATTTTGATTGTATATCAGTTATCAGGAGAAGCTGTGAACTGCCTAAATAGTAGGTGTGGTTTGTATAATAAGTTTTTTTTACCTTGTGGGCTTGAAGCTGAGCTTCTAGGATTTGACAGCATGTAATGTTGTGTAAATATGGGAAATTTGAAGACTAACATTAACAGTCTCCGTGTCTCAACAGAATGAAAATCAGATTTCCAGCAGAATAGAATATTTTGTATTCATTGAATAACAGGGTATTTTAGAAACTCCTAGGAAAGTTTCTGTCCTGGCGGTCCATCATACATTGCTCCCAGCAGTAATTCATAAAGCCAGTTACCAAAACATCCTGCTTTCACATTAGTAAAACTCCCTACATCTTTTGCCTGTGGTAGCTGGTATAAAAAGTCAAAACTCCAGAAATGTTATATATTGTTTATGTATCCTCTCAGAAGTCCCCAAACTAGACACAACATTAGTAACATTAAAGAAGAGAAACGTAAAGACAAAGAACTGCAGTTGAAGAACTGGACATGGAGTTAACTGACATACCTGTCTGACTTCTGTTACCAACTTCCAGTGTGATAACATAGAAGTCAAACAAGCACACAACTTCCCTCTAATAGCAATCTAAAGAAAACTTTGACAGGAATTAAGTAACTTCCATGCAAACAGGACTTGGTTTATCATTGCATCCTAACTCAGTTACTTCTGTGAAAACATATACAGAGCTGCCTCTTATTTCAGGGCTGTTGGAGAGCTACATACCTGTTAAAGTCTGAAGCCAAATGTAAAGCCGGCATAAAATCTGCGAGCACTGGTGGTCAGAGCTTTGGGTCAGTCACCAAGGATGAATACACAGGGACAGTGACAACTATCTTTCCTTTCTCACTGAATCTAAAGCACTTTTCTGGACAAGTGCTCCATGACCCTGAATTTCAGAAATCAGAGTTTTAAGACAACTGCAAATAGTTACAGAAGTAGATAGTAAAGACGTTTGGCTTAGAGATGCATTTGTCTAAAGATGTATCAGCTAGGAAAGGGTTGTGAACTCCGAACTCCTCCTAAAGTAGAAAACCACACTGGAAAGGGTTGTTATGTCTTTTGTTTTAAAATCATAGTCTTTGTCTTCCCTGTCTGTCAGCTCATCAGGGACAATGGAACCTAATGCTGTCTTCCAGCTGATTTGGTTTTTGAGGTGTCTGTTGACTGTTTTTTTTGAGTGATCTCATATGTGATGACTAGTGAGCACTAGGACTTTTTAACTTTCAGTATCAGATAAGACCAGGTGAGAACAGATCTCCGATTGTTCATTATTCTGGTACGGGGGTAGGTTTCAACATAACATTGGTTAAGTGAGCAGGTCTGATGATTATAGTCTGTTGTTTAAAGCATTATTGCATATTTGGCTACTACTGTTCATTCCAGCTAGAACTCATTTGTGGACATTATCATCATCGAAGGAGCCAGTGGCAGATCTAATAAAACCTATTCCTTTTACTAGGAATGTCTATTTTAGACAGATACGTGTTCTTCAACATCTGTTTTAGTGTTCCATAGAGGAGAAAGTGTAGGGAACTATGGACTTATCAGAGCAGAAGTTGCTTGCAAACAAAGAAATTAAATTTATTAATTCGTTGCCTCACACTAACCTTAGTTATGTCAGCGTGCCCTTACTTAGAGGAAAAGTGGTTTAAAATAACAATGTGGAGTATTATGGTCTCTGACATATGTCGTAAGTAAGTAAACGGCCTCTGTAATGTATGTACTTCGCAAATCAGACTTACTTGCATTGCTGCTTCCTCACTATACAATATTTGGAGTTCTAAATTTAATTTATTATTCTAACAGTATTGAAATAATTTAATGTTGCCTTCCTTATGCTTTTCAGTATTTCATATCTGAAAAGGTTTTGAGTGCAAATGGCCCAGACTTTTTATGAGGTCTTATGCTGCTATTAGTAGTACCAGATGAAGTATAGATGTATGAAATCGTTGCTATCCAGAGAGCTGGTGCTTCCACAGTATTTTGAGCAAGCTATTTTTATATTATGATATTACTTGGAATAGTAGACATTTGGCCTTGCAGGCTTTTTCACCTTTTAAAATACGTCAGCTCCCACAAATAGGTAACAGTAGTTTCTGTGAAGTTTTCTTTAGAAAGTAATCTGTAACGTTGAAACAACCATTCTAAGTTTTGATTTTAAGTAGTTTTCTTTGTAATAGAAAGTGAAGAGATTAAAATCCTAATGAAGAGTGGAGGCAGCATTACCTTGTAGTATTTACTGTGGCATTAGAGTAATGTGAGTAGCAATGAGGAGGATGAGAACCAATAAACTGACTCGTACACTAGAAAAGGCAGTTTCACATATTACGTGTGCATTAATTTGTCGGTGGTATTTCCTCCTCTTTTATTCTTTAAGCTTGCCATCATCTCCTGCTTCTGGCAGGCCCCAGTGGAAACCATCTGAAGCAGATGAATTGTCTCCACCAAAAAGTAAATTGAACGCCCAAGATGGGATTCAGATTCTTGGCAGCTTGGGAACTTCTAGTCGCACTCGAACCAAGACAAAAGATGAGGATTCTGATAAAATCTTGCGCCAGTTGTTGGGGAAGGAGATCTCTGAAAACGTCTGTATGCAGGAAAAGCTGACTTTGGAATTTCAGGATGTTCATGCGTCCTCCAAGAACGTGAAGAAGATTTTGCCAGAGAAAAGAGAGCTGAAGTTAGCCAGACTGAGGCAACTGATGCAGAGGTCACTCAGTGAGTCTGACATGGACTCAGCTAATTCTGAGGATCACAAGAACACCTCTGTGAAAAAGACTGACAAACCAAGGCCTCAGCCCATAGTAGAGAGTGTTGAGAGCACAGAGAGTTTGCACCTGATGATAAAGAAACACACCTCTGCTGCAGGACGCCGCTTCCCTTTTGGTATCAGGGTTTCTAAGTCTGTGGATGGCCACAGTCCTTCTCCAACTTCAGAGAGCAGCGATCCAGACAATGAAGCCCTGTATCAGTCTGGTACTGTACCTCAGAGCCAGTTTTGTGGAGATGTATCTCCATCCAGCACAGACAGTGCCACTGTTCAGAAGGTTACCACCAGCCCAAAGAGTGCTCTCAAGTCTCCATCTTCAAAGCGCAGAACCTCCCAAAACTTGAAACTCCGAGTAACATTTGAGGAACCTGTGGTGCAAGTAGAGCTAGCAGAGTCAGAACTAAATGAGGAGAAGGATAAAGACCGGAGTAAAGGACCTGTTCGGGCTCCATCGGCCTCTGGGGATCCAGCTGGGGACCAGCTGAAGAAGCCGTTTGGAACCTTTCGGTCCATAATGGAGACACTGAGTGGCAACCAAAATAACAACAACAACTGTCAAACAGCAAACTTGATCAAAACTTCATCAACGCTGCCTTTTACCTCACTAGGAAGGAAGACAGCAGACAGCAAGGGAGATGCAGCAGCTCTTACAAAAGGGAGAAACAGACCTGTGAGTACACGGAAATGAGGAAGAGCCTTTTTTTCTCATCTCCTTTTTTTTTTTTCGCTCATCTTGCCTTTCTATAGCAAAAGATACGCAGAAATTCTTTACTGGGTATGGCCTGCAGAAAGGTCATCCACTATTTTAATTCTGGAAGGTATCGCTTGTGTACGGTCCACATGCGTGGTACACGTGGCTCACAAGCTCTGCGCTGATTGCTTTCCACAGAGCCAAGATTGACCTCATGCCTCTGTGGCAAACGAAAAATGATGTCTGCTACTGCTGTGAGTGACAGGTCATACCATGATAGTGTCACACTTGAATCCGTGTGACTACTGAGGAGTAAATGACTGAAGGACTAGGCTTGCCCTGTCCTATAGCTACGACTAGTGACACCAACAGGATAAAAATAAGTGGTAGAATATAAATAGCAGCAATGATCCTTCCTATTTCTGTGGGAGCTATAACCTTTCCCTAGGTGCTGAAGCTGTCAGTACCCAGCCTTCTTTGCTCACTTTCTCCTCATTGCAAAAGTCTTCTTCTGGCATGGCATATGGTTGGTCTGTAGCAAAATGTACTGGATCCAGATAAACCACTGTCTGTGGTGAACAAAGTGCTCGTTCTGGGATCCAAAGAGAAAGAGGGGTGTCTTCAATTAGGAGGTGGCTCTCTCATTCCAAAGAAAGGAAAAAACAGTATGAGCAAATGTATCTTCAAGGAAAAGAGAAGAGGTATGGAATGAAAGAGACAGATGTAGAAAATACCGTGAGCACAGTGTTTGCGGAGCAAAGTACACGCATCTGGAGATACAATAAAGACTTGAGCAAGAGGGAATGGTAGATGAGTCAATCCTCTGTGAAGGACAAGGTGGGAGGGAAGGGGTGGGTGGAAAGACGTGAGGTGAAAGAATGATTTCAGGATGAAAACAGTATAAAGCAGGCCAAGAGAAAGAGGAGAAATAGTGAATTATATACTGTGAAAAGTATGACAAGGTAATGGGAAAAAAATGCAGGAAAATCTTAGGCACAGAGGAGGCAAAATGAGCATGGACGAGAAACAGCAGAAAGAATACCAAAAAACCAGCGAGCAGTGGGGTGCTCAACAGTGGGTACTGCCTGATCAGCAGTGCAGAATGTGAATTAAAAATTCAAAGGTGACTTAATAGACTAAACTGAAGTGGGACTGCATTTGTTAACATCTGTGCAGAACCACAGTATTAGCTGCTGATTTGAGCCTCTAAAGGAATTCAGCATTTAGTCAAACATCTGATGTGACATAGGCGTGACTTCATAGTACAAGAATAATTCTTTTCAAAAAAGTGAGTAAGATGTTGTAGTGACAGGGGAAAAGGAAGTCTATGTTCAGAAGTGTTCTGGTAGGTTGCAAGGTCGTGAGCAGTTGTCGTAGCGCCTTTAAAAAATGTGAAGGGTTGGATGAGGTAATTCTAAGGCTTTTGACTGCTTGCACTGTAAAAGTCATGCTGTCTGTGAAATGCCATGTTTGCATGTCGTTGTTGCCAACACCGAAAATGTGGAAAGCATTCACTGTCAAGCCAATCCGGAGAAACAGCAGCGTGCGTCTCAGAGGTGGCAAATTCAGCCTTACTGACTAATTCAAAAAGAAATCCGCTGTGACACGTGATTGCGGCAACTTGCATGTTTCGGTAGGCTTCCATGTTATGTATTTGGCAAGTTCAGTGCATGTTTTTAACTGATGTGATGTTGTACTTCCTTAGGGTCCTTACTTCAGCTACACCAGTCTTTCCTCTAGCATGCTGAATGAAGAACGTCTGTGTAACTGTGCTTGGTATGTGTTTACGCATGGTAATGTTTAACCCGTCTATTGCTTTCTGTTCTTAAATTGCATGTGTTCACTAATATTATTCATAACTGAAATACTGGAATTCATTGAGGCACAAGGCAGGAAGCAGATGAACAGATGAACAGCAAAACTACCAAAAAAGCAGAAATTTATTATTGATTGGTGATGCTGCTGTGGCAGGGGGATTGGACTAGATGATCTTCCGAGGTCCCTTCCAATCCCTAATGATTCTATGATTCTGTGTTTTCTGCTGATGTCACCGTTGATGTTGTTCTGCTGATGAACTTGCTACGGGATTTCAGTTCCAAGCAACCACAGGAAGTATTCATACTTGTGATTTCACCAGGGAGCGGAGTGCAGTTTGTTTGGCTGAGTATTCATCATCTGTTGAATGAAAATCAAGTACCAGATGAGAATGGAAATTAAATTTCCTCATGAAAAGAGCAAAAAGTTCATCTCTAAAAGTAGTACACAGAGAACATGCAGCAGAGTGCTTTTATGTTCAGTGCTCTCCTATTTCACACATTTTTCTTACTCTCCCTCATATTTTTGGGGTTGTATCTATACTTTAAAAGTCTCGTGATTTTGACTGTGTTCAAACTCCTTCTTTAAGGTGTTTAATCAGGACTGCTCAAGCAGTCCTTCAGTGTCCATAAAGGCATGTTGAAAAAAAACATTAGACAAAATGTGTGCTTATTTCATAAGCAAATGCTTTGTTAAGATGCCCTGCCATTTTTATTCAGCTCTTAATATTCACAAATTCTTGTGATGATCAATATTTTTCTGTTAAACTGAGATGTAAATGCTTTCATTAGGCCTGGAAAAGTTTGCCATTCACACCAAAATTTTCTATTTTTCTGGGAAAATAATAGTCTAGTCTTTCTGCAGTTGCTTTCAAGTTATGAAAATATTTATTTTCTAAATGTCCACTGAGGGTTTTTTTTTGCTTGCTTCTTTTCTAATGCCAGGACCTTTGCATACTTAAAAACTCAGTTTCTGTAATGGAAATGGGAATCTTGTCCTGAAGTCAGTGGCACAGCCTATGTGAAGCCAGAAACAGGAAAACAGGGCTGTAAGGTCTTCAAGAGGTTTTGGTCTCTCTTGAAACCAAACAGGGAAATTGCAGCCCAGAAGACTGACTGCACAGTAGCAGTTTGAGGGAGCATGAGCCATCAGCCTCCAGTCAAAGCAACTTGCTGCCTGTCCAGACCATGGAGTAAAGCAAAACCATTACTCTCATCGTTAAGTTGAAGCTTTTGTCTCCTAAATGAGCCTGTTGCTACAATTCAGTATTGCCTTGTGTAAATGCTCTTGTCTGAGAAATCCTTGTCAGCTGGGATTCCCCCAGAAACAGTGAGAGACAGGCAATGTCCATCTGACACTGCAGAGCTCTAGTCACCTGCTGGGAAGGTGGAGGGTTGGGTCTGGGCTTGTGACAGTCCAGGCACTGCTGATCCAGGCAGCATGTTCTGAAGCTGTGCGCAGATTAGGACATTAGATTCCCAAAAATCACTTGAATGGAGGATGTATTGAGCTTCTCAGAGATCAGAATGCAGACCTGAAAGTTCTCAGACCTTCTAAACCAGCCGTCACGATGCCTTTTAGCATGTGCTGTGGTCTTCAAACGGAAAATGGTTGCCTGTTGTTAGTCCACTGCATGCTGCCCTTCACCCTGTGTAATTTAGGTAATTTTAGAACAACATATTCAATGTACACCACAATCCCTGAGACACTGAATTTTCTCTGGATGGTGTGGGGAAATGGTGTAATTGCCATTTCAGAGCTATTTTGAAAGAGAAGCTCTCTAGAAAACAGTGCAGTCTTTGGCACTCTAAATTTTTGTAGATTGTTATGTGGAGAGGTTATATCTCTGGACACAGTCCCGAACCTATTTAATCTCTACAGTTTCATATAGGGAGTTTTATTAGCATCTTCTCAAATCTGAAGCCACTATACAAAATAAAATCTAGCTTGGGTCAGATGACATTCCTGAACCTTTGGGTCCATTCTTTTTCTGTAGCCACCGTGTATTTGATGTATTTTTTTCATTCAAAATGCTCAAGAATGCCAAGGCTTTGTATTTTACTTTTCCAAATTGGTCACAGCTTAATAGCAAAGGTTTGTATTAAATTTTCTCATATCCTTGACACATCTGATCTGAAGGCTCTAGAGTAAATTTCCAACTTGCAGAATGGGTGGTGGTATTGTTTTTCCTCTTTTGGAAGGATTGGGTAGTTTCCTGCGTATTCTGATTGAAGGAAATGCTTATAGCCTTTTCCATCTTACACATATGCCAATGAACAGTTCTTTCTCACACTGTAAATCATCTGCGATCTGTAGTACATTAAAGTAAGCACTAACTCGCTGTATCCATGCAAAATCCTGTATTAGCTGCAGCTGTCAACAGCAAAAACTGCTTCATACCTCGGGGCCAATCAGCAGAACGCCATCAGGTTTCTGTCAGCTAGTAAACTTGATGGACTTGATGATCTATTAGGTCCCTTCCAACCCTGGTAATACTATGATAAACTGGGCGTGCGTCTAACATCGTAAGTGCATCTAAGCCTACGGATGTTCAACTGCGAGAGCTAGTGCTGGATGAACTACATTTTTAAGGATGTACTGTAGAAATAGGATGCTTATCTGCATGTCTAGTACAATAGTTACAATTCAAACTATTACACTGTAAAATCAATATGAAATTAGTTTATGCCTTGGCCTAGAGAATTTACAGCTGTAGTGTTGTTAGCTGTTGTGCATCGGTGTATGTTGCACAAGGATTTCTGCAAGTTGCATCAGCCTATATTTAGTATTTTTACAGTGATCGTAGTGTGGAATAAATCTATTCTCATTTGCAAGGATGAGATTCACAAATATGTGCATTTGAAGCAAACTTTATACGCTTACTCTTGCCTTTTGCTGTGGGTTTTTAAGCTCCCACTGGTTTTGCAGCAACACAAGCCAGCTAGTCATGATTGTGTTGCAAGAGTTCTATTGTTCAGCTAAACATGAGCTTTCAGCATCTACTGCTTATAGTCAAAATCCTTAAGCACATTTAAAAATCATAACTTTCTTATCCTGAACATGCCTTTCTTAGTATAAAGGAAAAAATCAAGCCCTTATGCTTGTATAAAATAAACAGTTTTAACGTATTTATGTTATTCATCTCTAAATCTGTTCTGTGGTCTGGACTAGACTGTTAGTGTTTGAAAGTTGCTGTGGGCTGGATGCTTCATCAAAAATCTTCCAGCTGGAAGGTTAATTGAAGAGAGGGGGAACATTCTAGGAGCTCAGAACAAAGGCATCTGAAAGGAAATTTATACAAACTTTATTACGAAACTGTTAAAAACACGTACTGTTTAATTTTTCTGCTTTATTTGGCAAGCTATCATATGAGTCTGATACACACTAGATTTTTAATTTGTTTTTGTATTTATATTTACCTAGTGTGTGAGAATGAAGGTACACGATAAAGAAATTGTCTGTGTATCTAACAAAACCATAATAGTTTGAGTTTAGGTTTTATCTAAATTACAGTGTTAGAGGAGGTGTAGGCTCTGTGTCAGGAAGAAATCTACTGCTTGCCATTTTTCATGTAGCCTTTGCTACCTTCTTCCACTTGAATGGACAAACAAAGTGACAGCAGTGAGTAACCCTCTGAACGTGTTTAATTCTCTCTGTTGATTATTAATGGGACTAGACAAGTCTCTTACAGGTAGAGTCAGAAACAAACAGGGCATGTGTAATCACGATGGTTCTTTTCCCTGAAGCGCGGGTCTAGAGAAATGAGCCCAAAGAGAAGGATTAATTCAGAGTTCAATACTTGCAAATGGAATAAAACGATGTAAACAAACACAGGGCAAATCCTGTTGTATTGTTAACGCTATTGTTACTGTCGTCTTTATCTTTCTTCCAGGCATGATGACCTCAATAATAGGAAAAGCCAGAAATCTGACAGAGAAAAGAGCTGTGAAGAGCCAGAGCTGCAGGAATTCTTCTTGTAACCCTATCTCATGTCTCACTTTGTTTGAAATACCTGCAATATATTCCTTTGAAACACTAATATGAGACATAGCCCTCACCAGCAAAGCAACAGCAGTTAGGATGCCTTAATTTGTAGCAATTAGTCCGTATACAAAACTTTTCTATGATGTATGTGAATATGTAACTTGTTTGTAAGCTGTGCTGTGTAAAGGCATGGGTGAGAAAAAAACAACAGTTTGAAAACTTTTATGACACAGGCAACCTCCAAAGTATTTGTTGGGCCACAGAACACATTTTATACTCTTTGTCTTGCATGGCTATACTGTCATATATCTTTTGTTTCCCTTTGCCAATGGCATATACTGCCCATGTTTCAGCCAGGACTCTGCTGGCAAACTCTTCCGTGAAACCGAGGCAAAAGCATTGATTTTTTTTGTTGGGTTTTTTTTTAGTATCTATTGTCTGTTGTTATTTCTATTTTTTGTAAAAAGAAAATAAAGATGGTGTTAATAGGACACTCTGAGTGCAGGTACTTCACTGTTTCATCTTTCAAACGACTTATTGGTCTTTCTCCTGCTTATTTGATGACGAGATAATGTCCTGTGTCAGGATTTCAGTTCAGTGGGTTAAGAACTGCTTTCATACTTAAATGCCTGGTTCCAGCTTTAAAATTTGTAGAAATAAAAATAAATCAATTTTAAATTGCCATTTATGGTTACTTGCCAAACTCAGGCAACACTGTGTTAAACAGGTAACACCTCTGTCAAAATTACCAAGCACTCTACTAAGGCCCAGTCCATATTACTTCAAAGGTCTTTTAACAGAATGCAGCAATCTCTTACTGAATTAATTTAGTTTCCAGTAAATTATGAGTGCATTCTGAGAATATGTCGTATGGCACAACGCTCAAAAGCAGACTACTGAGCAATTTTTGTACAGTTATTTATATCAGATATCTATGGACGTATTTTTTGAGGAGCGCTACAGTTTGATGAGAAAGATCCAAATACACGAGGATTTATTTTCCTGACTGTTCTAATAGAACACATGGAAGTACAGAAATTTTGCCAAAGGAATATTGTTTTATCACAAAGGCAATAATAGAATCATGCAGTGCTTTGGTTAGGAAGGGACATTTAAAGATAATCCAGTATCCCTGTAGTGGGCAGGAATATTAGAAAAACAGAAAAAATGAATTCCTATAATTGCACATCTAGTAAGTAAATAATGTGACACCTTAGAGGATTTTGATTAAGTACAATGGAGTTGTTTTCTATGCACTTTCCACCTGCTTTTTACTCTGTTCGTCTTGAGCACTTCATTTCTGGTCACTGAGAAGAGAGGTGGACTTCCTGAATGTGATTCATCCTACCTACTATAGATTATTTACAGAAGTACCAGTCCCTTCCTACCTAACTAGAGGAGCATTTGATGTATTTGAAGCAATAGAGCTCTGAGAAGAGTTACTTGATATTTGGATACCTTCAATTAAGTGAGGAAAATGTCTTTGCTTGGGTCACTCCTCAGAGTGACACCATGTTTGACCATACAGCCTATATGGAGCATTACAAGATGACTGTAATGCTCCAGGCACCTGGCTTCTGGGCTTTGGATAAGCACAGAGTACTACTGCAAATAGTGGAGCCAATTAAGAGGTCAGCAGAAAAACCTTTAAACAGAAATAATAGAAGTATACACTTCCAGAAATTAAATTCTGAATTTCTTTCCACAGTTCTTATCTGTCAATTGGCAACGTTTTGATTTTTGAGCTGAAGTAATAAACTTAGCACTCCAGCTGACCTGGGCTGTGTTGTTTAAAGAAACAACTAAACCTCCAAAAATATCTGTCAGCCAGGAACAGCAGTACCTCTGACTGGGCCTCCTGTCCTCTGTGTGCTTATGAAAAACCTGAAAGGAAAGTGAGAAGAGACGCACGTACTGCAGTTGCCGAAGTGCTGAAAGAGATCATAAGAAGGCGAGATCCTGCGTTTGGTAGATGAGCGTAAAACAAATTGACAGTTTGCATTTTTGAGACTGTGAGGAGTCCTGCTGTGGCCGTGTGAATGGCAGAAGCAGCAGTCCTGCTGCTGAGTGGTCTTGACTGACTGGAGGTGTGTTAAGTCTGACAGCTATCTTTAGTGTCTAGCTGAAACAGGATAAAACTGAACTTCTGTGAAAGGATTTTAAACAACCAAGGTGTAAGTACTGCCAAGTCTTGGGAGGAAGAAAGTGACCGTCCTGGAACCTGAGGTGTTAAAATGTCATCTCCTCTGCAGGGTAGCGATTTCTGCAGATTATAGTCTGTTGCATCACATGCTGAGTCACATTATGCAATATCATACAGCAGCTGAGATTACTAAACAAGATAGGATTGGGATGGCAGATGTTCAAGGTCTGTGTCTGAAGAGATCTGCTTGATATTTTGAAGAGGTGCATGCCACTTATCTGGATAATAGAATATATCTGGACAGAGCTGAATGTTTTGAGTGAGAGCTACACTGGCTGTCCACAGGTCTTGAGCATTTTGGGGCAGAATGCAGTTTCAGTATCTAGAAGGTTTATGTCTGAAGAAGATGAACTCATGTTGCATAATGTGCTGATTTTATTGTTCCTAGTTTGTAGTTTATTTCCTATCTAGGGTCCCAAAGCATACATGTAGTACATTCTGGTGTCATGCCTACTAGAGAAATGCTGATTCTGTGATCTTGAGATGGTTGAAGCATACGCTCTGCATAGCTACAGCATCCAGCTGCCGTAATGCTGTCTGCTTTATAGTCCTCTAGGCAGATCCCTCCTGGCATGAGCCTAAGCCAGGCTTCTGCCAACAGAACAAAAGCATCTCCCAAAGACAGAAGAGCTGATCAGGGATTTTCCAGCAAAAAAAGCTCAAGAATATGACAGTTAGCCAAAGCTTTTAACAAGAGCATAAACCCCTTTGATCACAAACCTTAGCAGTTTTTCCCTGTGCGCTTGGAAATTCCTGATCGGAAGGTGAAGCAATTTACTAGTGAAACCAACATGTGTTCTGATAAAACCATATCTGTGAGCACTGCAGATGTAAAGAATGTGTTTTCGTGTTCTGCCACCCCCAGAGAGAGCAGAATAAGGCATGAAAGAATTACGTCTTTTCTGTGGTGTTGTACCAAAGGTGGTGAGTAGGGTGTTAAGAGAGCAGTAGCGAATTCCAAACTTCTGTACTCTCTGGCTCTTCCCTTTTCAAGTATGAAAACAATTTGCTAGAAGCCTTTTTTCATGGTTGTTTGGTTTGTTTGTTTGTTACATGTATTTGACAAGGACAGTGTATGGACACGTGCAGCATCAGCATTGTGAGTGTGGTTCTTTACTTCATCAGCAGGGTGGTGCTTTGCTTTGTCCTGCATTAGTAGAGCAGCATTTTATAGATTTTATTTATTTGCTTTTAGGCTTCATATTGGAGGACATACACTTTGGTTTACTAGGTTAATAATGAATAAAATAACTGTAGTCAGCTTCACTGTTGCATGAGGAAGAGAGGAGACAAGTTAGGCAAACAGTTTAGATTTTATATTCATTTCACTGTAACTGTCATTCAGAAACCTTTTCCTAACATCAAGATGTGACATAAGATCAATGGCACATCAAAATACAACTGACAGCATAACAGTAAAAAAATACTCCAATATCTCCTTATTTATAACAAAACAGTAACTGCCTCAGAAACATATTCCCTCAGAGCTGATTTGTTCCAGGTTTCATCATGTGTCATTACAGCAGTGTCAGATGCGGCCATGCAGCACAGTCAAAAGTAAAGTAAAAATGTCAGCACATCAGATGCTAGGTATGAATGAATGGATTAGTGAATGGATCTCATGGTGAGGCAATTTTTGTCGTCACGTAGACTAAGATTCAGTTCCTACTACCCTTGAAATATTTCTTAGCCTTTTAAAAGCCTGCTTGAAGACAATTTGACAGAAAAGCCTGAAAAATGTAGTCCCTGCATTCATAGTGTCAAATGGCAAGTCTTACTCACTCTTCACTCCTTCCTTTCCTCCCCTGCATTTTTCTTCATCTTTCCCTCATTCCTGATTCAGTCTTAGTATCATTTGGCCCCGTGCTCTCTTTCCTTTTTTCTTTATCTTTGTTTTCTTTCTCCCTTCTTCCTTTTCTCCTATCCTCTGTAACTCCTGCCTTTATAGCATCTTGGTTATACTTTCTTTTTCTTCCCATTCTGTTGACACTTAGTTGGTTTTTGCTGCTTGCAGAAGGGAAAAGGGGGTGGGGGGAGGGTTGGTTTTGTTTTCAGTTTGTCTCAGAGAACCTTTTGCTTGCATCTGAATGTACTTTTGCATTCCTTGCATGGCTGTGCTGGGTCTTTGTTTTGTTCCCTTTTTTCTAACTCTTTTTGTTCTTTGCCAATAAAACTTTCTATTATTCTTGTTTACTGTACATTTGTCCTTGGTTAGTCATGTTTTGAAGACCTTGACAGATCTAACCAGGACACTGTATTTCAGCTGTACCCAAGTATAGCCTGTTACATAATTAGCTCTTGTCTGCCCTCGATTGTTCATGTTTTGCATCTTACTGGCAAGCAAGAGCACAACTACGCATAAAAAGTAAGTACAGCGTATGCCAGGTAACCAAAACATCTTTCAGACATAGAACTGTATGAGTGTAAATTGCCCAAGTGAAAAAGCCAGGCACTGGATGGCGTGCAGTTCATCCTGTTTCTGCAGAGCACCACTGCCAGTATCACCTCGTTGCATACAGCAGACATGCTGCTCACTCTTTGCACTCATCTATTCTTTGTTACATACAAATGTGTATGAATTTATGGAGGTGGTGATATGGTTGAGTCACTATGGGTAAGAATCAAAGGAGAAGCAAAGAAGGTCGATACCACGCTGGGTATCTGTTACAGACCACCCAACCAGGACGAAGAGATGGATGAAATTGGGAGAGGTCTGACGGTCACTACCCCTTGCTCTCATGGGAGACTCTAAATTCCCAGATGTCTGCTGGAAATATAGCGTAGCTGATAGAGAACAGTCCAGAGGTTCCTGAGATGTGTGGCAGATAGCTTCCTAACACAACTGGTGACAGAGCCAACCAGGAAAGGTGCCCTCCTGGAGCTGTTTGTTGTGAACAGAGAAGAACTCATGGGAGAGGTAAAGACTGGAGACCACCAAGGGCATAGCAATTAGAGTTTTCAATCCTTGGGGAAGTAAAGAGTGGGCTCAGTAAAGCTGCTTCCTTGCACTTCTCTAAGTTAGGCTTTGGGCTATTTAGGATGCTGATTCACAGTGTTCTTTGGGAAGCAGTTCTGAAGGGTTCAGG
>JAOXOE010000874.1:40000646-40055935 GCA_028565055.1 Phoeniculus purpureus
AGGAACAAAAGGAGACTGTATGGACTGTGGAAGAGGAAGCAAGGCTCTCCTGAGGACTATAAACATGTAGTGAGGCTGTGCAGGGAGAATACTAGTAGAGCCAACCCCAGCTAGAGCTCAACCTAGCTACAGCTGTTAATGGCAATAAAAAATGTTTCTGTAAGTACATGAACAACAAAAGGAGGACTAGGGCAAATCTCCATCCTTTATTTGGTGTGGGATGAAACGCAGTGGCAAAGGAGGAGGAAAAGGCTGAGGTGCCCAATGCCTGCTTTGCCTCAGTCTTTAGCAGTGGACCTAGTTGTTCCCTGGACACCCAGCCCCACCAGCAAAGCCTTTGACACAGTCTACCACATACCATCCTGGAAAAGCTTGCAGCTCATGGGCTTTTAATCCTCCTCTGGATTAAATACTGGATGACCAAGCCCAGTGCTGCATCCAGTTGGTGACCAGTAACCAGTGGTGTCCCCCTAGGATGGTAGGGCCCGGTCCTATTCAACGTCTTTATTGATGACCTGCATGAGGGGATCAAGCCTACCCTTAGTAAATCAGATGACACCAAGTTATGGGGAAATGTTGATCTGCTGGAGAGTAGGAGGAGACTACAGAGAGATCTGGACACAGAGAGGCTGGGTCAATGGACAGAGGCCAACAGTATGAGGTTTAACAGGACTAAGTGCAGGGTCCTACATTTTGGCCATAATAACCCCCTCCAGCTACAGACTGGGGGATGTGCGACTGGAAAGCAGCCTGGCAGAGAGAGACCTGAGAGTGCTGGTTGACAACCACTTGAACATGAGCCAGCAGTGTGCCTAGGTGGCACAAAAGTCCAATGATACTCTGGATTGTATGAGGAATAGTGTGGCCAACAGGACTGGGGAGGTGATTGCCCACATGTACTGGGCACTATTGAGGCCTCATCTCGAGTACTGGGGGCAGTTCTGGGCCCCTCACTTCAAAAAAGAGATTGAGGTACTGGTGTGGGTCCAGAGGAGAGCAATGAGGCTGGTGAAAGGGCTAGAGGGAAAGTCTTATGAGGAGAGGCTGAGGGAGCTGGGGTTGTTTAGGCTGGAGGAGGCTCAGAGGAGATCTTATCACTCTATAAGTACCTGAAGCGAAGTTGTAGTCGGGTGGTAGTCAGGCTCTTCTCCCAGGCAACTAGTGATAGCACAAGAGGGCAGGGCCTGAAGCTGCACCAGGAGAAGTTTAGGTTGGATGTTAGGAGGCACTTCCTCACAGAAAGGGTAATCAGACACTGGAATGGGCTGCCCAGGACAGTGGTGGAGTCACCATCCCTGGAGGTGTTTGAGAAAAGACTGGATGTGGGACTTAGTGCCATGGTCTAATCTGGCTGATTGTGGTGATGTTAGGTGGCAGGTTGGGCTTAATGAACTTGAAGGTCTTTTCCAGCCTCAATAATTCAGAGATTCTGTGCTGGAGTGGGTGCAGAGAAGAGCAGTGAAGTGGACGACAGGTTTAGACAACAAGTCTTATTAGGCATGACTGAGGGAACTAAGGTTTTTTTTATCCTGAGGAAGAGAAGGCTGAGGTGAGACCTTGAGAACTGATCTTCCTCTACAACTACCTGAAGAGACATTGTAGACAGGTGGATGCTGGTCTCTTCTCACAGGTAGTTAGTGATAGAACAAGAAGGAACAGCCTCAAGCTGCACCAGGGGAGGTGTAGTCTGGACATTAGGAAAAACGTTTTCACCAAAAGAGTAGTCAGGCGCTGGAACAGGCTTCCCAGGGAGGAGGCTGAGTCACCACCATCCCCAGACACATAAAGATCATTTAGATGTGGTGCTTAGAGATACAGTGTTGTGGTGACCTCAGCAGAGTAGGGTTATTGGTTGGCTTTGGTGATGTCAAGGGTCTTTTCCAAACCTGAATGATTCTATGAGTCTACGATTTTGACCAGTTGATACGTAACTTTGACCCAAGTATTGAAGGCAGCACCCAAGAGAGTGCAGGTAGTCCTTAACATTCTGCACAAGCTTTTCCAAACAGAGTCACCATACTCCACACACATCATCCACCACTCACCCTCCTTGCATACATTCAATAACACATCACCAGTTTTCCAGATATGCCAGATTTTCTAACACAAACCGCTTTTGTCTAATATGTATGGACAGCTACAAATATTAGCCCAAGCCATCTGTTTCCTAAAGAAAACATGACTCATTGATGTCTGCACAGCCACTTCCTTTCCCACTCTAACTGCTAGGTGTTTTGTCAGTGTGCTTACTGGCAAGCAGTGTACGGGAGGAAGGAAAACAAAATATTCTGTGTATATTCGAGATACTGGTGAGAAGTCCTGAGGCTGTTACAACACAGAGCTCTCTTTCACATTTATCTTGTCCGTCAGCAGTAGTGCTCAAAGAAAAGACAAAGATAAGGTGGGTCTAGAAGGGAAGAGGCTTGAAAGGCGTTTACCCTTCTTCCTGTATAGATGTGAGCATAAGCTTTCATGTAGGTGGCTTACGGCTATCTGTAGAACCTTGAAAATCTATGGGATAGGGACCAACTCAGGGGTTGAGATGACAAAAAGCTGTGGCCTGGCCACACGTGTGTGTCTGTGTGTGCACGCAGGTAGATGTGTGGTAGAAGAAGAGACAATATTCACATTTTTCTCTCAGCTGTGGATATGAGAGCTAACCTAGAATTACACATTAAACAATGAAACATGGAAGTCAACAAGCACAAAGCCATAAGGAAACACTGAAAAGGAGCCAGTGTGAAAAAAAGCAAGTGACAAAGGCAAGACAACCCTCTTCCAGTGAACAACTGAGAGGGATGATGGAAATAAATGCTGCTCCTTGTTGCTCTGCACGTTGTCTGCTATGGGGACAACAAAAAGCATTGAATACAGAACTGCTGCAAAGGCGTTGGAAGTGGTGGGTTAGAAAAGCTTTCCACAAGTACAAAGCACTGGAATCAATAGCCTGGGGGGAGATGTGAGAGAGGAGGATTTTAACAACAGGTGGCTGCCTGACAGGTAACTGTCAGAAATGACAAGCCAGAAACAACCACCAGAAAAGCCACGGAACAGGTGGTTGAACTTGGGGGATCGTCTGATACCCCTTTTGGGCAGCTCTCTTTGAACACATCTGTGATTCAACTGTAGCAGAATCGGGGTCTGACTTGAGTCTTTACAACTTGTGGTTTTTATAGCACTATCAACAGTTCCATCAGAGGTCTGTGCTGTGGCATTTATTGTCTGAGAACACTGATCAATTACTGATCAAATACAGGTTTGCTAAGGAGTCAAACAGGTATCACAACTTTAGGCTTCCTTGAAAATGTCTTCCCAAATAGTGGCAGCATCTAAAGTACGTTTCTGGTCCCATTAAGAAATCAGACAAAGTCCTTTTGCTCAGAGCAAGGCCGGTCTTCACTTGGTGTCACTTTTCTGAACTGTAAGAAAAGGTTCTTTAGAGGACCTTCAGATTTTACCATGCATGCAGCAGTAGCACAGGAGAAAAGAGGTCTTTCAGTGGGGGTAAATGATCACTCTACTCTTAGTTAAACAGAATAGCCTCCAGCAGGAACTAAAGGTCCCTATTTTTGTTCAGAGAAGCTGCTGCTGCCGGAACAAGCTGGTAGAACCAGTGCGCAATGAGAGAGTGGCCAGCTCTGGGAGCGGTCTTAGTCTAGTACTTAACCCTCGGCTCCTTTCCCTGTTGCTTAGACTCAGACTCTGTCTTTCCCTCTCTGGACATAAAAAAAATCATCATCCTAGATATTTCAAGAATATAAAAGTGGCTTCTCCCAGCAGTACAGGGAAAGATTACTTTTGGTCTTTCAGTGACAAACATTTGAGCTCTTGGCATGAAAGGGGTGTACTGGCTTAGGGGTCTTGAAAGTTTGACTTGGTGCTGCTGCTGGTGCCAGGTACTGGGTGGAAAACAGAACAGGAGTGTTGCATCTTCAGCAACAACTGTTCCTGAAAGTGTTCCCAGCTCTTGCTGAACCAGCTCTCGCCAATACCATCATCACTGCCCTGGCGCCCACGAAGTGTCAGCAGTGCTGCTTCCCCGCACAACTGTCTGCCTTAGCAGTGACAGGAGCAAAGCCTGTGCAGAAGAGAAGAGCAGCACAGAGAGAGCACACGTCTAAAGCAGGCTGCTGGTGAGCCTTTTCCTGTTTCGCAGAGGGTGATGTCTGAAAGTTGACATTGGGACATCTGTTCAGCTAGTGCTAGATAATTTGTTCTGCAAAGCACGCGCTGCACTGTTCACTGCTGGTGTCTGGGTCTGTTTCACTGGTGTGGCTCAAAATGGCAATACAGAATTGGATATGGGAACATCTGTGTCACTTCAGGTCCTTTATTTACATGGGCAGGAACAGGTAAAAAAATCACGGAATTAGGTTGGAAGTGACCTCAGAGATCATCTAGTTCCAACTCCCCTGACATAGGCAGGGACACCTCTTACCAGATGAAGTTGTCCAAAGACCTATCTAAACTGTCCTTGAACACTTCCAGGGAGGGGGTCATACACAGCTTATCTGAGAAACCTGTTCCAGTGCCTCACCACCCTCATAGTGAGGGTTTTCTTCCTAACGTCCCTTTTAGCTTGAAACCATTCCCCTTTATTTTATCGCTAGGGTTCCTTGCAAAAGTCCCTTTCCAGCTTTCCTGTCAATCCCCTGCAGGTACCAGAAGGCTATTACAAGGTGCCCCTGGGCCTTCCCTTTTTCATGCTCAACAGCCCAAATTCCCTTAGCCTGTTCTTATTGGAGAGGTACCCCAGCCAGATTCTTTTGTGTCCTGGAACATGCTGTCTGACAGTTTTCCTAGAGGACAAAACAAACTGTATCTTAGAGTGAAGATAAACAGTGGCCGAGGCAAGTGCACTTTTAGTCATTATTTTCTGAGCCTCTTGATACTGAGAATATTCCTTACAGATGATGTTACAGTTCACAATTGTACTTTGGCTTCATAAAACTTTAGCAGAAGAAGGAAATATCCTCAAAATCTACAGCCTGTGATTTCTGGATGACCTGGGAATGTGCTTGCAACGACAAATTCTAAAAGCATTGCTTTTAAACAAAGTAAAAGCAGTTCTCCTCTAGTAGTAACAGAATTATAGAATGCCTAGAGGTGGAAGGGACCTTGAAAGATCATCTAGTCCAACCCCTTCTGCAATGAGTGAAGACACCTCCAGCTATATCAGGTTGTCCAGAGACCAATCCAACCCAATCTTGTGTGTTCCCTGGAATGGAGCACCTACCGCTTCTCTGGGCAAGCGGTCCAATGTTTCATGACCCTCACCATAGAAAAATCCTCCCTTCTATCCGTCTAGATCTTCCCTCCTTTAGTTTAAAACCATTCCTTCCTGTTTCGTTGCAACATACCATGCTACAAGGACTGTCCCCCTTTAAGTACTGTGGAGCCTCAATAAGGTCTCTCCAGAGTTTTTTCTTCTCCAGGCAGAACAACTCCAACTCTCTCAGTCTTTTCTTATAGCAAAGGTGCCTCAGCCTTCTGGTTATTTTTGTGGGCCTACTCTGGACCGTCTCCAACACATCCATATCCTTCCTGTGCTAAGGACTCCAGAGCTGGACAGACTACACTAGCTGAGGTCTCACAAGAATAGAGTGGCAGAATCACCTCCTTTGACCTGCTCACTACATTTCTTTTGAAACCCAGGATATGGTTGACCTTCTCATCTGTGAGTTCACATTGCTGACTCGTGTCCAACCTTTCAAAAGTTTCTTACACGTCTCACTGGCTTGAAAGTGTCTGCCTGAAAGACTCCGAGGCATTCTCGCCTAAGCTGCGTTCCTGAAGCTATTTTGCCCCTACAGTACGAAGTAGTTAGGAAACAATTAACGACACTGATGTGTGCCACAAAACTGCCACACAGTGACAGCAGCAGAGGCAATTTTTACCAGTTTGCAGTAGAATTGTGCTGTGTCTTCACAAACCCGATGAAGCAGAAGGTAGGTGCTTTAAAAAGTACTTGAAAACATTAAAAGACAACGTGTACAAAGAACAGTCACAAAGATATTCCAGTGCAGATATCTACGTTGAAAGCTTTCACCATCTTCATGTGAACAAGCCAAAAAAATTCTGCAAGGATCCACAGCAAAAGAAACTGAAGAACAAGGAAATACTGATAGCGCTGTAGGCGTTCTTCTCCTTCACCTTTTATTACAACTTCAAGAGGAACAAAAAGTACCCGCTTTTTTCATTAGGTAGTGCTAAATAGACAAAGCATCCATCTAGGGATCAAATGTCTATGCATATTCCAAATTATTGTGAGGTTTTATTTCTAAAATTTCACTACTGGAAGAGTATATATACTCTTTTTTAATTTCTGGTTTCCTAGGGTAGAGAAATTTGCCACACGAAATCCAGGAGACGTATGTAAGGAGCTGTTACTCACCCCTTGCCAACCTTTGTCAATAGGAAGAAAAGAGAGATTTGCATTTTTAGCATAAAGTTCTTAGGCCAGAATCTGGGGATGTTTGACAAACTTGTCACCTGTCCTGAGCAGCCTTTAAAACATGGACTAGGCCATATCCAGCAAAGACTAAGGGAAAGTGAGTTTGGTGTTGGTTAAAACCCAAGTTGCTAAGGCACTTGGAGATCTCCACTGCTGTCTCTTGGAGAAGTGTTTGTCTGTTAAGAGGCCACTTCATACTCCTTCTGCAGCGGTACTTTTTGATGCTGTTAGAAGTCACCATCTCTCAGACTGTTAAGCAGATAGTACAACAGAAAAAATTAATTCTGAAAGCAAAGAGATTCCAGGGGTCCAGAAAGAGGAGAAATCAGTTTCTAGCAGAGCGTGATTCTTCACTTCTACCCTCGTCCTGTGGATGAATGGATAGATACGCAGACACCCCTTTGTATGCATATGCAAACACATGTCAGAAGAAGGCAAGATGTCACATGTGTATAAAATGTAACTTGTCAGCTACTTGTTTAACAGATTCTTCTTCTGGCGTTTTGTGCTCCTCAAATACACATTTGGCTCCTCACACGCATTTGTGTAGCAGAACACGCATCAGTCAAGCACTGCTTGTTTAGAGTAATCGCAACTTCAAAGCACAGAAAGCATTCTGTGCAAAGCCTCGGGGAGCTGTTTAAGAAACATTTTACATGGAAGCCTTTTCAGGAGCCAAATTTTTCCTAATGACATGTTTAGAACCCGATTCAACATAAGTTTGGAAAGACTTTGCATACAAACTTCTTAGAAGTTTGGATCGTACGCACTGAAATTACATTTGAAACCCAGTAACTGCACAGTCCAAAGGAGTATGATCACGCAGTTAGCAACTACCCTTAGCTTATGAGGTTTTGTACTGCAGATGCGAGGGGGGGTTTTATGCCACTTCAAGCACAACGCGCTCCAGCTTTTGAGTTTCAGGTTCTGGCGTTAAAGTGTTACAGGAACGACTTTCAGCAAACTCTTGACAGAAGCGTTATTGCCCAGCTGTTAAAACACAGGGCTGGTTTGCAGGGAAGACCTCAGGCACTGTTTGCGCGCAAACACTTGGGGTTTCAGCAGAAAACTCTGTTACCTGCGCAAGGGTGACGGAGCAACAACAGGGGCAAACCGCGGCAGCGCGGAGACGCTCGGTGCCAAGTGACCCCCGGTGATCAGCAGAGGGAGACAGAGCGTGTAACATTGAGGACCAGCTCTGAAAGCGGCAGTCAGTGCTTAGGGTAAAGCCAGCACAAGGCTGTGGGAGTTTCCAGAACTGTGATAATAAGGAGACCACTGCTTTGCTCTGTTTCACTTAGGGTAAGCATGCATATGGCAAGTAAAAGAAGAGTAACTTCATACAAGCTGCAGACAAAATGTTCCTGAATAAAGTCAGAGTCACCAGTGATCATTTTTGTTTGTTCTAAGTTAGTTCAATACCACGCTGATTTTGGCCGCGTCAGAATTAATTTTCTAGTATGGGGCCGTTTCGAATTTGTGCTGGAAACAAAGCTGATAATTCAGGAACTGTTTAGCTACTGCTGAGCAGTGCTCACGCACTGTCAAGGCATTTTCTGCTTCTCATGCCACTAACCAGCAAGTAGGGTGGGGGTGCACAACAAGCTGCGGCAGCTGACACAAGGTTCATACCATATGACATCATGCTCAGCATATAAAGCTGGGGAGACAAAGAAGGAAGCAGAGGATGCTTGGAGTGATGGTGTTTGTCTTCTCAAGGAGCCATGATGCAGGATGGATCCCTGCTTCCCTGAAGATAGCTTAACACCTGTCTGCTGATAGGAAGTGATGAATTTGCTTGTGTGCACAACTTTTTGCTTTACACATTAAACTGCCTGTATTTCAACATGCAAATTTTCTTCTGACTCTGTCTTTATTCTTCTGACTCTCTTCTCCATCCCACTGGATGGTGGTATGAGCAAGAGGCTGTGTGGGACTTATTTGTCCTCTGGGGTTAAGCCACAACTTACTCAAACGTGAATGGTTTGACCAAATCAGCAGAGGAGCCAGGGTGTATGTTCTGTGTTGGGATGCAGTCTTGTCAAGAGAGAACTAAAAGGGTGTGTGAAACTTCATCTTCAAGCTAGAGGAAATCTGTTAGTGTTTAGAAGGATATGTCTACACTGATATTTGTTCCAAAAATTTGTAATAATAATAATAATAATAATGCAAGTTTTGGTGGCCAGAATACTGAGGCAAAACTTTCCTTTATAATCACAGTACTTGTAATTAGCCTGTAATTAGCAACATGACTGAAAAGACAACAGAGATCATATCTGCCTGAACGCCAGGGCCTGACACCTGCAGTGAGATCAGCCTGTGGATGATGAACTCAAGCCTTCCTTATTACATCAGCCATAACAATGCTTTAGAAGTCTACAGTGGCTGTAGCTGTGGCTGCTAGAAAAAAATTCTGGCAACAAAAATCATGGTCCAACTCCAAGCAATAGACATTCAGATCTCAGCGGCATCTTAATTATCCTAATG
The DNA here is from genome assembly GCA_028565055.1 of Phoeniculus purpureus. Lineage (NCBI taxonomy): Eukaryota > Metazoa > Chordata > Aves > Bucerotiformes > Phoeniculidae > Phoeniculus > Phoeniculus purpureus. The sequence goes on from JAOXOE010000874.1 coordinate 40,009,588, forward strand.
AGATGTTATCTGACAGCCACCACAGCTAATCAGCATCCTCTGCTCTTAGGAAGCTGGATTTGCTAAATGCCTATGTGGCATCATCAGAATATCATCATTCTGCTTCGTATCTCACATTCCTGATAGGAAAGAAAAAATTGGCAGCTTAATGATTTAGAAGTAATTGGGCTGTCAGACACTTTTTGCTGAAAGCCCATCTAGTTTCTCATTTCCCTGACATGTCTCATAGCACAACCTTTCTGTATTGGTTAAGACAGTGTGAACTATCAAGTGCTCTGTGTTCCAAAACACATGCAGAAAATCTATTTTTCCTGCGAACCACCCATGATTCACAAGGTGCAAGAGGAATGGACTGCTTGTACACCATTCATTTTAAGTTATAATCTATTCAAACAGAATGACACAAAGGTTTACTTAAAGTGTAGAAGAGCAAAAAGACACAGGAGCTTTCGCTGAACAGAAAAGAGGAAAAAAATCCTGTTAATCGGATAGCTGTTCTGTGCCGTTCAGAGCCGTGCCTTCTTGTACGGCTCTGCTCTTGACTAATTTTGACTCTTTGCAGCTGTTCAAAACTGAATTTGGAAAAAAGTGTCCTACAAGCCCTTTCTGTGAACTGTTTATTCGTACCACTGAAATAATGCCAGTTTTGGATTGCTCAGGCCAGCAGAATCACCTGGTTGTTAATTGCTTGCGTTTGGCTTTACTGGAAGTTTCTCACACTCAAGAACAAGCTTGAACAGGTAAGCAAACACATTCGTGTTCCTCTCTGAATCCATTTCCTTTCAGATTTGCCAAGTTTCTCCTAGTTGTCAGACAAATTCTGCGTTGCAAGTAATGAAAAGAAGCCGTGTGTGTATTTACAGGCAGTACACACATTCGTCAGACTATCACCCGAACTGGAATTTCTGTGCTAGCGCAGCATGTGTTGCTTCACGAAGTATCAGAGACTTAGGCCACGAAGCTTTTCAAGAAGACAAAAGTCTGACATGTATATGCATTCTGAGTACTCATTTTAAGATCATGTCAGAAAACATACACTACTATGGCTTTTATTTCACTCTTTTGTATTTATTCATTTACACGCCATCATGACAAAAATTGGCCTTCTGTACTATGTTGTACAAGCCAATTACTCCTAAAGAAGTTCCTTGGGAGTTCGGTCATTAATTTTCAGCTATACTGGGAATTTTTCCCAGTATTTACAATTGAGTAATGTCTTTCAGCTCCAGAGATCCTCAGAGTTTCTCACATGCTGTGGACCTGCCCCCAGTCATTCTTAGATCTTCAAAGAATTTGTCTACACTGATGGGATTTAGGTTTTAAAGCAAACATGATTTTGTATGAGAGCCTGAGTCTGAACATGCACAAAGACAGGTTGTGTGTTTTAAAGAGCCATTGTTTCATTTACTGGCAGAGCATTACATGGAACAGACTGATGGGAGGCAGCAGAGATATTCGCTCTTTGGACCTGGGAGCCAGGAAGATAGCTGAAGTCCAACGAAGCAATTTGATGCTTTGTAACCATCTGCAAAAAGATTTTCTCAGCTGGTTTGTATAGGGTGTTAGAGACCGTGAGTGAGCTCACGCCTCTGTCTGCCTCACAGAACTCCCTGCTGCAGTCACTGGAAAGCCCATTTTGTCTCTCTGTTGTTTCAGCCAGCTTTGCTAAAGAAAGACCACAACAGCATGAAAGCGGAACATGTGAGCCTTTCCTATGAGATGCCAACTTTTATTTTGATAAACAAAACCCCTACAATTTTACAATTTAGTAGTAATAGGTAACTGCTAATAACCCTTCAATTTCAATGGTTCTTGTTGCAATATAAACTGCATTGGCCACTAATTCCTGCTCAAATTCTCCTTTTCTTTACCTGTGTTCTCTCTTTTACTCTCCTTCTGGAGGGAAAGAAGGGTTAAGCCCATGTCCTCACAGAGGAGTAATAGTTCTTCCCAAAAGACAAGTCACAAGCAAACTATTTAATTGTAAATGTCTCACTGAAGAATTGGTGCACGAATGAGACATGACTTCATCCTTTAACCCACATGCTTCACTGGTCTAGGGAACCCTGGTGGGTTTGGCCCATTTTAGCCATAGTTCTCGTGGGAGATCCTTAATGACTTATTAAGGTATCTTAAAAAAACCTCTGTATGGAATCCAGCATATGGTATATTTATTGGCAAAAGTTAATTCCTCTAGGAACAAGTTCTGTAGTAACAAATGATGAATTATGTGGTTTAATAAGCACTCACGTCTTCAAATGCATCATTGACTTTTTTACATTTTCGGGGGGGGGGGGTGGGTTCTGCTGTTTGCAGTTTCTCTGGTTTGGAAGCAAAGCAGTTTAACATGTCTTGAAGGAAACTGGTTATCAATAGTTGCGGGTTTGGTTACTATAAAAGTAACTGAGACCCACTGTTTGTTGGACAAGTGAGCAATCCAAGGTTTAGTAAAGCATAAGCAAGAGTTAATAAAGAACACAAATACTCATAATACAGGAACACAAAGTAGAATTCTTTGATGGTAGAACAGAAGTGTAGGTCAAATAGAACTTAGAGTGCAAGAGCAAAAAAACTTTTCATTTGAAGATGCTTTAATGGGACAAGAAGCATAACTGGGAAAATACCTCATGAACAAGTCAGTTCAAAACTTTAACAGAAGATTCTTATAAAGCAGCCTGCAGTTAGCAACCAAGAGGATGGATCCCCATTTATTTGAATCTGAGATGTTATCTGAACCTGCTGCCTAGACCCTATGATTATAATGTTGGTCTTGGGCTAGTTAGAACACAAAAATGGTAGGAACTGCACTGAGATCTGGAGAAAGGCTGCCTGAAATGATCAGATTGAGACATGGAGCAGAGAATAGCAGAATGTAGTGCCCTCTGACTGTCCTCATGGCTTGAGACTAATGAGCCTGCAAGAAGAGCATCTGAACCATAAATCCAGCAAAATAACAGTGCTGCTGGTATCAGGGCATCATTTCCGGCAGAATGGTTTTCCAAAGGTAGCATTTTACTATCTGATAGAAAGATTCACCTATTACAACGTGTGTGTAACGTAGACAACTCTGTGTGTACAGTGTGTGCGTGTGGTACTCATTGACAGTAGTATAAGCCAAACTGGAGCAAGGAATACTGGTTTTGTTCTTCTCATAGACCATAGCCTATGTTAAACTTAAAACCATACCTTTTTGAGCCAGCTGATGAATCTGAGCTTTTCTGTCCTTACCTTGATCACTACCACAGTCTTCTGTACCTAGAACATATTTCTGAACCTTGATGTTAGAGCTGGTATCAAGTCGGGAAGCCCACCTGGAAGAAATTGAACTTATGTTTCAAGAAGTGCACCTGATGCCAAATTGAACCAAGAAATTCATAGCTATGATGTAAGTATATGTAATTACAGTTGGTCCTAGTATCTTTCTTTGTTCTGTGCAACAGCTGAGATCAACTAGGATAACGGAGTGTTGCAATGCATGTGCACACTGCTCCAGTTGTGTGTGTTGGTAACACCTTTTCTCCCTTGTGGCTGAATCTGTAGAAGGCATGCAAGTAAACACACGGGTAAAGTAATTGCTTGTGTGGTAGATATCAGCACAGTTCTGAGGAGCACCTAATATTAATTTACCGTGCATTGCACTGGCACACTACGTACCCTTAAAATCAATGGTACAAATTGATTAGTCAGAGGGGAAGGATTAGATATTGTTCAGACCGCCACCGGTGTTTCTTTGTTTCAACGTATGTACTAAGGGGTTTTTCCTCCATGACTTGACTGGGCTGGACCATACTTCACTGAGCAGGGATGCAAATGAAGTTGAGCTGGAGGTGCCATGTCCATCACTTTTGTGAAGACTGACCACAACCACAGCGTGAGTGAAGGAGTCTGGGCACTTCTGCAGTTCTGATGCCATCATATGTCCTCATAGGCCCATTCACATCCACAGGGACTGCTTCACTAGAATCCTGTCAACTACCTCCTGTAACCCTGCTGCTTACCCTTGAGACCCAAGGTAGAATAGATGCCTTGTCAGCATTGCAGAAACAATTCTCAGGGTCACACTCACTGCAGAAATATGAGGCAAACCACACTAGACCGGCACAGCCACACTGGAAAACAGAGTAATTTAAGAAGACTGAATCACTTGAAGCTCAGGCTGCCAAGAGAATTTTTGGGCCCTGAGAACATTTATGTGTTCTGGGTCTGGGCTGCCTTCTCCATCTCATCATGACTAATGGTCCTAATTGATTGGAACTGCCAAGTCCGGCTGCCAAGTAGAATATTTTTACAGTCCCTGTTCTATTTATGCACTGACAAATACAAAACTCGGTCTCAGAAAAGAAAGTGCAATGCAGAACTGAGGGAAAAGAAACAAATAGATGACCGTGAAATAATTAGTGACAAGGCACTGAAGAGTGGTACTACATGTGAATACCTGTGTCTGGTGCAGGTGAGTACTGAGAGTGCTTTACAAACAAGCCATACAGGGCTCTGAAACAGCATTTGGTGCATGTTTTCAGAACTTTAAAAAGATCCACTGGCATCTGCTGTTCTTGCCTTTCTGTTCTCATTCATTTTCAGAAACAAATACCATCCAAAATTAGCACCTTTATCAGAGGACTTAAATACAGAGAACCAAACTTGTTACAAAGGATCTCAGAAGGAGCAAATTATTTATGGCAGAGAAAACTCATTCTTTGGAAAAGACCATCCCCATCTCAGGCAGCAGTGCACCTTTTTAAGGTAGTCAGAAATAAAATTGGTGTGCTGGATTGATCTTCTCTAAAATGTCTTTAATCTTTAACTGCTACCTAAAAAAGAGATGGAACAGCTCCTCAGCTCTGCTACTTCTTTTCTACTGGGCACAAGCCCTCAGCAGCATGTCTAGCTCACCTTTGTTGAAAGGAGGTTTTCTCTCCTCTTACACTTACTATAGTTTTACAAATGCATTAGTCTTAAATGGAACACTTAGAAAAAGCCAGAGAACATGTGTATCTTGAGTAGACCCCAGGAGGCAGGAAGGTGAGACTGATCTATAAGGAGATTATGTTTTACTTTATCTGAATATGAATTCACTCCGCTTTTTCTCTTTTGCTACTTGATACTACAGCCTTCAGTTTCCCGTCAGTCTCTTAGCCCGGCCCTTCATATAGCAGAAGCTGTCTGCCTCTGCCTGTCAGGCTGGTAGAATCAAAGAGGAATATTGAGAAGTGGATGCATTTCCAGTATTTTTTAAGCATTTAATTGAGGTCTTGAATAATTTTGTTTGGGTTTTTTTACTGTAGCAACAAACATGATTTGAAGCAGATCAGCAAAGTCTGGAAGCAGATAGCCATGTCAAAGGACAACATCAAAGCAAGGAAAGCTGTGTTAATTGTTGGGGGGGGGTTAGGTTTTCAAGCCACAACTGTTGGTAAGTAAGTACAGCTGCAGTTGTAACAAGAAAGTTAAACTGGCCTAGAATTTCAGTAGTGTCCTTTCTCACTCAGCATAGAGCAACGAGGATGATGAAGGAAATGGAACACCTTCCTTATCGGGAAAGGCTGACGGAGCTGGGTCTCTTTAGCTTGGAGAAGAGAAGACTGAGAGGTGACCTCATTAATGTCTATAAATATGTGAAGGGTGGATGTCAGGAGGATGGAGCTAGTCTCTTCTCAATGACATCTGGTGATAGGACAAGGGGCAATGGGTGTAAGCTGGAACATAGGAGGTTCCATATAAATATCAGAAGTAACTTCTTCACAGTGAGAGTGATGGAGAATTGGGACAGGCTGCTCAGGGGGGTTGTGGAGTCTCTTCTCTGGAGAAGTTTAAAACCTACCTGGATATGTTCCTGTGTTACTTGATCTAGGCAATTCTGCTGTGGCAGGGGGATTGGACTAGATGATCTTTCGAGGTCCCTTCCAATACCTAATGATTCTTTGATTCTATGACTCTGTGAAGTAGATGACCTGTTCTTTCACAAGATGCACCCAAAGTCTTTTGTAAACAGAACTGCTTGCAACTCATTTGTCTCCATAGGGCTGGAAAGATAAGTGCTGAATTTTGCCCTTCTGCCTGCTTCTAGATATGAAAATTCATTGTGTATTGATTGTATGGTGTATTTTCTTGCTGCTGACATCATAAATAAGAGCTGTAAATCTGCCCACTTTTTATGGCACTTCCTAAATAAGGTATTGCCTACAAGGGGTGGGTGCCCTACTGCATGTTCTCATGCAGGCACTGGTAGCAGAAACAAGTAGAAACAAGAAAATGACCAGTTATCTCATGTGATATAACATGAGATCATGGCATGTCCCGGTACCAACAGGCACACGTGTGAAATGACATAACCACCTCTTTCCTACCACACAGCCTTGCTGGGAAGCAGCGATACCAAACTTTCATTCTGGCATCACTACAGCGGGGGACACGCTAGGCTTTCATCCTCGCTTTAAAACAAGACCGCCGTTCCCCGGAGCACTACGTCCCCTGGCCGCTCGCTTCCCGCGGAGGGCGGCAGAGGGGACCCTCTCGCCTTTTCACGGCGGCGCTGCTGTGCGGAGACCACCCCAGCAGAGCGGCGGGCGGGGACGGCCCTACCCTTGGGATGCTCCCGGACTACGGAGACGAGGGACACCCGGAGCTCAACATGCTCCTCCCCCGGAGGTAAAGAATGCGCTGAGAGGCTTCCGAGACATGGGAGATCGAACTGCTTCCCGTTCTGCCGTTTCCAAAACTAAGATGAATGTCAGCCCAGAGAATGCTCTTGCATGCTTTTTGAACGGGTATATCCCGAAAATAAAAGAAATCCAGTGAAACGGAATTGTTTCCTCTGTATTTAGAAAAGTCAGCCACAACGAGTGTGATGCAGTCAGTCTTGCCTGATTTCCCAGAAAAGTAAATTAGAACAGTATGTGTTCGCACCCATTGTGAGTCAAGAATGTCCCTGCCCATGGCAGAGGGATTGGACCAGGTGATCTTTCCAATCACTAATGATTCTACGATTCTATGATTCTAAGAACACAAAACTAGAGCTTTCTGGGATACTTGCTTTGTGGGTATTTAAGGAAACTGATAAAAACTACAGAATTGAGCATTCACCAACAATACAGACGTAGGATTAAAGAATAGGTCGCAAAGAACTGATATAGCACTCATCACAATAATTCATCTTATCTCTGGTCGTGATTCAGCAGCATGGCATTAATGCCAACAGGATAGTGCACGGTATTTTAACAGAAACCTCACAGTAAAATCTTCACAAAGTACAATCATTACCACAACTATCACTACAGAAAAGTTTGATTTAGTAATTATTACTTCTAGAGATTTAAAGTTGTCTATAGGAATAGAAGAGTGAAGAGCTGGTAAGTATAATTTACACTTACTCCATTTGTGTTTATTAAGCAAGAACTTAGCGTAAAAGGAAGGCAATCTCTGATGCAACAGTCTACAATTCAGACACAAGACTGAAACGAAAAAGAGAGAAACAGTGAATGATAACAAAACAGCAGTAGAACCAAACCCAACTTTTATTTACTTGTGATGCTCATCGTTGCTGTAGAAGCTGTCCCACGTCTGGGCACATTCTTTCTTTACACATGTAACATGTTACGTTTGATTTCTCAAATTGGCCAAAGTATTCACTATGGCCTGGAAAAGAGGTTGTGCAGAAATTATAAATTATTCCCTTATTACTTCTTTTAAAGTGTCTGGACAACAGATACACTGTGAGGAGGAAGAAGAGATAAAAGCACCGGGCAACAAAACCTTATTTTATTATGTTTAGGGTTTTAATATATGAGGAATATTGTCATTTTCTTTTTCATAGCTTTTGAGTAGTCATTTGGTTAATTAAAAGCTATGAATAATGTGCATTTCTGAGCAATTTTTTCACTACAGGAAAGTTCAGTGTAAGCGTCAATGTTACCGCATAACTGCCCTTCATGTAGTGTAACCTTTTAAGTGTAAGGGAAAAATCTCTACATTTGTTTAAGAAAATTTTTGTGATTAATTTTGTCTAAGAACACAGTATGGATGTGTTCTGCCCACACTCCTGTCCCCACAACAAGGAACATGAACTGTAGAGTGATTAAGACCTAAAAGTTACTCTATGACCCCTTGAAGCTCAGGAACCTTTGAGGGTCCCTAGGTTTTGTAAGTTTCTCATTTGCCCAAGCTACTTGAAGTTCCCTTTTTACATAGCAGAAACTAAATGCTTTATAGAGAAGTGTGTATATATATCTATACACACACACACACACACACACACACACACACTTATATATATAGTTCTCTAGCACACAGCATCTGGACAGTTGTGACAGATGTGAAGTCACAAGGAAGAAGACCAGCTCATGGGAATGGAAATTAATGCTTTTAAGGGCTGGAGATGAAGAACAGGTGGAAGTTAAGAAAAAGCAAAAAATCTAGATCATTTTCTTGGCGTGTGCCTCTGTGACCTTCTGGCAACTTCAAATCAACATGTCAACCTACAGTCTTGGAGCCATTCGTTGTGCCAATGGGTAGATAGACAAATAGGATAAGGAGGCTGGGACTTGGGCCAGCAGTTAGTGATACTGAATCACTGAACAAATTTCTAGTGACCTTAGTGCTCAAACTTTGTGTGAAACCAGTGAACATTTATAATGCTTCTGAAGTGGTTAAGGAAGAACCACCACTCAGTTTCCTGATGAAAGGACAGTGACAGAGTAGGTTTGTGGCTCTCATAGCCTTGAAGCATAATATCAGCAATGTCCCTCTTCTCAAGTCTGTGAGCAGTGCTGTACCAGATGTCCCTTCAGTCACTTTCCCATGAGATCACACTCTAGAAGTGCTATGACTCTGACACAGTGCCTATCTACCTAGAAAGAGCTAACTCTTCGATAGTTATTGTGTCATCAGTATAACTGTACATTAGAGCTTTTTCTTTTCAGTGGATCCAGACATTGCAATAGTCCTGAACAAAGAAGTTGGAGTAATGAATGAGGGTAAATAGTGTGCGGTAATGTCCTGGGAGTTGATCTTTCACAATATCCAGGAAAATCATCCTTTGCTGGCCTCCATTATGTTGCTGAGCTACTGCTGCTAACCTGTGACTACTTCTTGTCCATCTTGACTAAAAAGGTAGTGTTTGATTTGGAAGCAGTACTTTCTTTTTTTTTTTAAAGGGAATAGAAAAAAATTGATTTTAAGCCCTAATTGCATACATGTCAAATAACATGTCACATTTAAAGGCTGTTGTGGGAGCCAACCAGTGTAATTGTATATGGACAGTGTTATCTAATTTACACTGGTTTGTTTGATTTACTGGTATGTTTTGCTGTGGGTTTCATTATTTAGTTGTTTGATAATCTCTTTTCTTTCTGTTGAGATTTATGAGATGGCATTTCTGCTTGGCTTAGAGCAGCATGTTATTTGGTCAATCAAAATTTCTTTGTGGAAGAGCAAAGATAGTGGAGAAGGATCTGTAGAGTCTATCTAATGTTTGCTTTAGAAAGATAATTTATGGGGAAATATATTGGAGGAGCCAATTTGCAGGGAAACAGTTGCTTATATGTAAAGAACAAATGCTGCAATCAGCACTCTGTGGGCTTGCTTGCATACGTTTTGTGAATCTCTACAATCGTCTAAATGATTAATGGGGACAAATGAAAATTCTTCTTTTCCTTTTGAGCCTTTGTACTTTTCCCACCTCTTTCCTCATGGTGGAGTTGTATCCTCTGTCCTTGCTACATCACATTTCCTCCTCACCATTCTGGCTTTCTCTAGGATCAAGCACAGAAACCTGGCTGTTGCCCTTCCCTGCTATGGAGGCTGCAGGAGCAGCCTGCGAAGGTTTAGAGGTGTTTGTCTGGTTCGGCAGCTTTGTGCTGAAAACACAGCTGATTAAATAAAAGGTAGTGGAATACATTGTAAGTGTGTTCAGGTGGCTATGAAGGCATGCCAAAAGCAAGATTTAAACAAAAATAAGTTAATTATGATCTTCTAGTGAGATGAGAATGCAGGTGCTTCATTTGATCTCCCATATCTGTAGAAATAAAATACACCCTGTACCTGTGATATAATAGACCTGCTTGCGATAGACTTTCCACAAAACACAGCAATGTGATGACAGCAATGCCAATATTACTCCACAAAGTACAGAGAACAATCTTGTAGGGGTACCCAGCACTCTAAATAAAATTTCAAATCAAATGTTTTCATTTTATTGGGACAAACTCTACTAAGACAGATACACATTCAGGTAACTGGAGTCCCAAGCAGATGAATGGTGATGTATAGTACATGCAGGCAGCCATAGATCACAACAGAGGCTATAAATAGTGTTAAATGGGTGCTGTTCAGTTTCGTACCTATATGAATTCATGGCCCTGTTTCTGGCAAAAGCAAAAATACCTTCTGTCAGAGGTTAAATTCATCCATTATGTTAGTTTATCAGATAAAGTATTAAATCTCTGATTATGAACTCGGTTACTTACTATACATGTGTCAGCATGATATAATCAGGACCTAAGATGGTTATAAGGAAAAGAAAGAAAGCAAAAATAGCATTACCTCTATTGACAAAAGCAGATACATGTGTGTGAAGCAACTTAGGGAGACAGAGCATTTTTTATAATTTCAAAGGTCTTTGGAGGAAACGTAGAATACCTAGTACACACTGCGCAAGGTGTGCTTTTACTTTCTATGCATCTCACATATTTGCCTAAGAAAAAGCAACTCTGTTTTTTGAAGCAAAATTTGCCAAGGAAAAGGCAGCATGAGAAAGTGAGGTTCCTGCACACGTCGCAAATTGGTATTTCCAGATCAGCAGCCAGAAATCTTCTTGCCCCCCACTTAGAACTGCAGGTTTGCATGCTTTATTTCTCTCTATTTCTTTGTTCACAAGCCCAGTGGATGCTAGGTTTTTAACTGAAAAATGACAGGTTTTTTTGCTGGAAATAAGAAAATGTCCAGGCAACTCTAATACAATGTAAAAAAAAAAAGCAAGACAGAAAAGAAGCTGATATAATACTTCAGCCTCAAAGCTGCTGCTAAGACAAATTAAAGCATATAGTTTATTTTCTAAAACACCTAGACATTCAAAGAGCATTTTCTAAGGAAAAGAGGACAAGGAGGGTGCTGGTTTAGATGGAGGAAATAAACAGGTCTGGTATTTTGTTATCTTTCTGACAAAATGTAAAAATTCAAAACATTAACTGCAGAGGCGTTGTTCAGAGGGTACATAAACCAACGTCTTTCCTTTAATCCTTTACTAATCCCGACTTATCTCTCCTAATGTACATGCGTTGTCGACAAGAACACAACTGGAGCAGAGACATGCAGTCACTCTAAAGGAGTTAAGTCCTGATAGTTCCAGTACAAAACGCAGAACGTTCTCCACTGAAAAATGCTTTGCATTGGACATAGCAAATTTATTGTTTAGTAGTCACAAAACGTTTCCACAGCAATCAGCAACTCAGACATGCGTATTTCTGAAACATTTATTGGTTTTGTTATTATGATATATAGCAATTTTTAAAGATAAGGTAATGACCGCCTTTGAATTATTATGACTGTGTTCAACGTTCTCTTTATAATTCAGGAATAAGTTACAAGAATGTAATTAAACTTCTATCATCTTAGTGTGTGTTTTATGAGCTCAATTGAGATAAAGTGTTTATATTTTACTAGAAAAATACTTAGAACTGAAGTCCTTTTGTGAAATGTAATTCAAGATGAAGGTTGGTGGAAATATTACAAATTACTGACAGTGAATGCACTGCTTCTATATGAGGAGCAGACCATTTATGGTGATAATGAATTTGGCATTTGAGTGTGCCAGAGACCTGCAAGATTTTGTTGAAGGATACAATGCAATTGGAAGTCTCAAACTGCCTTATTTCAGGCAATTTGAAAGAGATATGGCTACAAAATGTAAGCCCTTTCTTTAGCCTTAATTTGGGGTTTGTTTTATTTTATCAGTCATTTCTACAATTTTGATTTTAAAATTGCAGTAAAAGGGGGAATCTTTTGCAGATATGACCTTGGTTAATTCCATGTACTTTAGTGCGTATTTTAATGGCTAAATGTGAAGAGATCTCAAGTAGAGTATGGAGGTGTCTGCAACTGAATTATTTAATGCTATATATTTTTATGAAAGAATCTGAACCACTCTTCATTTTGTTTGTGCTGCTCCTGCTGGAGGAGGCATGAAGAAAAGTTAAAAACAAAATAAACTAAAAAAAAAACAAAACCCAACCAACTCTTTAGAGACTGGATAAATAGTAAGAAGCATGTTTAATCCAACTAATTTATAGATGAATGTGGTGCCAAGCCAGAATACATTAACAAGGTAAGGCTGCAGGGTCTCTAGGTAAGATAATATATTGCTTTCATTAAAAAGCAATCTGCATGGACCATATCCACTAACACTGGAAACTCTGCAGCTGTCACCTTTATCAGGGGAACAAGAGCAAGCCACTACATTTTAATCACTGGAGTTTGTCAGGAACGAAAAACAGCCAGCTTCCCACAAATCAACAGACATGTATCCTGATAATGAGAGTGAATTGGAAAAGGACAGCTACACCCCGCACTACACCACCTATTCTGGAGTGATCAAAGCAGTGTAATTGTAGCAGATAAATCTACTGAATTAGGCTCTGGGATGAAGCACCCATCTGAAACACCCGCCTTTTCACAAAACAAAAGCATGGTTACTTCAGTCATCCATGACATATTTCACTTCTTAGTTTGAATATTCCCAGTAGTTCACAAAGGCAGCGGGAGAGAAAAACAGGACACTTGTATCCAAAATCCATCACCATTTGTTCCAAAACCTCTTTCCTGATCATTACACTGTAATTAATATCTGCACTGTATTTTCTGAGCTGTTCTTTGAGTAGCTCTGCCAACAAAAGTAAATGCAATTATTTGCTAATACTCATAGTCTTTTAATTTGTCATATCTGATACACATGAGAGCATATACTATTTTTTCTTCAATTATTCTTCAAAGAGATGTCACTATGGACTTGACAGGGGCAATGCTTAGGATAAGAAGAACTCGAAGATCCTCACAGAATACATTTTATGTATTAATTATGACAGTCGAATATTAACCTCTATCACAATGATAGTTACATCATAGCTGTATGGTAGGCAGTGATGGCAGATAGGACCCCTGTAATGGATAATATAATGAGGTTATCCTGTAATAAAAGAAGTATTAACTATGAAACTGTCAAAGAAAATCATACTGTCCAAGGGAAATATGCAAGAACTTGCTTGCTTGTGGAGTAATGACTGCAATGTTTTTAAGGCAGGCAGGGACTGCCAGACAAGATTATTTTTATTAACTAGCACAGCAAAAGAAAATCAGGTTTTAGGGAGAGGTGTTTCCCTTGCAATAATGAAACTCTGTGACTTGGTCTAGGTGATCCTGGTTTGTCAGGGGGATTGGACTAGATGATCTTTCGAGGTCCCTTCCAATCCCTGATGTTCTGTGATTTTGAAAGACTGATTAAAATCAGCGTAATGTATCAGAGAGGTCTTTTTAGAAGGAGTTATTCTAGTACTATGTATACAAAGCTTGAAGGGAATGAGATATATCTGCTTCATAGGATTTGTAATTCTGAACTCCACTAGCATACTAAATTAGTTGGTATGATCGTTGCTGACAGTTAAGGTAAAATCTTTTAGCTAACTAGCTTACCACTTGTGCTGGCAGTTACGATTCTTAATCAGGAGTGAGAGTAAATTAAAATAACCGTTACCTCACAACGTAATGGCATTAATCCTGAGGAATGCAACCCACCAAGGATCATTACTCCGATCTGTTATTTGCTGCTCGTTACAAGATCAAAGGTAGATGGTACAGGTCTTCTTATTTATAATATTTCAAAGCTTTCTAACACTCCCGCAGGTTACTGTAACCATTCAAGATAGTTGTGTTAGAGATCTATTCTTCAATTGCTTATTTGCACACAGTTAACGACCACCAGGTTTCACAGTCATAGACCTCAGAAATTAGTTTGCATTCATAACCACAAAAGCTGTCCTGAGAGCTAAACCTCAGAGAAATCAGTCTGTGTTGTAGTCTCCGCAAGGATTTACATCCCATCTACAGCAACTAAAGTCATATGGAGGAAGGAAACAGCAGATACAGGCAGGTCACTGCAGAGACTCGGGGAAGTGCCTGAGCAGTTGTGCAGGACACACAGCCAAACCCTGTCAGAAGTCTCAGACACCTGACTTCCATAGGCACTCTTAGAGGTGTGTGACATCTATAGCTGCTTCTCCCTATGCCCCTTTACAAGGCTTATATAATTATTTCAGAGCAATAAAATAAAGTCCACAGAACAGTCCACTGTACCTTTCCAGTGCTTGTAGGTCTGGCTGGCTATGCAGGAGAACTGCACAAGACAATTATAGCTCCCATGTACATTCTAAGCAGGTAGTTAAGTGAAGCAGTCCCTGTCAATTGCCCTGCTGTATTTTTATTCTTGCCAAAAACTGATACCCAGGCATCACTCCCCAGTGCCCATACACACAGAAAGAGATTCATGCATGAGAACTCATCCTGACTGTTCAGCCGCACAGTAGAAATGAATCAAAAAATGCATTGGTTCCTTGGTTTTATTGGGAGGTTTTGATTACTTGTCTATTTATTTGCTTAGGTATTTGTTTTTCCAATACTGCTGTAATTCTCTATGGCTTAACTACTACAGGAGTAGGGAGGTGTCAGAACTTATTTTGACCACAGGATCAGAATATTTTGGTTGGAAGAGACTTTTAAGATGAAGTCCTACCTTCAGCCCAGCACTGCCAGGTCACCCCTAAACAAAGTGCCTCAGCACTACATCCGTATGCCTTTTAAATACCTCCAGCCATGGCAACTCCACTATCACTATGAGCAGCCTATTCCAGTGCCTGAGAACCCTTTTGGTGAAGAAATTCTTCCCAACATCCAGCCTAGGCCCCACACTGTGCAGCCATTTCCTCTGTTCCTATTGCTTGCTACCAGGGAGAAGAGGCTGTCCCACTCCTTGCTCCAACCTCTTCTCAGGTAGTTGGAGACAGCAATATTTTCAGGCTCCTTTTCTCTTGGCTAGGCAACTCCAGTTCCCTCAGAAGCTTCTAATAAGACTGGTGCTCCAGGCTCTTCACAAGCCTCCTTGTCCTTCCCTGGACATGCTGCAGCACATCAGTGTCCTTTCCATAGAGAGGAGCCCACAACTGAAGACTGTATTTGAAATGCAGCAGTGCTGAACACAGGGGAATGATCACCTCCCTGCCTCTGTGGCCATTCTGTCTCTAACACATGCTGTACAGCCTCCCCAGCCTCCACCAGGTCAATGCACCTTCCTAGCTTGGTGTCATCTGCAAACCTACTGAGGGTGCACTCTGTCGCCTCATCCAGGTCATTAATAAAGATATTAAAGAGAACAGACTCCAGTACTGGGCACAGAGGAGCAGCACTTCTGACCTAACACCAGCTACATTTAACTTCATTCACCAGCACTCTTTAGGCATGACCAGCCAGACATGTTTTTATCCAGTGGATCATTAAACATTCACAAAGCAGATCTACCTTCCTCTGTTTTCAGGTTGTCTGTAATTCTGCAAAGGATCTCCAAGTAGAAGACGATTACATTGCTAAACTCTCCGAAAACAACAGGAATTGTGTTTGCATTTTCTGAACTCAGTAAATATTTGTCTACAAGAGAACCCCTGACTGCATCTTGTCATAGGCTCGAAACCTGTTGGTTAACTGAAAACTAGAAAATGAAGAACAAAATCGGTTTCTTTCTATGTTTCACTCCTCAGAATCAATTATCTTTACATACTTTGCATTTCAGTAGTCCTATTAAGGATAAAATAACACGTAGAACGGCATGAGAATCAAAGATTTCTTTCCAGCTATCATTTTCTTCTGGCATAAAAATTCCTGCAATCCATCATCTGGATTGCTACTGAAATAAAATCACCAATAGTCCGTCAGCAGTACAAAGAAAGTCACATTGTTTTCCTGTTTTTTCTACTTTACAAGAGAAGATCTGAGTATTTCATGTTGATTGCTTGATTGGCTGCACTGGGACTCTTTAAAAATACTGAAAAAATCAACAGTCTAGTACAAATCAAACACAGGCTTCTATCAATCATGAGCCTGGGGTATTATCTGAGGTTTTTACCCAGAAAGATGTCATTAAAAGTTGCAGAAATTAATTGGTGCCATTGGCTGTAATGGCCCTTCCTGACACAGTTTCTCAAATGTAAAGAAAAATTATGGATAAGACAAATTCCTCGTGGGATTTTTATAGATGTATGCTTTGTTCTGTTATTGTTTATTGCAAATGTTATTACTGTGATCTATTGCCCCATCATGCTTTCTCTATACTGCTTATGCCGTTTTGCAACCAACAACAATGAAGGGCTTCTGTCACTGACCAAGGAAGCATTTATTTTTAATTCTGTTCTCTATATGCCTATAACAATCTCTAGGTATTAATTTTGTGTGTTTAAAATTTCATACTCAAACAGATCTTATTCTACTAGATTAAACATTGCTGATGGTCTTGCTAGAGAAGAACTGAGACTCTTTTCTCGCACGTGCATCTTTTGCTGCAGTTCATGGTTTTGCTAAACAAAGCAGCAGGAGCAACTAGTTTATTTAAGTGTTTCTGTTTTACATATCTGTGACACAGGTCTATTCCAATGCGGTTCTTTTCTCTCTCCCTTTTGAAACTTACTACTTATAAGGGTAACTTCCTAATTACAAGGTAGATTATCATGAGCGGTAATCTTTCAAAGAGATAAATACTTTAGGATCAAAAAAACTAAGAAATTCAGCCTCTGCCTTACAGTTGTGCAAATATTGTAGTATTTTAACATTCATATGCTTTGTATTTAATATCAGCAGGTTTTTTCTTAATTCCATCACTGAAGGCTTTACAAAGTTGTATTGCACTGCATTTTCCATGCTCAGGGGCTGGAAATATCCACTTAAATGCATTTAGGACCACAAGTTTTCTTAAAAATTTGCTGCAAATTAATGTTTAAAGCACACTTTTCCTTGATTACGTGTCCTCAGACTGTATGGTGTATTTAGGTAAATCTTCTAAGTATCCTCAGTAAAATCCCATAGATATGCTCTTGCATAACCAAAATCCAACAAACATGGGCAAAGAGGAACACTTATTGCTGTATTATAATTCCAGAGGATCATGGAATGTTTTTGGTTGGAAGAGACTTTTAAGATGATGAAGTCCTACCTTCAGCCCAGAACTGCCAGGTCACCCCTAAACAAAGTGCCTCAGCACTACGTTCGTATGCCTTTTAAATACCTCCAGCCATGGCAACTCCACTATCACTATGAGCAGCCTATTCCAGTGCCTGAGAACCCTTTTGGTGAAGAAATTCTTCCCAACATCCAGCCTAGGCCCCACACTGTGCAGCCATTTCCTCTGTTCCTATTGCTTGCTACCAGGGAGAAGAGGCTGTCCCACTCCTTGCTCCAACCTCTTCTCAGGTAGTTGGAGACAGCAATATTTTCAGGCTCCTTTTCTCTTGGCTAGGCAACTCCAGTTCCCTCAGAAGCTTCTAATAAGACTGGTGCTCCAGGCTCTTCACAAGCCTCCTTGTCCTTCCCTGGACATGCTGCAGCACATCAGCGTCCTTTCCGCAGAGAGAAGCCCAGAACTGAAGACTGTATTTGAAATGCTGCTTCAGCAGTGCTGAACACAGGGGAATGATCACCTACCTCCCTGCCTCTGTGGCCATGCTGTCTCTAACACACGCTGTACAGCCTCCCCAGCCTCCACCAGATCAATGCACCTACCCATGCTAGTTAGGCAGGACCTGCATTTCATAAACCCCTTCTGACTGGGCCTGGAACCTGGTTGTCCTCTATGCGCTAATGGCACTGAAGTTGATCTTCTCCTTAAGCTTCGCTGCACCAATGTCAGAACGATGGCCCTGTAGTTCTCAGCATCCTCCTTCCAGACCTTCTTGTCGATGTGCATCACACTTTCTAATCTCAATTCTACTGGAGATTAATCTAGGACTGTTGGGAAAGATGGAGAGCGGCTTGGTGAGCACTTTCACCAGCTCCCTAAGTGGGTGCATCCCATCAGGTCCCGCAGAATTGTGTGCATCTACATTTCACAATAGGTCACTGACTGTATCCTCTTGGATTATAGGGGTTGCATTTTTCTATCCATCCCTGTATTCCTGTTCCAGGAACTGGGCACTGAGGAAGCAACTGGATTTGCAGGCAAATTTCAGCACTCTAGGGCTGTTTTCTTTCCCACCTAAACCTCAGGTTCTCCATACACAGGTGGGAAGTAACTAAAAGAATCAGGACACGTTTTACCATCTCCTCATACTTTCATCTGTAAAACAGTGGTGGTTACCCTGCCATCTTTGAATTGTAGTCTGCTTCTGCTGCGTGCATTAGTAGTCGTTCTTCTGCCTATGCTGTTAAAATAACTCGCTGGTAAAGCGATGTCGCTGCCCTATCTACTCCTGGTAACCAGCATACAGCTTTCAAACAAATACTCTGTCTCGTTTTGAGTGTTAGTTTTGTTTTGTTTGGACAGTTTCAGAGCTGTGCTTCAGTACTCAAATCTATTATCCTCTTCCTAAATTGTTAATCCTCACAGAACCCATGCAAGAGTCCACAGAAAGCATAGGAACAACAGGCTGTGTGGGCTCAAGTGTTTGGCAACAGAAACACAGGTTTTGTTTCTCATGGGGCACATTCTCTTGCCACTGACACTCTTATCTAGGGTAAGTCTTTCCTGGCCTGTTTTACATTATATTCATATTCTGGTTGTATTAGTCAAATATACCTGTAGGAAAAGCATGACCTGACCATTTTTATTTATTAGACTTCGGTGTCCCTCCCACGAAAAAAGTTCTGCATTTTGGTGGCTCCAGAGGTTGACTATGACCTTTCCAACAAAGGCAGCTCTTACAGGGTAACGTTGTTGGACTGGAGATCTTGGCAAGTTCCATCCTGAGAACCTCAGATCAATGGAAAGGGCTTTCTTTACACTTCCTTGGTGATTTTCAGGACCACTTCTCTGCTTTTTTTCTTTCTTCATGTTTATTATTTCATCTTTGTCTCTCCACTGTGGGTCAGACATGACATAAGATTTAGTGGACCTCACCGGGGATATTAGAGAACTGCTGAGAATTGGTGTTTGGATGTTTCACCGGATCTTCAGATGACCCAGTCAAAGTGGACAACTCTAAGCTGGATGTCCCAGTGACATTGTTCCCATGTAGAGTTGTCACTTTGAGGACAACAAACACCACCATCCATATAGCTAGGTATTTGTGGGACAACATCGTTTACCACTAAAGCACACAGGGTACATGTACCCCTGCAGTGCCTGGAACTTCGAGCAGTGCTTAATGCTGAGTTCTTGAGTCCCCTTGTCTCGTCATCTCCCAGCTCCGTATGACTTTTCAGGTGCTAATTATAATGCTGAAGTCATTCAGTGAAGTTGTGGTGCAGCATAACAAGTGATGTGGCATTTACAGCAAAAGCTGTAAGTAGGCAAACATACTTTTTCCAGTCAAACGAATCAACTATTCATCACATGAATTAGATTAATTGATTATTCAGCTGTGATCTGTTCTTCAGCATCTCAAAAAAAGGCTACATTTGCCACACTGTTTCCAAAGCCCAGTTCGACCCATTGCAATTCACAAACTGACACGTCTGCCCATCCTTGTTTGTACTGAAAATGGAGCTAGGGCTGCACTTCAAGTGCATTGCTCATATTACTTTGATTTCATGGGAAAACAAAACCTTGGACAGTATTCTGAGTTTTCATTCTCCTTGAGGTAAATTGGTACAAAAGTCCTCAGAAGCAGTGCTTCAGAAAGTTGCCGATGACCCACTTATATCTAGTGCGCTCCCTTGCATGCCATCTTGCAAGATGAGACCCTGAGAAGATACAAGAAGCATCTCCAGAGAGGACAAGTGTCAATCTGTTACAGCCATTTGTGATGCAGCGTTACACTCACTATACCACGTGAGAGTAAGGAGGCAGGCTGCTTTAATTTCCCCCAAGGGCAGATGAAAGGATATATGAGATGTATGCAAACACACCAACGTGCTGGAGCTCAACCACTTGCTTTGCTTTCCACCAGGTTGCAGCAGCAGCAACCAACAGGTTTCAGGGTGGTATTTTCTAATTATGCCTTTCATACTGTTTTTTTGACAGCCATCCTTACAACAAAGAGATAAAAATCAGCCTGTCAATGTGCTCAGAGAGTGGAGGTAGGTTCTCTTAGAAGGTATTTTTCTGACTTATAGAACCTGCTGATCACTTGACAAAGTTAATAGAGAGAAACCTTTATTTTTATCAGGTCATCCATGTGGTCAGGATGGCTACAAGCCTCTGATTTCTGATTTCTCACTCTGTAGTTTTGCTGTTCCAACAGGTGCAGAGACAATGCACAAGAGTGTAGTCGGGTCCCTTTACAGTCCTGGAGCAATGGGATGCAGACCAGACTAACTCTTTTTTAGAAACAACGTGAGCTTGATTCTCAGGTTTTGTAAACTGACACAGCTGCATCTAGCTTTAGAAGGGAACTGCAAAGACTTAAAGTATTTGAGAGATAGGCAGAGCAATGGGAAATGCAGGAACAGCCAAAAAGACACATAAGCCATTAAAGATATGTTGATAATAGAATATTTTTTTTCTTTTTTACATCTAAACTGCAGACTTCTCTTTAATCTTCAAAGTTTTGATCTTTTGCTGTCTATTAGAAGGCACACAATGTATTTTTAAGATATTTTCAAAGGTCAGACCCGAAGTTTTGCTCCTTTAGAGGCCTTATGGCTGTTTGTGTTTTTTTGATGTTTGTACCATCATGCAGACCTGATAAGTAGATGAATGACCATATGATAAACGTGCATAATGAGAAAGTGATAAGAATTGCAGCATCTGACATGAGTTATGTCTCTGTTGTCCAGAAATGGAGATGCTCTACTTTTATCTTTACTCTCTAATTTCTTAATTAGAAAGACAGCATACTTTCCACCCAGTGCACATGTGTTTGCTGAGCATGATGTCTAATAACAACATATCCCAGCCAACGACCTTATTATAGATACTGCTGTAAAATTTTGTTTTAAAATGCCTCTTTTCCCTGTAGAGCATGACCCACAGGACCAGGCTTTGTTCAGTGATACATAACAAAAAATGCCAGTCATAAAATCTGATGGGATCCTGATGAGTTGCAAAAGAGAAGGGTTAGGACTCAATCTGGGAAACTTAAAAATGCATTTTCATTTTCTCATGCATATGTTTGGTTGCAGTTGCTTAGTTATGAGTAATAACACTCATATATTTTTGAAACTTAGATATCAAGATCAGATGCTAAATTGATATGCCCAGAAAGTCTGGGTCTTGAACACCTTATAAGTCCAAAATCCCCTATTATGTAATTTCTCCTGTTGATAGGGCTCTTACTTTAGAAAGACAGTAGAAGTTTAGCCATTGAAACAGTCCTTTAAGAACTGATCACTGTGTGCTTAGAGAAATAAAGCTGTGGATTTTTTTTAGGAAGTGCAGTCTGCGTAGTCAGTGACCTAATGTTTCCAGAAATCAAATTAACGGTCTCAATTAATTTATACCAGGGATATGCTAAATCCATTGGTCATTCATTATTTTATGCCTCTAACCTGCAGAGATTTGCACACTTACAAGGTTTTGCATGCCAAGCACTTCTATTTAAAATGGATATATATACTTGTGGAAGCAAACTGTAATGGATTGAACCTACTTCTATCAAAGTGAGGGGCAAAACTGTTCGCCTGAGTGAAAGGAAGATAAGGTTAATAGCAATAAACTATGGTAAGCTAAGAAATTCTGCGTGCTATGAACAGCATAATTTATTGGTTTCCACAATAATAAAAAAGTAAATTAAAATGAATATATTTTGTTAATGTGCGGCAGATGTGCAGTACTTAATTGTGCCACCTAATTAACTCCATTATTTCTCTGTAATAATAATGCCAAATTACTTGTGCTTAAAAGCTATCGTGAATAGCAACTACCTCAGGTAGCATGTTGTGCCTATGTTTTTGTTTTGCTTGCATCAAAAGGCAAAGTTTATAAAGCAGCAGCAGCAGCAGCAGCAATACTGTTTGTAGCAAACGGGAGAGAAACATTTTGCGGAAGCTGTTTATTTAGATTTTCTTGTTTCCCTTTCAAACTAAGATTTGTTTACTACAGGCATTACAATTTAGTGAGACAAATTAGGCTAAACTTTTTATCTCTGGTGGTTTGCACATGCACTGATTGAACTAGTATTTCGTCTAAAGATTGCCTAGGAAGATAAATGAACAAGAGGAGCAATTAGAGTAAGGAAAAACTAAAGATTGGCTGACATGATTTAAGTTTACCTCTAAGGCAGTTTGTCATTTTGTCTCTATAATCTCTATCAGAATTGACTAAAACCGTAAACATAAATCATTATACTAATTTATTTCACCACACTGCAGTCTGTGAGAAGAAGATTTCAATTTTTTTCAGGAGACTTTGGGGGATTTAAGCATTTGCAGAACTTTTTTAATATAGTTAAAATAAAAAAGCCAACCATTGACTAGTATTTCAGCTTCTTTAAAGCGTGATTTTTTTTGGTGTTAAGCCAAGAAATGTTCCTGTTACTGTTGCTAAAATAACTATTAAGAATTCAGAATAAATGGACATGGTTCGATTTTTTTAGGTGACTCTAAAAAGTTTAATACATGGCAAAATGTAATGCAAGGCTATCAGTTAATATTTCACACTAGACCACTTAATAAGCAGCTTTCTCTCTTGAGATGCATCAGAACAAAGTCTGTAGGACTATACAATACCTTTGTGGGTGGGAAACCAGTACATATCTAAGGACACCTTTGCTGTATAAATCTCCATGGACGGTCACGAGGCCCGTTACAGACTCTTCAGAAACAGAGCTCTCTATATCTTCATTAGGAGCTGTACTAACAACACTGGCCACCTGTAAATTTATTCAAATGCCACAGTAAAGCAAGGATTATATTATGTTGCTCTTGTCAAGTGAAATATTCCTTATCAGTGACTTTAAGGGGCAGGTCACTTGTCTGCTTGTGAATGGTATCGTTAGTTCAGCTGACTACTTCTACAAGCCACTAGCAGCCCCATCACTGCCTTAAAGTCATCCCCTGAAAAGAACGGCATCGGAGGTTTTACCTCCCTCACACCACAGACCCACAGACTCCTTGTGGCGCAGGCTGCAGGGTGCCTAATTTCACTCCCAAACAATGCTTGCAAAACCAAAATGTCTCTTCAGGAAGACAGCCTGCTGATAAGTCTGGTCATTACTGTGAGTATTCTGTGTGAATTTATGAATCTGGTGCTTTCCTATATAATCCTTTCTTAAAAATACTGAATTTGAAGATGACTGGAACTCTGGGAGCCTGATTTTCTATAGATCTGTGTCTCCTGGTTGTTTTACTTTGTAAACCAAGAAGGCAAACACCTAGCACAGATATTTCCCTTGTCAGAGTATTTAATAGGTCTCTGTGCCTTGCCGTGGCATCTGTTTTCATTAAACCTTTAACAGTCTTTCAGACCACTCTCCCTGAACTTCTCCTAATTTTGTATAATCAAGAGTTCGAATGCATTTAAAGGGACTGCAGATAAACAACACACATACTTACAGAGCTTGATTTTGTAGGTCATAGAAAAATTTGATAAACCGGAATCTATCAGGTGTTTTTAAATAGACGACTTCCACACCTTCAGAAGCCTAGCCTGACTTGGTAAGTGTTTCAGTCTTCTTTGTCTGTACTCTTTTTCTGCACTCGTGTACTTTACACTAAATGCAGAACAAGGGAAGTATGTCAGGAAAACATGCAATTTAATTACTTCACTGCCGCTTAACACAATGCATGCACCACAGAGATGTGTACTGGGCTTGAGGTCCCATTGGTATGACTGGCACGGTACGTCTGCTGTGGGTGGCGGTTCATGCTGTGGCCCATAGCGATCTCTTGCAGTCCCTGCGAACCACAGAAGTACTGCACTGGATTGTGTGAAAGCACTGGAATAAGGTCTACTACCTGTGTTTTCCTTTCTTCCCACTTTATGCTTTTTCCCCCCTCTGTCACTGGCAAGTGTGAGTAACCGAAATCCTACTCTCTCAAATTTGTATTTCTAGACCAGAGTTTTCACCTGTTAAGTTGTGTGAGCAGCTTGGAATACGAAGTAAAAAACCTGTGGGACTGAACAGTCAGGTAGCCACAGAACATGATAGAACTGCAGTTCTGTTGTCTGAAAAGAGAGAACTGCGTTCTTACTTTTTTAGAATCTGATTTCCTGTACTTTTTCCTAAAAACAACTCTGCAAAAGGTTAGGTGAGGGGGGTTTTTTTGTAACTTATTTCTCCTGTGATAACTGGGACAGGCTATTAGGACCGGAACAGTAACTTCCATAATTAAGTGTGGGAACAAGAAACACTAGTGCCTAAAAATGCCACAGACTCCTAAACTTCTTTGAAACAGTTGTAAAGTCCAGATAAGCATTAGTGATGTAATGAACTAAGATTAGCTTTACTGCCGGCTTGGCCCTAAAGCAAAGGAAGTGATTTCAGGGACCAAACATTTCACTGCTATCTGTACAGGTACACCAGGCTGAGCGAAAGGCAGAACAACTCCTGCTTACTTGTAAACTCACTCAACACAAGAAACCGAGGCGAATAGTGCCGAGTCTGTCTGAGCAGGAAAGGTATTGTATGCTGAGAAGAGCTCATCCCCGCTTTGAACTCCAGAGGGCAATAGTCACCAGCACGACAGGTGCACAGGCGTTAATTAAAAATAGTCACTTCCAACGTGTTTCATGGTACTGCCGGCAGGACAGGGGTCGTGCCGATAGACGTGTAACAACAGTGGGTGCAGAATATGCAGCCAGGATTAACAGACACACAATTGGTAACAGATTATTGGGCTAATTGGTAAAAGACCAATTTTTTTTACTTCTGAAAACAGTCAAATGTGAGTTCAGTAAGACACTGGAGGAAAATCAGGGTA
This sequence comes from Phoeniculus purpureus, assembly GCA_028565055.1. Lineage (NCBI taxonomy): Eukaryota > Metazoa > Chordata > Aves > Bucerotiformes > Phoeniculidae > Phoeniculus > Phoeniculus purpureus. The sequence goes on from JAOXOE010000874.1 coordinate 40,034,629, forward strand.
GGACATCAGTAAGGAGGACCGATGTTATGTAAACAGGTTAGAATGATCATGTAATTTGAATAATCCCTCCTGTGTGCTAATGGCTTTAAGCTCAGTATCATGTATGAAATCTTACGATTGTTTATTCTGGTTTTACTTTAAAAAGAACACTTTTTGCATGTTGGAACACAGGAGCTCCTGCAAGTATCACCTGAGCTGCAATTGCCCTTGCGCAGCTTTGTTAATGCAACACATAGTTTGTCTCTGATTAATCATGAGCAAAAATATATCAATTCCACCAAATTCTTTAATATTCTTACAGGTTTTTGGAAGATGCCCTAGATACAGCCTATGTTTTCAAGCAAACCACACCCACACTGGCTATGTCACTGCTAACACCATTACAGGTGGTCACTGCTATGGTGGCTTTTGCTACTACCTGGAGTCTGAGTCATTTTCATCACTCATTGAGTCATCTGCTGCCTACCTGAGCACTCCTGGCGCTGTTGGTCTTCTTGATTCACGCAGAGGGAATTCCTTGTTCTGCATTATAGCTTGTGATTATAAGCTTAATCACAGGCTCAGCAAAGCAAAATGGGCTCCAAACAACACTGAAATAAGCAGTAGGCAGATAGGAAAAAACCAATAAACTGAAGTTGTCCTTTACATGTCATTGTTCTGTGCTTCATGAGTTATGTCTTTCAAATACTTTGCACTGTTTCTACCTGCTGGCATTGCCTGTCTCCCTGAGATCTAAAACAGCTATACCTGCTCTTTTACCTACTAAAGGATCTACTAAAGAAGGAAAGTTTGTCAGAAAGTAGTAGTAAGTTAGTCAGACACCCATCTAGTACTTAGAAAAGAAAGATGATGGATGAGAAAGTACTTTCCTGCACATAGATGCTTCTGAGTATATTTTTAATGGTGGATTGATACTGCAGACAGACACTCCTGTTTCTGCAGCTATTTGCTTTTCTTGTATAAATAAGTAGGTATTTAGCATTATTATGTTTATGACTTCTGGAGTTTCCCTTCCCACACTAGTTTTCACAGTGGATAATTTGTAGTTGGCTTTTGTGATAGTTTTGTAGGGGCATCATGGGTGTAAGTCTATTACCCATTTTTAATGTAAATAGCATAATCTTAGCTGCTCACTGAATAGCTGGAAGCTGTGTCTGGTTCAAAGTAAATTTGAGATAAATCTAGGTTAGTTTTGGTGGGGTTTTTCCTTTAGTTTGTTGTTTGGTCGGGGGTTTGGGGGTTTTTTTTGCATTCCTTTAACAAACAACAGATTTTTAGGATTTCTTCTCTTGAACTATTAAGCAGAGCAGCAGTGGAGGCCCTCAACACTCCCAGAAAGCTGTTGCATAACCATGTGTTTATAGAGGCAGGACCTGTGATGTCAGGATAGATAACCTATACTATTAATACCAGTAATCACGTGCTTGTTATCCCTGGGTGTGACTTTTATCTTTAAAACTGGAATAATCATATGGGCCTTAATGTTGCCTGTAATCACTTGGTTGCCTCTAACTAAATCTGGAATATGCTCTATCACTGCCTTTGTAGTGAAATCACTACATTTCCCAGTTTCAAATACCTGAAAGCCACATTTCCTTATGCAGAGGTAACCTCTTGTGGCAGTTGCTTTCCTCTGTACCCAGGAAACTACTGCAGAGTGAAATAAAGAGGATCTTTCTTAAAAATTCTTATTATTTCTTATCAACAAGAAAAAAATCTAGCATGAAAGTGTTGAAACAATTCAAAGATTCATTGAGTCAGCAGATTATATAAAAGAAGTAAAATTCACATTTAAAACCTTTAGTTCTACGTGAGGTTAAATAGAAGGAGCAAATCATCTCTGTATGATGATTGTGAAAGCTCTGGCATACAAGTTCACGAGTTAGGCAGTAAGAGTTTATAGGAAAGCTGTGATACCACAATCAACCTCACAAGTTCATAATTAGTAACTTGTTACTAAAGGAAAGCCTGTGATCCAGGCAGCTTGCTCTGCCGATGTCTGACACCATTCCTCAGTAATGGATTTTGCAGCTAGCTGGATTTCAGTGAAGCATCTGATACTCTCTAACAAGGAAAATCACCAGTTCAGGTAGAGATTGACATACAGACTGTGAATTCTGTGGTAATTGGCTAAAAGTGGTGTGGCAGCCAGTTAAACGCCCACTCTAAGGTTATGGGTGGAGTTTCTGAAAGGTCACCGTAGGGAGTGATGTTACTAGGAATCTTTGCACAAAGATGTTATGGCAGTTGTCCAAACGCAGACCTGAAAGGAACTGTCGCCTGAAGGGGATCTGAGTGTCCTACAGGACCAATAAAAATATGGCAATGATTACAGTGACAGAAGCAAAAGGAAATAATCATAAAACCTACTGGATTAATGACTTGGGAATGGGTGAAAATCTCTACAATGAGTGAGAGGTTTTGTACGTGAAAGTGAGACAGGGAGAGAAACAGCAGTGGTCATAGATCACAATACAGTCCTCAGTCATGCACGAGAAGAAAAAGCAATGATGATATAGTAGACCTGAAATACTGTGCAGCAATACTGCAAAAAGACTTGCCGAGACGTCACGGGGATGTATGTGACATGTAAAGTTTTATTGTCTGCTAAAGACAAATGAAGCCTGCAGGTGCTGAGAAAGATGTTCAAGGAAGACGAGTAGATTACGGAGTCATTCCTATCTCTTCATTCCCTTCAATATGTCTCTAAGGTGAAGGGAGTTTCTATACCCTTGATTAACTCTGATATACAGAAGATGGCTTTTTATATGTGGATTTGTAATTGTCATTAATTTTTTAACTTGCACAGTAATGTTTTACTCATAGAATGTCCTTCCCAACATTCTTTTCTCAAGGGTAGGTCTTTCAGAGCTCCTTTCCACTGGTGTCTGATTCAGGAGTGTGGAATTGCAGTATCCTTGGTTTTTGCCAGACTGCTAAGTCTTGATATGTTTGTAAGCTTAGAGTCTAAAATATTGCCTGTGCACCATGCTAATAATACAAAGAACTTCAGTGTTAAATTAAGGTTCTGAAGTGATATGAAAGAATGGCTACAGGTTCAGAGTAGGTGCGTTGCAGGTATCATTGCACCAGAAGGGAAGCAGGCAAGTTACGAAAGGTTACACAGAAAATACACTAATGCTTACCTTACCGTGTGATCAGCACACCGTATAGACTGTGTGGCTTGCTTTTTAATGTTATGGGCAAGAAAGATCTTTTCAGCAGAATTCAAATCCTATATTTGGTTAGATAAATTAAAAAAAATATTCCTTATTGAAGCAGCAGCTCACATAAGAATGTTCTCACCTCACTGAGCAGCTTGGCGTCCATAAATAAAAACTTAAAAACATATTCAGCATTATTCAAATACACAATTAAAGCCGTCTGGCATTGCCAGAATTTCTGTTACTACTGATGTATATTCATCCTGACATACACGAAGCCAATAGTTTTCTTTCTAGCACAGGCTTTCGTGTGTTGAAAGGTTATTGTACCTTTTAATGTGTTTTCACACTACTACTCCTTTTCTGAAACACGAGCTTCTATCTGCTAAGTCTGTGTCATCCTTTCCACCTTTCCCCATTCCATCTGCCTGCTTTCTAGGACATACACAAATTCGATTAGATGTATTTTATGATGGAACAATTAGTTTGCAAAACAACAAATAAAATATTTTGCACGCTGTTTTTTCTTGAGGAACAGTTTTGTTGCCTGTATGTTTCAGTAACTGTCTCCTAAATTTGTATCTGACCTTTCGGATCTGTGCCTGCCTGACACTTTTAGAGTACTGATGGCAAGCTACAACCCTGCCTTGAATTTTGTTTCTTGAAGGTTGTGTGATCCTTCAGAACATCTCATATACTGGACACAGATTTCCGGCATCTAAAATAATTTGAAAAGCTCTCATAGTTAGTTTCCACGGTTTCCACATCGGGTCAAGGCACAAGGATTGCAGGAGGAGCAATGAGGAACAGTTTTAAGGTGCAGTCAAGCCCTTCTATACCAAAACCAGCACTGAGCTGTGTTTAATTATTGTTGTTTTCCTGTGAATGGTTTACTGAGGCAACAAAATATGCAAGTCCACACCAGTCAAATACGTTTATTCAAATGCACCTTTCAAAAGGGGGGGAAAGGCAAGACAGACAAAACATGTGATTGCTAACAAGAGCTCATACGATGTTCAAGATACGATGTGGCAGGCATCTCTTCATACTCTGGGCAAATGGCACAAGGTACCAGGAGACATTAGGTTTTTAAAAGTGAAGTTAAACTGATAAATTAGACCTCATTTATTGAACAGCAGTTACAGCCAATTGCCCAGGGAGTCATTTGACACCTTTGAAGACCCTGCTAACTTAATTGGTGATAGTTTGGGGGCTGAAGGAAACATTTAAGTCTGTAGCAGCAGGACACCGTGCAGCATGAAAATGGAGAAGACAGGCATTCTCACTGACAAGGGGAGTCATATATAGATTTTTGTGTCCATTGTTTTCGCTTATTTGTCTGTGTGCTTTACTCAGTCAATCAAATATAATTGACACCACTGGGTTCTGTTGTTTTGTGGATGACAGGAGCTAATGCAAGGAAAAAAAGCTGGAAGTAAACTTCCCCCTGAAAGGCTGTGTAAAGGTTTTTCCACTGGGCTTGTGACATTTTTTGCTCAATTGTATTAATTGATGTAGTGACAAGGCAGTTGGAAAGATGATGGATACTGATCACTACACTTTCTTTTTTACCTCTCTTTTTTTTTTTAAGTATCTGGGCATTAATACAAACTCTGCTTTTGTGTAAGTGGTAGGAAAGCAGCCAGTAAAGACATAAAATGAACGTTTAAGTCCATGCAAACTTAGTGTATGGGACTCACCCATCACAGCTGGAGATTACTACAGAATAAGCAAGAGATGCTGCTTTTGGACTTCCACTCAAGACACCCATTTCCACAACCTGATTTTCCTGCTGTTTTCTCCCCTTGTGTTGGCGATCTCCAGATGTACCATCTCTTTGCACATCTTTGTGGTTCCCGCAGTTAGTTACCGCAGTGAGGTGGATGGCTTCCAGCTCGGTAGAGTGCAAGCGAGGGCAATCACTGGATTCAAGGTATGATATGGTAACTACCTTGCACTTTTCTGTGATGATGCTGCCAAAATCATCTGCTCATTTATTATTATGCCTCACAGCTTTCCACAGACAACACTGTAGTCACAGCACAAATGAGATGACCCCGTGTGCTCACGACCAGTTGCAGAGACAATGAAAATGTGGTAACACAACTGTAGCTTCGTCTTTTAATATAAATGCTTGATCTGGGCTAACACAGATATCAATCAGTCAGTTTTCTAAAAGCGGTGAAGTCTGAGTCGGTTTGGTACGTAAAATGCATAATCACGTTCAACTTTGTGGGAAGACACCAAGGTCCACTCCTTGCTTCTGGACTGCGTTTAGACATGGCTATATAGGGAGTTTGTGATAGTCCACACTTGTAAATGGGAAAATCTGAGGCCATTACACAAAACTGGCAGTACAGATGTGAATCAACATTAGGGGGAGCATAGGTATCATCTATGAATACACAGGTTGAGTCAATATTGAACCACTTACTTACCGTCTACATTTATGTTTACTAGGCTAGGAAGATTAATACATTTCACACGTCAGTCTCCTGATTAGAAACTTGGCTTTAATGTCCCCTCAATCTTCTTCTGGATCCTATAAGCTATTGCTAGAATAAGACCTAAAGATAAAAAAGGTTGTTGCCCAAAGAAAGTTTGCCTGTGAGGACTCTTTGACATAAGGTATTTCATGGAGCAAATTCAGGCAAATTCGGAAAGACCAAGGGATTTAAAATTTTTTAATAAATAAATATTCCCATGGGTAGTCTATCCCATAAATATTTGCTCAAACAACTTTAGGGAAAAGAGTTGTATCCACAGTTGAAATTATCTGATTTAATTTCCTACGCTTCCACTGACATTGTATTAGGTGGTGGAAATCTAGGGTCATCACCACAGAAGATCTTAATAGCTCTCCTTCCAGAAATACTCAGCACAAAGTAAATTACTGCTTTCACCCAAGAAAGCCACATAAGGATAAGATAAATGACTGACTGGCTAGGAAGGGTTTACAATCACCAAAGGAAATATTCAGAAGAGAGCTACTCATCTCTGCTTTTGTACATGAGTCAGGGAAATAGAAGCACCTCTTTTAAGCCAAAATCTTATCCAAGTACAACCTCCTTTCTCTAGATTTGTAATCCTCTGCTTCTCACACAACATGCTTCAGTGGTACATTGGCTCACAGGAGATGGTGTCTGGTCATGGGTACATTGCCCTCCACTCTCTGAAATGAAGTAATTACCTGAACTTGAAGCATCATGACCCTAAATCTGTAGGACACTAGTTGAAGGTTAACCAGACAGCTTTGCTGGAGATGTTTCAGAAGGGGTGGATCTGGCCAGCCCGACTTTTTCTGTGGCAGCTGTGGGAAGTCATTCTCCTCTCTAAGGAATGAATAGTTTGGTACCAAGACTTGTCTGCTTGTATAGCAGCAAAACCAAGAAAGTTTTGCTTATGGACATGTGAGGGTCTGGACACTGCCCTTTTTTGTATGTGCAAACTGAAAAGTGAAATGATAATCGAAAGCAGGTACTAAAACAAAGTAAGTCGTGTCATTATAGAATAGTTCAAAGAGTAAGAAATTGCTTCTTGTTGCTTCTTTGGTACCATTTTAAAGTGGAGATCCACCAACACAAACGATATTTCTAGTCTCAGTCAAAAGTTGGTAATAAGCAGTATACAGTTAGACTCAATAAATGTTTATATGGTGTACGTTTTGCCAACAAGACAGATATATACTCTTGCTTGAACAATGCCAAGGAGCTATCAAAGGGAGAGCCATAACTTTCACACCTCACTGAAGGATAAAATTGTCTGCCAAACAGAGGAGGCTCTTGGAATAAAATCTGAAATGTTTGTATCCTGCGGAAAGGAAAACTTCTATTTTTTATTGAGGACTGATGTCAATTAAATGATTAAAGACATCAGAATTCAACAAGTAAAGAAGGGAAGGATTAGAGAACAGCAAGTCATCTGAATGAGAGAAGAGGACACTCTTTAGGTGTAACCTTAACATAAGCAGCTGAACTCCTGTTCTTATTGATTCTTCAACTTTGTCTTTCTATATGAAAGTCTATACATGAGCTATATGTAAGTGTTCTGCCTGGGTTTAGATTCTGTTCACAATTGCCATACTTAGGTGGCTTTAATTAGTGGCTTAAGAGAACTGGAAGAAAAGATGATGTTACTCACTCAAGAATGTGGTTAGGTTAAAGGATGGGGTCCAGGGACACTTGAAATCTTTCAACTTCTCACCACTTCCTTCACACTTTAGTCAAAGGATATCTGAAAACCTTTTGCCCTGCACAGGCCATGGGGTACCAGGTGTCACAAGGATGAACGGAGGCAGAAGTCTCCTAGTGACTATAGACGATACTGAAGACTCGCTGCATGCACCAAAAGTCCTGGCTTGTAGGCTTGAGTTTAGAGGCTTACAGAAGAAATGCTCGTGTAGGAACCTGTAAAATTATGAGGAAGACAAAAGCCAGTATCTTGAACAAAATAAATATTATGAAACACAAATTACTTGATAGGGCTTTAATTTTGGTGACAGGCATTGAAATACAGTGATTTCAGCAAGCTCACAGTCCTGTCCCTGTAATGTACAAAACATATCCCCCACGTTCAGGTAAAGTATGACTCAAGCAGTCGATTTCCCTGGGACAACATACAAAACTGAATCCAACCTGAAATTCAACTCTTCTGGAACCAGTGGGAAGCCTTCTCCTTTAAAATGTAATGTTACTTCAAATGACTGATCCTACCAGAGAATTAGGATTTTGCAGATATTTTCTAAAAGATGTGTAAACAGAACCAGCCATTTTCTGCTGCCATGGCAAGTACCTTCTGCCTGGAATTGTTGTTTTCTTGCGACGTATCATGACACTGCTAATTCTTGCTGTGAAGTGCCCTGGGCATCCAGCAGTGAAAGTTTGCCAAAGATAAGAACCTACAGAGAAAGGGCAGTTGCGACATATGTGAGTGAAATGGCATTTAGAACCATTTTTCTCCTTTCCTCTTTAAATCCTTTTCAGATACTTCTGAAAGTATTGGTGTCACCATAGAGTTGACTTCTAATTAATCCTTCAGAAATTTGCAAATACGCATACTGATTTATGTTTGTTATGCACGTTGTCATCATACAAGGAAAAAGTATGACTTGACATCACAGAAAATATTGGTCAGTGGATGTTTTGTTCCATTTCATCTAGATGTTTTTGCTCAACACAACCCCTGTAAGAACAGAGAGTAACTTTCATACATTCCTGGAACTGAAATACATCCACAACGTTAATACAAACAGTGTGAAACAAATGTACAGACACTTCCCTCTGCAGATGTCCTTAATTTTCTGGGTAACTCTCCCAATGTAATTATGACAGTGTGGGAAACATTGACAGCAATGGGTAAGTCTGTAGTCAACATTCTTTCTGTGTTTCATTATGAAGTTGGAAGTACTCTCTGCTAAGAGGAAAAAATCTAGTACAGCTTGGGAACTCTACGATCTGCTTTCTCTTCGTAACAGAGTGGGTTCCTCTTTCCATCAAGACCCAAGAAAACAAAAAAGGCAAGTAACACTGTTTTGTGTTGAGGTGATGAACGTTCATTGCAAGTAAATTTCATTACAAGTTTGGGCGTTTTTTTCAGTTATTCTTTGCTTGTCTGTGTGGTAATCTGTTAAGTCCTTAAGAAAAACAATTAATAGAAATCCTTATGCTAAAAATTGGAAGGAAGAATTCATTCGAAGCAAAATATCTCCCAAAGTATTCAATATGCTGCCACTTGTGGGAACTGCAATGCCTTCAGAAAAGCTCACTCATCACTCAATTCACCATCCACCTATTGAAAAAATTCTATGCTTTGTTATTTATTTATTATTCTCAAAACATAATAATTCCTCACAGAAGACATGGAACAATATGATGTTTATTCAAGGAGATTTCAGTGTATGCTTCAGCTTTATCACAATAATTATGGGAAAAAAAAGAGACATCAACGCCTTTATCCCAGTATGAAAAAACACATGTGATTCTTCAATGTGTTACTGAGCAATATAGTCTCATACCGCTGTCAACCCCTTCAGGCTCAGTCATGTAAGCTATAGGTCCTGATCAAACAACATTTTGTATTTCCAAAGCCACTACTTACATGTTCCTTCACAGCACCTTTTGGATGCATATAAAATGTATGTCACACAACCATGCAGATGGACTGTGGTGCATGTCAGATAACAGCAAATCTGTCTACAACGGCGTTTAAGTGTTGCTTTATCTGTTTATAAATGCAAGTGCGCATTTATTGTTTGTGCAAACTGTGCAAAGATAATTTCCACGTTGTTCCTTAGACAGATTTGCGGGGTTGAAAAGCTGTACCTCTCTTTTCATTCTAGATGAATTTTATGATGGTGTGTGGCACATGCAGAAACCAGCTCTTCCATGCACAAGGGTGTTCCGAATCTATGTACACACACTTAATGGATTCACACTATTTTATGCAACTCATTTTAGGTCTCTGGTAGGTACATTTTGTCTTAAGATACACAGGGATCCTGACTAATGGCCACTGAAATTGTGGATTTAAAACAAGCAGATGACAAGATAAGGCTGGTGAAGCTGTACTTTAACTGCCCGTTGGATCATTAATGCCTTGTGGCGTATCTCCAGGTTACCTTTGATAACGTCTGGTGTCAAACATTCTGAAACCGGTATAAAATTCTGTATTTTGTACAATTTAAAGGCTGCAGCATTTAAAACGAAGTGCGTCACAGGACTTCACTTCTGCTTTTTCATCCATAGTCAAGGTAGGTGCTAGGATGCATATGCAGATGTGGTAAAGTTAATGGGTCTTGCATGAATAAACTGTAAAATCAGAGTAAACAAATTGAAAGTCAGTTTTTGTACCGATCTCTTGACACTTTTTCACTACACTTATTCTAAAGCTCAAAGTCATGCAGGCAGAACAACGACATCTACTAGCATGGTAAAAACAGAGTGGGATCAGGACGCCTACAGTGAAGTTGAGCTTTTGGTGGGCTTTCTTACCCTTCTGACTTTTTGCTGATGCTATGCCAATATATGTATGTCTAGACTTTGTTTTGCCACCATGCTCGTGTATACGCTTGCATTTGCCAAGCAAGATGACTTTTTCATTGCATTTAGACCAGCACATTGGATCAAGGCTCTCAGTGGCTTACACCCTTGCGGAATGCAGTCTGTGCTATGCAGGTGGCATGCTAAAAGAAAAAGCTGGTGCTTGCCACAGTGGGAAGCAGAAATGTAGAGTACAGCTTCCTTAACACTTTCATAGAAGAATGATAGTCAGCAAGAAATAACTTCACACCACACATAGTATTTGTAGGGTTCACTCTAGCTTTTGACACCTGCTTTTCACCAATCAAGTGTGATTGTGCTCACACATAGAAATGAAGCTGACAGCTTTCTTGCAGGCCCCCCCAGGAGCTTGTGTTTTAGTCTTCACACTAATAGATGAAAAACAAGCAGAGAGAACTGTTGGTGTGGTTATCCAAAGTTCATTTTGTTTTTCTGTTTATTGTTCTGCAATTGTTTCTTTAACCCACTCTATTGATCTAGGGAGGGGAGGCTTAGCGCTGTGCCACAGTCTTCAGCTCCTTGGGGAAAGAATAAACGATACCAGAAAAAGAAGGGTAAGAGAGAAAGGAAAAAAAAAAAGCCCTGAAGATTGACTGTGGGCCCCAGTGAATTCATTCTTACACCAGAGCATCATTTAAGTCTATGTTCTTCCATCTACCTTGTTTGCAGTAAATAGCTGCCCATTATGTCAGGTCAGGCAAGCACTGTGGCGTCACAGCTCAGAAGCCGTGATCAGCTTTCCAAGCATGCAGTGGACAGCCTCTAGGGAGTAGATGCAAGTGTCAAGTTCTTGAGCTGTCAAGACTCAAAGCGACAGTTTATCTGGAGGGTTTAAAACCTCCTAGAAAAGTTTCCCCTTCTTCCCTTCCCCCCTCCTCTTGTTGACAATCTGCTTGAAACAAGACAGATGCTGGAGCAGTTTTCTTTAGACTTGTTTAATTCCACAAGGTGCAAAGCACCAAATACAATTCTGCCCATCTTTTAAGAAGCTGAGTTGAAGAGAAAGATGCATTGCTGGGGGAAGGGCAGGGAGTGCTTCATACTAACACAAGTATTTCCAGATTAGTTAGGTGCTGTCAGTGTGCCTCCCTATGTTCTTTGTCCATGATAAACAAATGTCACTAACGTTCCTAGTGCAACCAAAGAATTTTACTTGGGGTGACGTTTTTCAAGACACAATTAGTTGAATATTTTATAGCCCTTCAAGACTGCACAAAGTTTTCAGTATGACATGCTTTGTATCAGTTTAGCCTTAGAACATAATGTGGTGATTATGTGATCCTGTGACTGTCTATTTGTTTACATGAAAACAAAATTTATCTTGTAAACTGATAAGCTGAATCCCAAGAGCGTGTCTCACAATGCCAGTATCACTACAAACTTTGCAGGATGATTCTGTTCACGGTGCAAATCCTGAGCCGTTTGCCTTAGACATTATGTCTAACAGAGTATGCTTTAAAAATACAACCTCTCAAAAAAACCCAAAACTAATAGTGTACTCTTCTTGTAATTTGCCACCTTAAGGAAGGATATTTTCACTCAGGGCAGAATTTCTTCTGCTCTAAGTGCTTTTTGCCACATATGAAAGGTAATTTCTATATTTGCCTCTTACGTTGCTTCGGGAGGAAGGGAAAAACACCCTTTTAAGATGTGTTCTCTCTTTTTACTGTGTTTCCATTCTATTTTCTACAAAATAGGCAGCTAGTAACAGGAAACTTTCTGTTGAGAAAACTTTGTCATTGCCTATCTCCAAGAAAAGTGATAAAAGTACTGAAGAAAGCTGAAGCATTCCTTCCTCACCACCACTTTTGTCATGCTTGACCTCCTTGAATGACTGTGTTTCTCTCTTTAAACTGCTAAGTCCAGAAGCTGCAGTTTACAAGGGCTCCTAGAAGGAAGAGGCAAAATTTAAACAGGAAAGTAGACAGAAAAGTGCATGAGGTTTATTCTCATGCTTTCCTTGTTCTTCAAGCAGGTCAGAGGGAATTCTACACGTATATCCTCAAACCCAGGACCAGCAAATTGATCCTGATAGCAATGGCATAAAGTCTATTTGTCTGATCTAGACATATTCCTGTGCCTCTGACAATTTTCTTAAATGTGTTATCTAAGAAATTTCATACAAAATGACAGGTTAGATACTGCCAACAGGGTACATTAATACCATAGGATCATAGAATCATAGAGTCGTTAGGGATTGGAAGGGACCTTGAAAGATCATCTAGTCCAATCCCCCTGCCACAGCAGGATCACCTAGATCAAGTTGCATAGGAATATGTCCAGGCAGGTTTTAAATGTCTCCAGAGAAGGAGACTCCACAACCTCCCAGGGCAGCAGCTTCCAGTGCTCTGTCACCCTCATCATGAAGAAGCTCCTTCTCAGATTGATGTGGAATCTCCTCTATTCCAGTTCATACCCATTGCCCCTTGTCCTATTGTTGGATGACATTGAGTAGAGCCTGTTTCCATCCTCCTGACACTCACCATTTCCATATTTATAAACATTAATGGGGTCACCCCACAGTATCCTTTTTTCAAAGCTCAAGAGACCCAGCTCCCTCAGCCTTTCCATTTAAGAGAGATGTTCCACTCCTTTCACCATTTTTGTGGCTCTGCGCTGGATTCTCTCAAGCAGCTCTATGTCCTTCTGCAGCTGAGGGGCTCAGAACTGGACATAGTATTCCAGATGTGGTCTGACTAGGTCTCACTAGGGCAGAGTAGAGGAGGAGGAGAATCTCTCTTCATCTACTAACCACCCCCATTCTGATCCACCTCATGATGCCATTGGCCTTCTTGGCCACAAGTCCATACATGTTTTTCCATTGTGGCCCTAATCTTCAAATCAGCACTTTAATGTTTTATTGCAGAAAGAATCACAGAAAAAGAGGATTGAAAAAAGGCATCAAAATATCACATAAACTGCGCCTTGTCACAGCATAGGATCTGCTGTACTTAGTGTGACTGCACTAGCACTTCTGACCATCACCCCTTTCATCTGAACCTTTCAAAGTGGTTTGAGATAACCTCTGGCCATTCTTGGTTCCTTCCTATCAGCAATGTTTCTCACATTGGAGTAGAAAGCCGCAAAAGACGCAATACAATATAACAGGTATTTTAGAAAGACTTGCTCTAATAACCTTGATCAGACACTGTCATAACTATCCCCCTAAACTGTAAAAAGGTAATAAGAGGTTTAGTAACCATCATTTTTATGTGGTTTCAAAGAGGCACAATTCTAGTCATGAATCATCCCCTAATGTTTTGTTAGAGCGTGGGCTGGGAGCACAGGGCCGGTAAATCATACAGAAGTGCCAGCTGCAGACTCCACAAAGCCTAGATGAACAGTGAAAGACTGCAGACACTTTCTGAATGAAAGGAGGGGTAATTCAATAATGGACAAACAGATCAGGGCAAAAAAATAACAACAAAAACCCAACAAAAAATCCCCTCCACTTCTTATTGGATACTACTTTCTACAAGGGAAAGGAAAATACAGAGAAGATTTAATACCTCATTATCCATTATCCATAATTATCAAAAATAAGTGGTTAAATGTGCTAATTACATATTGCAAGACATGTTTCATTTCTAAAAGCCTGTCTTCCAGTATTGCAAAGGCAAACATTAAAAGCACATTATTCATTTGCTTCATAAAATGTTTGTGCAAGAGAATCTCTCTTTTTTTATATAAAATGTTGCTAAATTATTGTATAATTCAGTGTCTCAGTGAGACTTCAATGTTGGAATGTTTAAATTTGTTAGACTGATCACAGGCCATTTTGTGAAAGACAATCTTCAGGAAATTATATCAAATACAAGGGCAAGGGTCTGCACCTGGGTCAAGGCAAGCCAATGCATGAATACAGACTGGGAGGAGAAATGGTTGAGGGCAGCCAAAAGGAGAAGGGCTTGGGGGTAGTGGGGGACCAAAGGTTGAACAGGAGCTGTCAGTGTGCTCTTGTAGCCCACAAAGTCAACTATGTCCTGGGCTGCAGCGAAAGAACCAGTGGTAGTTGGTCAAGGGAGGTGATTGTCCCCCTCTGTTCTGCACTAGTGAGACCCCACCTGGAGCCCTGGGTCCAGTTCTGGAGTCCCCAACTTCAGAAGGACACAGAGCTCCTGGAAGGTGTTCAGAGGAGAGAAACTTAAATCATCAGAGGGCTGGAGCACCTCCCCTATGAGAACAGGCTGAGCGAATCAGAGTTGTTCAACCTGGAGAAGGTGAGGCTCCCAGGTGACCTTCTAGCAGCTTTCCAATAGCTGAAGGGGACTACAAGAAAGCTGGGGGAGGACTTTTTACATGGGTGGTAGTGAGAGGACAAGGGGAAAAGGTTTCAGACTTGAAGAGGGGAGATTTAGGTTGGATATAAGAAACAAATTCTTTCCTGTGAAGGTGGTGAGATGCTGGAATAGGTTGCCCAAGGAATTTGTGGCTGCCCCCTCCCTGGAAGTGTTGAAGACCAGGTTGGATGGAGCCCTGAGTAACCTGATCTAGTGAAGGTATCCCTGTCTCGGCAGGGGGGTTGGAACTAGATGATTTGTAAGGTCCCTTCCAACCCCAGTCATTCTATGAGTCTATATAGAATGGAAGAGAATATAGAAGACAATGGAGAATAGAGTAGAATAGAATAGAATTGAATTGAATTATAATAAAACAGAACATTTCAAACATTTTAGAAGGGATCTCCAATGATCACTTTGGCCAACTGCCTGATCAGTTCAGGGCTGAACAAAAATTACAACATGTTGTGAGGTCATTGTCCAAATGCTTTTTAAACACTGGTGGACTTGGAACATTGACCACCTCTCTAGAAAGCCTGTTGCACTGTTTGACCACCTCCTCAGGTGCAGCTTTGAACAATACTTATGTGTCATAGAACCATGGGATCACCAAGTCCAACAAATAACCCCACTCTACAAAGTTCACCACTAAACCAGATCTCTAAGCACCACATTAAACAATATTTACACACATCCAGTGATGGTGACTCCTATAACTGAATCCCAAAGAGAAGAGGTAAGTACCTTCTTCTCCACTTCGCCTCACAAAACCGTAAGGAACAATGACACTCATTTTTGTGTCATGGTCCAGCTCCAATTTTTCTTGCTGCTTTCCTTAAATTTCATTGAAGTTGTGAGCTCAGACTGTCCAAGCAGTTTGTTGCATTTACGTTAAGAAACAAAAACAAGAGATTACAGACCAGTTGCAAACAGCAGCCCTTCTAAACACCAACAGCAACGTTATTTCACGAGCAGGAATTATTTCTCTCCTGACTAAGGTGGAAAAGGTGGAGCTAATTTCCAGCAACAAGAAAGAAATGCACATGGCTAACACACACCTTAGTATTAGTAATGGAATTAGCATAGGCCTGCAGTCCCAATATTATCAAGTTCAATGATGCCATCACTTCTGAAAAGCAGGAAACACAAAGTCTATTTGTAGTAGGACAGCTGGAGCTTTGAATGTGGTGAGAAGCAAACTAGAGAAAATCAATTATTTTATTGAATATGTGCAGTTAATTTGGGGTTTGCAAGTACCAGTTTTGGTGCTAAGTTGGAATTAACTGCTACTAATGTGGTGACAATAGTAAGTAGACTAACCAAGACTGGGAAAAGATTGCAGTGCTTCTCAGTTACAAATAATACAATTGATTAAAATACAGAGGCTAATGAAATTTTAATATTATTACAGAATGTATAATATAAGTTGGTAATTTAATCAACTAATGACATTTCAACGTATTTGTCTTCATTAGAGTCTTCCTGAAAGACTGTAAGTATGTGAGGAACTAGATGCTTCTTTTTCATGTCTTTTTGAGATTAACATATTGAACTTGTAAAGTCCCGAAGAACAACAGAAAGGCTGTCAGAATGCTCCTAGCAGTTAGAAGATGCAATCAGAAGCAGCTTAGCACACCTTATCCATTGGTAGATATATTTTTATCCTGAAGGTTTGTGCTGGATTTAGCACACAGAGAGTCAATGCCCTGCAATGGGATGATCAATGCCTGACCTCACTCTGAGTTGGAACAGGATGGTTGGGCAATTCAAGCACTACCATAAAGTACTTCAATATCATGTTAACCCATAAAATTGTTTAAAGACATTTGAATCAGCTGAATGAATCTGGAGTGCACCAGAGCTTTGTATCCTGGACTGATTTCTAACAGAGGATCAGAACATTAACTTTACTGCTGTGGTAGACTACAGCTCCTGAATCACTTACAGCTGAGGTTGATGCCAATTTTAATAATGCAGCCTAATATTCTAGCTACTCACAATTGTGATAATAAGGCTTTTTCCATGTGTATCCACTACACACAACCTGTAAAACCAAATTACATTAGACCTTAATATTTTAGGCCTGTCCAAAAACTTCGCTTCCTATTCTGTCAGCCCATTTTTTATTTAATTCTTATCTTTCATTGACTTATGTTTCTTGGGGTTGATCTTGTTCAAAAGTCATTCCAGACAGATTTTCATTAACAGCAGAATGATCATAACTCTTGAAACTGAGGACACAGTTTTAGGTCATTAACCATTGACTTAACGGCTAACTCCAGGCATGCGTTTTAAAAAACCTTGTTCCATACATTTTTAAGCTTAAAGTTATGAAAATACAATGGGTGGTGGAGACTATGGGGGTGGGGGCTTTGTTTGAGTTGGAGGAATGTTGCATCTTCTTATCTCTTTGGCAGACATATAACTATCCGAAAATTACGAATTGCAAATGAGCACTGGAAAACAAAACCATAAAAAAACCCCATACACACAATGTGGCATGAATGTAAAACAATTTATCTCCTCAGTTATGGCCACCTAAGCAGCCCTCAGTTCCCATCCTGGCTTCCACAGTGTCCGTGCCCCAGGAAGCCATATGACAAATGAGAGCAGTTCTGAGATGAAAACAAGTAGCCTCTTAAAAGGATGTTTGTGTTTCTGCTGTAGTTGAGGTCTGGGTCTGTATATTCACATATAAATCTGACCAATAAAAGAGGAAGGAAAAAAGTGGCTAATGGGAGGCAGAAACTGTTGGAGCCAACAGAATAAATACAACTGATCTTACTAGTTGATGCATGTGCTAAAAACCTACATCTGTTAGCAGCAATACAGATGCAGAGCAGATGGTTTTTGTATTTACCAAAGCACAGCACCATTAAGAAGGCAGTGAAATAGCTCAGAAAGTAATTACTTAGCTGAGGCAGCCAAAACAGTAGATGAAGGCAACAAGATGGCCACCCTCAGCAGAAGGCTGGTAATGATACCTGTCTTCCTCCTTTCCTGACACAGACCCAGTCACAGCATTCAACAGCTTGAAAGACCATATATTTCAGAGGAAGAAGAGTTGAGTGCTTTGAGCGTCAATGTTTTTTCTAGTTCAACAACAATCAAACACTTTGCCCAGGGAACAAGGCCAAAGCTTCTCCTCTCTTAAAGGAGGGTCCTAATGACCGATGATTTATCAAATGTTGGCATTTTTTTCCAAGTCAATCTGGACCATCCACCTATGTCATTCCCTGTAGGATGGTTTTGTTGGCTTGCCAACAGGATGCCATTTTCACCACTGATACATCATGGTGTGTCATTTAATCATTAGAAGTCCTTTGCCTACCTTTAGATGCTCCAGCATCCTGAGCAAGCCTCCTCCAGTTCCCACAAGATATTACTGCAGGATATTCATGCAAAGCCTGTGGTGGCTGGAAGATCTTTTTGGACAAACTGCATCTGGTGCTACAAATACACCAGGCAAGTCTGTATCCAAACTTCTGTACACTACCATTCATGCTAGGTCACCAAGACAGAGGTTGTTGGGCTGGCTGGTTCATGATGTGAGCTGTCTCAAGCATCACCAAGCCATTAGTGTCACAGTCTGGCATTTGAGGGTACTTGTGAGTTAGGCAGCCCAACCCTCAAGAGCTAGACAGCATGTGGCCAACTCTCTTCCCATGGACAAGGATACACATCTTAGCTTACTCTTGTTTGATCCTTTTCCAACTCCAGAGTGCTCACTTTGGTGGAGCGTCAACTAAAGAGCCCCTCAGACAGCACATTCAGATAGGCAAGTCCTATGCCTTTTGAATTGGGAGTCTTGGTATTGAAGTCCCCACACCCAAGGAGGCCTGTGATGGAGACACCACTGCCCTGAATGAAGGCTTGGGCCTGAAAGCCGTTGGATAAGTCATACACATTAGTCAAGGCTCAAATGCAGCCTGATGCTGTTGGGGTTTTTTATTGGGTGTAACAATGATAGAAGATAGATTCTACAAATTCCAAGCTTCCCATTAGATGAGATGATACCACTTGCTTTCCATCAGGAGGAAATCTTTTGTACTCAAGTATATGAGGTTAAATTAATCTGTTATCTTCTAAAGCCATAAATGTCACATTGGGATTTTATCATTAAAATTAAGTAAAAAAGTCTACCAGACCTTAAGGCAAACCTCCATAAGCAATGTAAGACATGCTTTTGAATACTTTTTCCTTAATTTATGGCTTAATATCATGCCTGGTTCCACTGTCACTGGCAGAGAAGGCACAGTGACCTCTCCTCACACACAGTACTGACTGATTTCAGAGAAAGAATTAGGAGCTCTCAGAATATCAACAGGGCACAGCTGTGATGGAAATTCCACCTTCAGCTTTTCACAGAAGCACTCTTCTTAATCTTTAAAGCACATAATGATAAATCTGGCCATAAGTAGTTCAAAACAATTTGTTTTCTAATAGAACCTTTTGTTTTCAGGGGCATTTTGACCACAGATAAGGAAATTGTGGAAGTTTCAAGGAACAGGTTGGAACAATTGGAAGCTGAATATTGCATGGAACCGGTTGGTGTGACTTCCAGGTGTGAGGGAAACCTTGTCCAGAAACTCACCACTTTGTCTCCCTCCTTTTCTTTGCTATCTTTAAAGGTCTGTGCAGCTATATTTTACCCACAGAAATTACTGGACGTTTCTTTGGCCATCAGTTTAGGCAAGCTCCTCGAAATCATATTGATTTAGGATCTGATTTCCTTGACTACACCTGGCTGCCTTTATTGCAGTATGGAAGTGTAAAATCTTTTAAATTCCTCGTTTCCTTTTGTTAATTATACAAAGTAATGACTTTCTGTGCAGTATTTTCTAGTGAATATATAAATTTGAAAGGAAGAAAATCATTGCAGCTTCTTTTCTCTGATTTTTTTTTCTCTAGCTGCTTGTTTTTTCTCTTTGGACATGCAATAAATATTAAACAAAAAAATTGCCCAAAAAAAGGCTTCTTACACAGAGAACAGTGAATAAAATATGCTAAATATTGCACTTTTGTTGCTGAAGTTGGAAAAGCTGTAGAGTAAAGTGGTGTCTAGGAGAAATTTGCTACAACACTGATGGTAGCACCAAAACTCCTATTGCCAATAAAACATCTAGGTTCTTCCTCAAAGACCCCTTCCACTGATCAGACATCGAAAAGGCAAACAGCCAGGTAGAACTATGCAACAAGCTACACTAATTAGCACCTTCTCTATTCACTGTTAATTACCTGCACAAAAACAAGAGTCACAATCATTATGCAGCCACCAGAGTCTCAAACTTAAAAAGATGTAGTGACGAGCAGAACATTTGATATTTAACACAATCGTTTCGTTTGGTCTCAAGGAGGCAAAAAATGATGCTATGTGTTTGTGATGAAGTCTATCCCTGTAATTATAGAATGGTTTGGGTTGGAAGAGACCTCAGAAATCATCTAGATGCAAGCCCAAGGAATGCACTAGAGAGAACACTGGAAATGGCAGTGCTGGGTTAATGGATGGACTTCATAGAATGGCTCAGGTTGGAAGGGACATTAGGGATCATCTATTCCAACCCCCTGCCATGGGCAGTGACACCTCTAAACAAGACTTTGTTGCTCAGGGACTCATCGAACCTGTCCTTGAACACCTTTAGGGAGGGGGCATCCACAACCTCCCTAGGCAATCTATTCCAGAGTCAATGACTCGATGAGCTTAAAGGTCTTTTCCAACTAAAACAATTCTATCATTCTATAAGCTGTGCAAGACCACACTGTAACTCTATGCAGTAGATGAAGCACAAACATATCAGACAAAAGCAACCACCAGTAGTAATCTTTCCTATAGCCCCAGAACATATAGCCCTAGCTTCACGTCTGCTCAGAGGCAGAAACACACACCCACACCACATAAAGAAGGAACAGTTAAATATTATATATGCAAAAAATATGTGAAAAGGAGCCAAGAAGCAGCTTTTATTAAAGTACTGGCTCTGAAGACATTTAAGACAAAAAAGCCATCACTGTCTGATTGCTGCTGTCAAGGCATTCTGGGCCTCTGTGGTGAATAAGGAGGACATGCTCATTGTTAGGATCCTGATAGCATTGTAAGACTTACAAGCTCCTTCCTCTGGACTGGACAAATAGCAAGAACAGCTTTCTTCTGCATTGTGCTTTATGGATTCCTGTGTCAGCTTACTCACCTGGAAACTCAGCCTGAACTCCAGTTAATATATTGGATATTTTTACACTGAACTATTGGTTTCCTACACCACATGAAGCTGGCTTCAACTCTGCACCTGTGGATGGTACAACAAAGGATGTTTACTGAAGATGAAGCAAAAGCAGACAGGTCAACCAACTTATTTTACACGATTTTTACTCTCACTTGACAGATATAAGGAATCTACCTGACACTCTGCCTTTTGCAAGCCTGGAAACTGAACTACCCCTCAAAATCACAGAATCCTCATGGCTGTAAAGGACCTCCAGGGTCATCGAGTCCATCCTTTATCCTATTATCTAACTGCTAGACCATATCCCGAAGCACCGCATCCACTCGTTCCTTAAACACCTCCAGGGGTGGTGGCACCACCACCTCCCTGGGCAATCCATTCCAGTATCTAACCACCCTCTCAGTAAAGAACTTCCTTCTAACATCCAACCTAAACCTCCCCTGACACAATTTGAGAGACCAACACCAGCCTTGCTACAACCTCCTTTTAGGTAGTTGTAGAGGGCACTAAGGTCTCCTCTCAGTCTTCTCTTTTCCAGACTAAACAGCCCCAGCTCCCTCAGCCTCTCCTCATAGGGCATGTCT
>JAOXOE010000874.1:40056035-40170411 GCA_028565055.1 Phoeniculus purpureus
CTGTGGCAGGGGGATTGGACTAGATGATCTTTTGAGGTCCCTTCCAATCCCTAATGATTCTGTGATTCTATGATTCTATATCTGTAATATTAGTAATTAGATTTGTAGCAAAGAAAAAAATGTCATTATTCCTGTCTAAATTAGAAATACTTTTTCCTGCACATCTTCCATACCACGAAACAAAGTGTAGCCTATTTCTCCAGTGGAGTTTGTTTCAAATATCAATTTGGAAGGACATTTTTGTGGAGAAAAAAAATAAATATGATGGTGGCACACAGATAGGCAAAGAATGCAATACAATACCTGATAAAGCTCTTACTTCTGCTTAATTTCATATCAACTTACCACGGATACACCAGTTACACAGGATGACAGTAATTATGTTAAAGTAATGATTTGTTTTCCATTAGAACATGTCTGTAAGTAGCTGGACAAGTACAGAGTGAAAATTTTATGAATAGTTATTACGCAGCAACTTCCTGGATATCCTGAAAAATGCTGTAGGCTTTTTATGATTGGACTTTTTATGATGTGGACTTTCAATTCCTTACTTGTAAAATTGGCGATATATGGAATTTCAGAACTAAATAAATAATTTTTCACACAATTTGCTGTATGATGAAAAAGAAGCTGGATCTCTGGATCTAAAAGCAGAGGTTCACCCTGTTCAGTCTCTTTTTCCCAAATGAAATATAAAGCAGGTAAGGTTTTGTTGTTCACAGGTATCACTGCATTTCACTAACCAAGCTAAGTGAGGAAAAAAAATAACAATAGAGGCTTTAACAACTGAAGTGTATTCTGAGAAACTGTCCCCCAAAGAACAGGAAACGTCTCCCCACAGATGTTAAGAAAAAGTGCTAACTCTAGGTCTGGCCATCGGTGAAAAACTGACATGTGTCCTGGAGTTATTAATGCTTCTCACAAGTGATAGAGCTTTTTATTTTTGCCCAGATACCTGTTAAGGGTGTCTTAACCCTTGCTACTTTTAAAGAGTATCAAGGTCTGCAAAGGAGCAGGATGGGACGGGACAGATAGGCAAGTCACAGGAGAGTATGGTGGAAAATGAGAAGTGGTTCAACACATCGCTGTTGAGAGCATGCCAGCACCACAGCTAACCCAAAGAGATTGTAGTCCCTATTAGGCATAGCGCAGTAATGGAAAACCATCAGATTCATTCCGTATTCAAGGTGGGCAGCTGTATAACAATTTGTTTCACAACAAAAAGTTGACAGAACAAATCCAAAACAACTCTGTGTGCATGTTTACATGGGAAGTTATTGGCATCAGCAGTGCATTTGAAGGTGTGCTTCAAGTCCCTTATGCTTTTTGTAACATTTTCAAATTCATTGCTGTCTTCAAGATGACAGGAAATTCAGGTCTGACTTCCTCCTGGGAGATCTTTATTCACAGACAAGTCAAAAACCCTTGACAAAAGGCAACCAGGGGAACTTGCTGACCTTTTAGCTGCCTGTCTAACATCAGTGCAAGTATTGCTTCCTGATAAAATGAGAAATTCAATTTACGGAGAAACATAGCAGGTATTTGAGTAGACTCTCATTTTATTTTACTTCTTGGGATGTCTCTCAAGCAGAAAATAAATGTAAATAAACAGGGCTCCATCTTTCACTCCTGTGCAATTACCAGAGCTAATAATGCTGCACACATGTGTAACAGTTCTTGCACCATTGTCCTTCCCTATCTCTCTGCTCACTCTTTCACTGATTGCTTTTTACCTCCCCGAAATGAAAATCTTATTTAGAAACCCTATCTTTTTATTATCCCATTAATGTTGATCCTTGATTTTAGGAAGAGAGGTTCCCTTAATTAAAAACCCATCAGTATTACCTGATTTCCTCAGTTGTGGTTAACTATGGTGACTTCCATAGTTTAGAAGACAGGTATAATGCCAGCATGGGCAAAGGTTGCTGAGTTACAAGGGTGTCCCGAGACATTCAACACATTTTCTGTATGAATATCTTTTCATCTCCCTCGCTTGTCTCAAATGAACTATTTGTTTCTAGTATGGTCATTTTGAAAGCTTTCACATGGAAACTCTTGGCTGAATAACGCAACGGGGGCTGGAGCACGTCTCTTATGAGGAAAGGCAGAAAGATTTGGGATGTTCATCCTGGAAAATAGAAGGCTGGGGGAGGGGTCTCAATGTATATAAATACATGAAGAGATTGTACAGAGAGGATGGATCCAGGCACTTTTCAGTGGACTCTGATATCGGGCCAGAGGCAGTGAGCACAAACTGAAATGCAGGAGGTCCCCTCTGAATACAAGAGAACTATTTCACTGAGAGGGTAACCAAACACTGGTACAGGTTGCCCAGTGAAGTGGTGGAGTTTCCATCTCAGCACAGCCCTAGGCAACTGGCTCTGGATAGCCCTTCTTGAACAGAGGGGTTGGACCAAATGACACCAGTACTTCTGTGTTTATGTGATGCATACAGAACACTTGGAGTCAAAAGAAAAACCTGGCTTTTCAAAGCGTAAAAGATCACATTTTATTTATAGGAGGAAAATGAAAAGTTCATGGGTCTCCAAAATTAAGACAAAGAATGACAATAATTATTAATATATGACAATTTGTAATCATCTCCCTGTTGTACACTCACGATAATTTTTTTCCAGTCTTTATCATACTCGCAATTAAAACCTTCTCTCTTTTGGTGTGTACTTAAGGATGCATTATTTTATTTTTATATGTGGACACAAGCTATAGAAATTTTCAAAATTATCTTATCTGCTACTTGGAGAAACTAACACACCAGTTTAAGAGTAAGTTGTGGGATGTTATGAAAAGTAACCCCCAAGTGTAGAAATGTTTAAGTATTAGGCTTAGTGTTAGAGATTTACATATAAGGTTTGAGTTGGGCATACTTATCCGCATCTTTGGCAGCATTACTTTACATTTGCTAAGCGGCTCATCACAACTGGATTTGGAAGTTATTTAAGAGTTTGTTCCCACACCAAGACTACAACAGAAAAAAACCTGTTGTGAATAAATAAACAGAAACGGCAGATTAAACCTGTCCATAGGCTTGTAAAATGATTCACACAATAGTTTCTTTGGGGTATTTTTTTATTTGCCGTTAACATCACAGTTGTTGCTTTATCTCACTCTAGGTGCTAAGCACAATGCTCTAGTACAGAGGTATCTCGGAGTTTCTTGCAGTTTCAGTTTACTGCAAGTAGCTAAAATGCACCGGGGAACAAACCGCCTCCCCACAAGTAATCTGTAAAAATTTTGTTGCATGAATGGAACAAAGCAGGGATTCCTGCTTTCTGCATTAGATGTCAAGGAATAAATGTATGGTTTGAGAGCCATCTAGTTTCTTGACAGCCTTGCTGATTATATTGAGAGTACTGTATTTGAGCACATGTGAAACATTCTTTAGCAATGGAGCATAATTATCTGGTATAGTAAACTGCTTAAATTCCCTGCCACTGTGTGGGCTGCCCTGCCAGCACCCTGCAAAGTACACAGTGCTTTGCTGGGACTGTTCTTAATGGACAGTTCATGTGCAACCGGATTGTTTTGGACTTAAGGAGAGATTATCTATACCGTTAGGGACTGTTCTATCAACTTAGTCTTAGTCCACCCCATTTAATGTATAAGCAAAGAGTCAGCCTCTCATCTGGGCTCAGGTATGGCTCCTGGTAAGGGCAATTTTAGCAGAATTTGTGCATAGGCACAGCAGTTCTTGTAGTCTGCTTTCCACTGTGATCTTCTACAGCTGCCTCTGCATCTAAGAATGTCACTGCAGTAGAACAAAACCAACAATCTAGTAATATTTTTCTCCAGATAATTAATACTATAAATACGTTCTGTAATGATGCATGTGGAAATTGAGCAGCACTGAACAGCCACATTCTAAGAAAGAGCTGAAGAGTCTGATCTTCCTTGTTTGTTTTCTTCCCTCTCAATAACATTGCAGTTATGGTAGATGTTGATGCACTAGTGCCAGATCATAGCCTGTGACAGTACCAGCAAAATTTAAACTACTGGCAGCTATTTTATATATCTATATAAATATAGATATATATTTTATATATCTATGGGAACAAACTTTACCACGCGTATAGTGTATGTGCAGGTCTGCAGTGCTGATTTCTCACTGAGCTGTGAAGGTATTTCTAATTTGTATTTTAGCTAGATATTATTGCTCTTCCTTCTTGGGCAGTAGGAAATAAAAAGGCTTACTTGAAGTGACTTAATGGGAGGCAGGAAAAGGACAAGGAATCTTGAAGAATGAACTGGAAATGTAGAACTGCCCCGTTTCTCCTGACCTTTCAAAAGACATAGGTAAATGCTGCAGAGATACTACAGAAACAGCATTTCAGATTGACACCATAGAGCTCTCTTGTATCCCTCCTAATTATTACATATAACTCCATAGGACCGACATTTTCCAATGTCATTATCATCAATCTTGGATTGCTGATGACTTTGACAACTAGAATTTGATGATTGAAATACTGTCTGCATGCTCCATCAAAACACAAAAAGGCTTCTTCTCACTGGAAACAAAAGACCACTTGCCTATGTAATATTGTCAGTTCTGCATTGCTTCAGTGACGATCTATCTGATTGTTTCTGTACACTGAAGATACACTAAGGACATACAAAAATCACATCTTGCCAGCTGTTTCACATTCAGCCCACACATCCTACTAGGAGTGGAAATTGCCCTTTCAGAATGGCCTCGGCTTGTATGTGGACAAAGAAAAGACAAAGCAGATTGAAATAACTGACAAAATGAGACAGCTGCCTTTCCAGTGCAAGATACCTCTTCAGATTTACATTTGCTAAAATGATCTACTCTGTGTACTGCAGTGCACCCTGCTCCATTTACATGGAGTATGATCTTGTACTGCACATTAGTAAGTTTAAACTAGACTGCAGTTCTGTCCACACCAAACAGGGGCTTTTCCAATAGGATGGTGAATCTGTCTGCCAGACTCACACACTTTCTAGCTCTACTCCCATGCGTCATCACTCAATCCTAGAAAACAGATTTCTGAAACATTCGAAAAACTCAGTTTCTTCAAATGTCAAGCTGGAAGCAGAAATGCAAAGGTAATGAAATTTTTGGGTACCTCTCTGAGAGTTTTCAGCTTCTGCTCTCCGTTGCGGATGAAATTTTGCTACTACAGGAGATCCGAGTAGTTCAGGTTACATAAACTAAACACTTGAGCTAAATCGTGGAGCTTCTGGCATCTATCTGCCTTTTATTTTTCTAGCACATATACTCTTGGTTAGCAGCATAATCCCACAGCAAATGTTAGGAATATTAGATAATCACTTCCTTGAACTGCACTACTGTTTCAATCTGGCTAGGAAGGGGGTCATATTTACAGAAACAATTTTATTCCTTCTATTTTGATTCACTGCTAGGCATTAGCATCGTGCTGCAACATATAAGGACTTCATGAAGACGGAAGTAGTGTTAGCTAGGAAAAAATAAATAATTAAGAGAAAATGAGGAGCAAGATGACCCAAAAACAGGTGTTTGTCCACTTTTGCCTTTCCAAATCACCTTTGCATATAGCAGAAATGCAGTTCTGTGCAGAGATGCATACGGTTTTTCAATAGGTACTCGGTCATGCCTTAAGTCTCACTCTTGTTATGTTCCATGCTGCAAAAGTTTCATCTTTTAAGATACAGAAAGACTGTCATTATACAGTCTGAATTATATCAAGCTGAGCTGTTTTCTAACCCTGGCTGCAGCATTCACCAGCTGGGAGAATTCAGAGGTGCTATGTAAAATGTGGCCTCAGAAGAAAAAGTGTTGCAGAGCAGTCTCTCGGTGATATTAAGCACTGAGAATGTGCATCATGGATGTATAAACTGGAATAAGGGTAATATAGGAAGGACTGAGAAAAGAGGGCACATGTAATGATCATACAATGTGCATAGCATTTACTGCAGTGACTGAGATGCATTTAATCACAGTCCACAGGGGCAAAGCTGCCATTCACTTACTTCTTCCAACAGTGTTGCTGGACATAGGAGATGCTCGGCTACCCTGCATTTTAAAGCAAGGCACCTTATAGCCTACTCCTTTTTCTTAACTACAGGTGCCACAAAGCCACTTTGTGCCTAGCTGGCTACCTGACACCCGACAAGTATAAGCAAAGCCATTGTCTCTTTTTTGCATGGCTGTTTCACCTGACTTCAAAGCAGTGCAGCGCCTCCGAGCAGGGGAGTTACGTAACACTGGCAGAAGGTTTTTGAAGTAACGCTGCAAAAAAGATTTGTTTGGTGTGACCTATTGGAAGTGAGTTGCCAGGTCCACCAGATCTTTGCTAGGAGACCTCTGTAAGTTATGAAATATCAAAGCATGGCAGCATATTTCTTAAACGACAAGGAACCTAAGTAAGCATACATGTCTGTTATGGCTTTAGAAAGAAAATTTCTCCCATGTCTGGTTACAGTTGTCACGTGGTGAGCAACAGGTAAGGAGAGATGCAAGCTTGCCTTTTAAAAAGAAAAGCACTGCTCTTAGGCATAGCACGCTCCCTGTCCCACACAGTTCCAGTACAACCATGACACATGTGCCAAAGTGCAGGAGCTGCCATGGCCTCGATATGGAGAATGTCCAGCTCTGGAGAGAAAAAAGATAATTATCAACAGAGGTAAAGTTAGCAGATGCAATTCATCTCACAGCTCTCCTGCTGCAAAAGATGTGCTGGGCTGATAGCAGGCTGAAATGAAATTCTATTGACGAAACTGGCTGGCAGCTGATCCCAGAGACCACTCTATTTTCAGTCTGTTTCAAGGCTGAGGATGCTGTGGCTTGATCCAAGGGAAGCAAGGCAGTTTGCTTGAGCTTCAGTTCTTCCCTCAACGCCCCGTTTTCCTGCTGCATGCAAAAGGCATAAGGGAATAACCTTAAGACGATTTAGAGTCTAGTAGTCTCGGCAACCTGCAGGATTCAAACTGAATTTAGAGATAAATCAAGTGTAATCCAGTTGGCTTTTCACAGTTTATCCCCACAAAGCTTGTCATTTTCTCAGTATATGTATTGCTCCTGAGTCTGGTTCTGACAAGCAATATCAATAAAGTGGACAGATTTATTATTCATGTTTAAATCGTGACCGATAGAAATCATTAGTTATTGTTTTATTATTTACAAACAGATCATCTGGAAACAACATTTTGTCTTAATTTTTTTGAACACCTTGGGCATCTCTGCAGCTTGGCTTGAAGAAATGCTGCCTGCGTGCCTGCATGGAACCTGCTTTCCAGCAGTTCCTCTGCTGAAGTACAGGTTCTCAGGAGACCACGGAGGAGACCCAAACTGCTGCATGCTATTGATCATAGATGAGCAGGCAGCAGTAACAAATCCTGCAGATAGCTTACCACTTTTTTTCTGAAGACCTTTTCAAACCTTCCTCTAATCACTGGGCAGAAAGCAGTAAATTAAAGAGGTAAGTTCAGGCTTTGGAAACATTTAGCAGGCAGGGTGCAGCAGGAGAATGCATAAGGGTTTGAGTTATTGTATGCTGCAACCTCCCATGTTTACATTTGAGCCATAAGTTATGGAAGTGAGCATAAATAAGAATTAAATATCTGCAAAGACTTTTTTATTATGTCCTTTGATTACAGCTCTATTTTATTTATGACTCCCAAAAGGCAACCAAACTTCTATTATGTGACATTTCTTCTGTAAATTGTTAAAGAATCACAAACACAAAATATTTCACAGCGGGTTTTTTCCACTATTGCAACCTGCCTGTGGTATTATCCTGGTCCGTATCCCAACCCTCTCTTTAGTAGGTGATTTTTTTTCTAGTAGAGAACCATTTTATAGTTTTTCTACCTCTTTCTGTGATGTTCTCTAAAGCCAGGTCATTTAGGTGTACAGGGTATCTGGTTCTTCTGCCACTGTCTAGGTTTTTATAATATGTGCACTGTTAGTACTTGAAATATATTTAAATAAAATTAATTTTAAGAGACATTTTAAAAAAGAAAATATGGCAAGTTGTGTTTTGAACAAAGTTAGAAGCTGAATAAGTTACCATATTCCTGGACAAAGCAGTGTTTTCTTGCCCCCATCACACCTCTTGGACAGTTTTCTGTACCCTCTTGCTCTGTCAGAAATGTTTTTCTGAGTTTCAGCCTTGTGTTTTTAATTGCCGGGTCATACTTATTTTAACTTGCATCAATGCTTGCCTTAGATAGCTCTTCTCCCTCAAAAGTATTTATACCTAGCTGTATGTATAGAACAGTACTATCTACCCTCTGCTTTCATTTTGCTGGACTAAATAGTCCTAAAGGTATAAGAAATGGTGCCATGGCAGG
The DNA here is from genome assembly GCA_028565055.1 of Phoeniculus purpureus. Lineage (NCBI taxonomy): Eukaryota > Metazoa > Chordata > Aves > Bucerotiformes > Phoeniculidae > Phoeniculus > Phoeniculus purpureus. Next base: position 40,064,349 of record JAOXOE010000874.1, read on the forward strand.
CATAAATTTGAGACTATAATTTCTAAAACTTCATGGGCTACTGTACCAGGTTTTATCATTATTTATTTGATTCTTTCTCAAGCAGAGCACCCCCTTAAGTACTGTGAGCAAGATTACTAGTCAAGCCCACTTCTTTTATTTCTACAGTACTTGGCTTCATCTCTTGCACTGGTTATGGTTGTTCTTGCAGCATGCTGTCTGAACTTCGTGCACCAGTATAAAAACCTTCTACTTATTTCTCTCTGGTCACACTCAGATACTCCAATTAATTATACCCAGCTCTTTTGTTGATGTTTTTATCTGCAAAACTTCTGCTTTTATTCTTATGGGTCTTAATTTTTCTTACTATCCTTCATTCTCTGCTCCCTTTAGTCTCCTCACACTGTTATTTTTCCTGGTAGGATAACTAACAATTATATGAGAATTATACCCTTACCTTATGTGTGTTCATGCATCACATCCTTCCTCCAGGGCGTCAATGACACTTTTCTGGGGATCCTTAGGTGCCAGCTGGAGACATTCTGCTCCATAAGTCCTTGTGCTGCAGGCCAGATGCTGCCTACAGGTGTCAGCCCAGCATTTCTGTTTCCATCCTTGGAGTTCTTGCTGCTGTTCAGAGCCCAGTGTCTCTTACCGTTACAAAACTAATCCTTGGACCATTTGCCATGTTTGTCATCCTGCATTTCCCGGGGATAACAAAGGTTTATTCTTCACCTAAGAATCAGGAGCTCAAAAGCTCAGCCAGCAAACGGCCACCCGGAGCAGGCAACAAGGTTGCTGAATGCAATTCCTACAGCACTGCAGTTGCCACACAGGGGTGCTGGTTGCTTGTGGGTATGAGCCGGGTACTTGCAGAGGTTTCTGCAAACATAACGAAATCTATACAGGAAAATACTGTTTCATCTCCAGAACAAGTTTCATAGTGACTGGGCTGACTTAGTTTTTATTTTTAAGAATTGCTAATAAAAAGTCTCTACTTCAGATGTTATTCAGCCTTCTGACAGCAAGAACTCTGTTCAGAGTATCTGAACAGCAGCATCTGCCTTTCATTATTCTATCTAGGTAGTTCAGTTAACCAGCCAGAGTGACTCAATGACACACTTTAGTAATTTTGATTATTCTTATATATTTTATAGTAATTTTAGTTTCATTAATTTACATTTTTATTGTTTCATTATTTCTTTGAGACCAGACTTATCCAATGAGTAAAGAAAACCATGGTTAGCCAATGTTCCCAAAACACAAACAAAAAGCATCTGTTTACTCCTGAAATTAAAATAAAGTATACTGATATACTGAGTGGAGTTTTATAAAGCCTGTTTTTTACTATTTCTTGCTTTCTGATGCTTCTTCCAGGCATGTGGTGTAGCTGAGGTCTGATCCTCCAAAGGATTAATACCTTGAATAAGGTTAACTTTTACAGAAGGTTATTGTAAGGATCTGGCCAGGTCACGGTGGTTAAAATGCAAACTCCTGCCCAAGCCTTTATCTGGACACACTCATTTCTCTCTCTTTTGTGGTAAATCATGTACACAGTGTTATGCAGCAGGAAATTGTTACTTAGATGTATATGCAGACCATACCTTTTGTTAAGCACCACACTCTTCAGCATACAGCACTGACAGGAGATGACAGAGAAGTTTACTTGCCCTCTGACACCTTTTATCCTCATTCTCAGTCCATTATCCTAAATGCTGGAAGAGCCTGAACTGAGACCTCTTTGCCATCTGGCTGTCTTTCAGTGTTTTCTCCTATGACACCTATCTCCATTCTATTTATGGACTAAAGGGCGTATATGGAGTTGGCTCATCACCCCATAAATCTTTCTTGTATCTGTGTCACCATGTGGAAATAACTCCCTGACCACTCTGCATATGCACAACAGCAAACCCAGCAATACTTTCAATAATTTTTTGCTGAAGAAAGTGAAATCTAGAGACATTCATTCAATCTAGAGTTCCTGATGTTCCCAAAGGCAGGAAATAAATCCCACCCTGCAGTGACAATAATTCATCCCACCAGCCCAAATACTAAAGGCAAAAAATCCCAGTGTACAGACACAGTTTCAGTTAAGCTTTTATTCATTAGTAGTATGGTATCAGTAAACTCACAAATAAAAGTATATTACACTGTCATCAGCCTTTTCTTAATGCACTTTGAAAATATACATCATCTCAACCTATTTCTCTGTGAGGCCCAGCTCTGGAAGCGAATCAAAAAGATTAAACAGAGTTCTCCCAATTCATGTCTTATCATACCCGAATGACATTGATGCTCTTTCTTCTTCCTGCCTCTTGCTCTTAAATGGTTCCATAAGTGAATTTATTATTAGTTCTCATTAGCACTGCCAATTTGGGGAAATACGTTGCTCCTATTAAGATGCAGGCTGTCCAAATGTTCCTTTCTAGTGACGCATGGAAAGAACCCAAGAACTCTGTTCAGAGTTTATTCATTAGCACAGAGGCTAACGCCATCACAGATGTGCACACCGCTTGCCCCCAAAACCATGATTAAATGCCATAAAATAATACATATTCATTAGATATTCCAACCTGCCTATACATACGCATGACCTGTCCCCGCTTCCTATGTTAATTAAGTCTCCTCCCTCTTGAGCTTGCGCAGTTCCTTTTGGTGGTTGTCTTTTGGGGGGTCACGACACCATCTTGCGGTGAAGTAAGAGTCTTCCTCAGGGTTGAACTTTTGCCCCCCATCACTCCATGCATGCCCTGTTGTTTCCTGTCACTAGCCCAAACTGTATAGCTGGTCCCTGCCAGCATTTTAGCGATCAACTTCTTCGACAGGGTGCACCTGGCCTCCCATCCTTCTACACAATCCTAGTAGCTAAGCCTTATGATTTTCAATAATAGCAGGTAGTTACTATATATTCCTAAAATAATGGTCACTCCATCAATAGCCAATGCTCACTCCATCACTAGGACTGGTGTAACAGGTGTTCATAGGGATTGTGTCGGTGACAGGAAGTGACTATCAATACATCCCTCTTTGTGGCCAATAAATTTTCCCAAGGGGTCCTCATTGCACAAGTTGCAAAAAAAAGCTGTGATGCAGCTGTTGCATCAGACAAATGTTGTCTTCTCACTGTGGCTATTCTGTGATGGGATATTGTGTGTCTGGATACGTTGTACCTCCATCTTAGACCATATCATACCTCCATCTAATCCCATATCATACAATCTCAGCAGCCTTCCAAGTGTAACAGTTCTACACGTACACTCTAAATTTGTCTTCTTGTTTGCATTAGTCTGTTCGGCACTGACCCACATACTGTCTACACAAATCATTTCTTTGTCTGTACAGCATACAGCAACATGTTGGACACATAATTATCACTTGGAGTTTATTAATATTAAGTTACATTCACACATTTTGTGTCTCCTCCTCAGAAACACAATTCTTAACAAATTTTACTCCATAGTGACTTTCACTATCCTCAATGTCCATGTTTTATATCATGTAAACTACTGTGTACTATCACACAATACTGTCCTCTGACAAATTCGTTATATTTCTTCTTACTTGAAAAGTACATTGACAATGAAAAGCTGCACTTTTACTTAGCTCACAATGAGCTGGTTTTGTTTATTTTTTTTAAAAAATGAAGTATTTTTTAAAACTAAACTCTTTTTTAAATGGAGATCAGCTATAGTTTGGAACACTGATTTGCTCATTCAGGTCTTCTGTCGCTATTAGACAAGTGGGTCATTAAGTCCAACAAGGAAAAAGAAATCCCATATCATCAAAATAATATTCTGAACCAGGATTTAAGAAAACTGACTGACACATTCTTTTGCAAACGCAAAGAGGTTTTCAGAGAAGTAAAAGAATAAAATATTCGTGATTTCTAATGGTGTATAAGATACTTTAAACAATAACTAAATTGAACATGGTGACAAGATAAATTGTTATTATAGTCGGTTTTAGTATTTAATGTTTCCTACTCAGAGGGGGTTTGCTGAGCTCTCAGAAGAGCATATATCATACTAGGCAAAGATCTAGTCCATGTAAACCTGGAAATTCAGACTTGGGATGGGGACCCACAAGATCTTACCTCTGGTCCCTGGTAATGTTACTGTCCAATTGTCTGCACGTGTGCCAGCATCAGACAGCAGACAATTGTGTAACAGAAGTGAGAGTGTAAACTGGACCAGTCTTTGGAGTAGGGTAGCATGCTACACCCATGGTACGGCCATCTGAAGGATAAGCATGCATGTCTAATACTAAAGACAACCAAATGAATTAGAGAATAATTCAGCAACGACACCTTTTCAAAATTCAGAACATACGCTGTTCTTATTTGTAGAGTAAAAAGGCAAAAACATTCTGACTCAGCCATAGACCTCTCATGTGCCTCCTTAATGGGTTGGCATTTCCTAGCAAAGCTCCTCCTTCACCAAACAGGGCATGATGAAATAGCAGCGGCAAATAGTAAACTACTCAAATCCTCTGGGAAATTCCTGTTGCCTTGATTTAATTCCCTGCATACGTCCAATGTTGTTAGCATCTCTTGGTATTAAAAATGTTTTCTTTAAGATCTGTCTCCTAGGAAGCTCTGACACAAATGGTTTAAGTTTGCCTTGCTGAACTCTCATCAGAGAATGCAAGTATCCCGACTGCGGGGAATAAAAGCACTTTTTTCTACTGTTGATTGTTTTGTGATTACCCTTGACTGTTGCTTTGGCTGTCCTTTCGTCTCCTTTTTCTGCTTCTGAAAATCAAAATTAATATTTAGTCACCAAATCTTCCTGCTTTCATATAATTTCTTGGACATTAGGAAGTATTTCTTCACTGAAAGAGTGGTCAAGTGCTGGAACTGGTTGCCCAGTGAAGCGGTAGAATCATTGTCCCTGGAGGTGTTCAAAAACCATGTAGAAAACATGGTTTAGTGGACATGATGATCTTGGATCCCTCTTCAAACATTAATGTTTCCATGATCCTATGATAATCTAAAAGCTGCCCCTCTAAGGATTTAAACCACACTTCAGCAAAAGGTTACGGAGTTGAGTTTGAAATGTGAAGAGAAACACTCTTCCCAAGTGTTTCTTTCTATTAGAGCAACACCAGGAACTTTTCACTCTGTGTCTCTGTTGAGCTGCGTGATCTGAGTACCTGAAGAGCAGATCGCTCCATCCCTGGTGTTGAAATGAAACTCATGTAAAGAGGTACTGCAATACCAGCCCATGAAGACACTGAGAAGGTTGGCACTCTTAGTGTTTTTAACACCCCTGTTTTCACGTGAGATCCTTTACTAGTCTGCAAGCATCTGGCTGCTGGGGGGAACCACGCAGACGTCTGAAGAGATTAGCTACGGCCACTGCAGCCTCAGAGGAATAAAAACTAAATATGACCGAAACACATCAAAGTCTTCATGTCCTGTCCCTTCTCGGGGGCTCACCCCATACCTGTGTACAGGCATTTTGAGATGTCTCAAGCCGTGTTTTGCAAGGAGAAGCCAAGCACCCACCTTCCCCCACAGCGCTGTGTGGCGCTGCTGACCCAGAGCGCTGGCTTCCCTGCGTGGCAGCACGATCTAGGGCACGGGGCAGTGCTAGGCCCAGAGGGTGATAAGGGCTGATGGATGGAGTGGGTGCTATGGGGGCTGAGATAACGAGTAGGGCCTATACCTAGCAGGTATGTGGTGGGAGGAGATGCTCCCTGCTACTGTCATGGCCCTATCTCTGCTTTTTGGGAAGGAGGTGAGGGCCTGACCCTGTGTTTATTGTTACAAGAGCGCTTCCACCTTCTTGAATGGAAAATCCTACCAGAGAAAAGACTGGAAAGTGAGATCATCCTTTAAAAAGCCTTGGCCAAGCTCCTTGATCCATGTGTGCACTCTTCCATCACACTCCTTGTCTGACGGCTTGTTCAAGCACAGGGTCGCCCGTGACAACAAGTGTATTTTGTTCGTTATTTCCCTGCCTTGCGTCTACTTCACACGTGCCTAATTTCACCTCTTTTTGGTCCCGCGATGCAGGAATTTCCAACCACCAGACCACAAATCTTCCCAAATGTGGGACTAATCCACTGGATCCTGCCAATAGGTTATTAATACTGCTGCCGACACAAGGACGTGTGCGAAGATGAGCGTGAGGTTTTTAAAAAAACTTGAAAAACCAGGTGTTTGTGAAAACGTCAGGGCACGGAGTGTGGGAAACAAGAGCAGACCGAATTTACTGTTTTTTGAAGAGACTTTTAACATTATCAACCAAAACCAGTTCAAGATTCCTTCTCAGGGGTGTAGTTTCTTCAGCAAATGAGTGTTTAATAATCCTCATGCTCCCACTTTTGTAATAATTTCGGTCTGATATTAAATACGACTTGTTCAGATGTCTCTCTGATACAAGGTATGTGTGGCAGTGTTTGGACAGAGAATAATTGGATTCATATCTCTGTTATGCTTTCAAATTGCCAGGTCAGATCTGGGTCTCTGGCTGTAAATTCTTCAATTCTATTCTATGTCAAAGGAATGTGACAGATTTAATACCTAGAATAACTTATTAACTGCAATGATGTATAAACCAGTGACGGTTTCAGAAATAGGAGTCTATGCTGCTCCTGTTTTCTGAAGAAAAACTTGAAAGATAATTTTATTTCTTTGTTTCTTGCAGCTCTTTCAAGCATTTGTATTACTTAATCTGTGAAGAACTTGAAATTGATTCACCCACAAATAAAATCTTCTGTTGCTTTTTTATTGCAGTAATAATTTTTGCTAGGAATAGTTTTCATTTCAAACTTATAGAAGTGAGAGGAACTTACACATGGTCCTAAAGCGCCACTGGTTATAAACAGAAAGTGCCTGTTCATAACACGATCTGTTGATGAAAGACTAACACAGAATTATGGGCTGTGTTGAAAGAAATCAAGAAAGATTGGGCGAGCAGGGAATGTTGCCAGCCAGCCCATGTGCTCAGCTGAAGACCAGATAGAGTGACCCACTGACTTTGTAGGACTGAAAAATATTTGGGCTTCCTTCTCCTTTAGGCTGGTTAGTCATGGCATGCTCTGTGCTTTCCACGTCAGCCTATTTTTCCCCATGCTGTTGCAGGAACCTTAGTATGGACCTTTCAGGTGGAAGCTGTGGTTCCTACAGGCTATTTTGACACAAGTTCTTGTGGCTCCAGTGGTGTGTTTTTCTAACTCTCCTAACTGGAGAGGAGTTCTTGAGGACTGTTTGTTATACTTCTCTCTTTAGGGAATGCTTGATCAACGCTGGTGTTTACTGAAGGCTTAGGAGAAGGTAATCTACCATGCTTGCTAATAAATATATTTAGGTTTAAGATACTGTCTTAGGGAATTTGTCCCTCTGTACCTGACTAAAGGATCATTGGCCATGTCAGCATTTGCAGAAAGGTCTTTGGGAAGGTACAGCAAGTATTTACTACTTGAGGTGAAAAAATCAGAAAATAGAGTAGCACACTACCACAGAACCCAATCCGGGAATTTTGGTGCATAAAACACAGTCACATCTCTTCACAGCTGGCATTTGCTTAATGTAAGCTAAAAATCACAAAACATAATATTTCACATCCTGATATCCTCAGAAACTGGCTAGAACACTGTGCAATACGTTATTGCTGATATCTGTATTCTATTTGCAGCTATTTGCAAGCACAATTTTAGGAGCGACCAATTTTTTAATTTTATTAACAAACCATATGGCTTTTTTAACTAGGATTATGTTATCCTCCTTTTATTTTTATTTTTTTTCCAGATGGTGGAACTGGTCTCCTAAGTTATTGCAAGAGAAATGATGCTCAGTGTGGGCCTGAATTTAGGGCTCTGATGTCCCATAAGAGGAGCATAAATTCAACATTATGTCTCTTACTCTGATTGTAAAATTCACTCTAAATCTGAAAAAGTTATAAAAATTGTGTTTTTGTTTTAAAAACTGTGGGTCTCAGTATCTTCTTTCAGAGAAAAAGGGTTTCACTGAAGTGTTGCCAAACAACCAGTATACAGAACATAGTATATAGCACAGAGCAGCTCTGAAAGTTGTAAAGCACTTGTAATGAGTGTGGTGTTTTGGGAAAACTGCCTACAAGGCTTTTCATGACAAGAGAATTTATAAAGCTGTCATGAAAGCCTACAAGAGCCAGTCTGGTTTATCTGAAAGGGATAATTTTGCTCATTACATACCACAATAATCACAAGACATGATGACAATGTGTTTTCCTTTTAGGAGTACCCTCATGACAGTCTTCATCCTTCCCATTCAGAAGCCATGTTTAATAAGTATTAATTATTTTCCCTGACAGAGTCAGTACCAAAAGATGTTGAAGCTCTTACTAACCAGCTAAGCAGTAGCAGTGAGGAAAAATAATTGGGAGATACTATTTCATATTCTCGTGATTATGGTAAAACATCTTTATAAACTTTATAGTCTTGCTTTTTGGTACTTTTGCGCAATGTTATGTGAAGTAATTGAATATATATGACATCACCATAGCTAAGTGTTTGATCATAAGAAATCTAGAAGATGAGACTGCTGTGCTATCTTTAACTCACCATGCTACATCTAGTTGCAGCCAGGAACCCAATCTTTACCTGTAAAACATGAACAGTCATGTGCACACCTCTTATCTTCACTCTTATTTTCTTAGGATAATCACCTTCTGCTGCTTTAGGTACCCCTTGCATTTCTAGATAGTTTTACTATATTCTACTACGACAGTGCATTCAGAGACATTTTGTCTTTCATTCATTATTCCAAGCATCATAGATTCATAGAATAGAAGGTTGGAAGGGAGCTCAAGGATCATCTAGTCCAATCTATCAACCTACAAATGTAGTTTAAATTAGATGTCCCACACCTGATGTAAAAGTTATTGTCACAGAGCACCATCTATTAGCGGTGTCAGCAGTGCCTTACTACAGATAGGCAGTATGAAATTACAAAGTACAGAGGATGGTGGAAACAAGTCCAGAGTTTAATTAGGAATGCTTTAATAGTGTGCATGACAAAGCACAATAGCTGCTATAGGGAGGAGAGCTATAGGTGGACTGGAGTCCATTAGGAAGGACAAAAACCTACATAGTGAGTTGACTTAGGCTGAATCATTGAGTCATAGAATCATTCAGGTTGGAAAAGGCCTTTAAGATCACAGAGTCCAACAAATAACCTAACTGTGACAAGTCCACCACTAAAACACGTCATTAAAGACCACAGCTAGATGACTTGTAAACAAATCCAGGGATAGAAGTTAAGAGGGCAGTCTGTTCCAAAGCTTGATGACCATTTCAAAAAAGAATATTTTTCCTAATCTGTAACGTAAACTTCCCTTGTCGCAACTTAAGGCCATTTCCTCATATCCTATCACTTCTTACTTGTGAGCGGAAACAAACACCCACTTCTCTAAGATCTCTTTTCAGGTAGTTGTAGGCAGCATAAACCCCCCCCTTAGCCTCCTTTTCTTCAGACTGAAAAGCCCCAGCTCCTTTGACCTCTCTTCACAGGGCTTGTTCTCCAGATCCTTTGCCAACCTTGTTGCCCTTCTTTGGACAGTCTTTGATAAATATCTTTTATTGAGGTGTCCAAATCTGATGTAAAGATCCACAAGATGCAGAAATAAGAATCATCATCTGGAGCAAAAAGGAAGCCCAAAGATGATGAAACTACTCTTAAGGTACTTCAGTTTTTACATTGTACAATGCACAAAGCTATCCTGGTGAACTCAATGATTTGGAAGTTGTTAAGAGTTTTTAAATAAAGAGTGAGAAAAATTGAAATAAGCTTTAATTTCTTTTATTTTTTTATTAAGTATTGAAGATAAAGATAGTTTTCATTATCTCATCCAATAGTATAAGTAAACTGTTAGCATACAAGGTTAACAAGCTGCAGTGGTAGAAGGGTCTGTGTGGGATTATATTAGAATTGATTTGATCAACTACTTTTAGTTACAGGAGGTCTCCAGATGAGACAGAAGTCAGCATATGCAGTTTGGCAGATGACAAATCAGTGCAGTCAGCACATGCCATAAAGGTAATGAACATTCTTTCAAACTTCATTTTTCATCCTGAGCTGAGAATATAACTAAGCCTAGCCACTGCTGCTCAGAGCAGCCAAAAAGATAACCATAAATAATCGTAATAGAAAGCCTGTAGCTTAAATGCAGTTGAGGAATATAAAATAAGTTTATTGCATTAAAATGATGTTGTTAAACCTGTGATTTTCATTATGGTTTGCCCTGGAGCACACAGAGGTTCCTCTAACGTGAGATGCAGCTTCTGAATTAAAAGATTGCTAAGCATTTCCTTTTGATACACTGCTTTCAAAAAAGAAGCTGTGACAAACAACTTTCAATCAAATCAGGGGAAATCTCTATGACAATGTATTTCATTTCTGCAGCTGAACTTAAACTCAGGATGATCAATTCTGCTGGCCAGCTCTTGTGGAAGAACAGTGGGAGGCCCACTTGTCAAAGGAAGCTATGGGCTCAGTGCTGCCCGGTGCTAACACTCTCATATATATACAAAAGTCCTGCTGATTCACCAGGAGTTTTAACTGGGTTAAAAAAAAAAAGGGTTAAAATAGGATCATAGTGTTCAGTAGCCCCAGCAGGCTGCCAGTAGTTCATACCCTGAATCTGTTTTACACAATTGAGTAAAATCTGTTATTGCCTAAAACTTACTGGAATCCAAGCATAATTAAAAAAGCACCGTAGTGGAAATTGAAAAATCTGACAGCAGACACAAAAAATGTAATCTGTCATGCTTTACATTATGCATAAACACTTTATCTTCTACCATCTCCATTTTCTTTCTTTTCCTGGCTCTCACAAATAACATCTCTGTATGAGCAAGCTTGATGGGATACTTAGAAGTCACAACAAGAAAAACCATTAATAACAAACAGTTGAGGGTTTTTTAAACAAATGTGGTATTGTTGATGTTCTGAAAGAAGACCATCACATATTTAGATGTCTAAGGGCAGGCTAGAAGGTTGTACTTTATTATATGGGATCCTGATCAGATTTTTAGTTCACTGTAGGCACACAGCTCCACATTAAGTCGAAAATGTTATGTGGCTTGTATGTGTTAAAAATAAAAAGTTCAGGATTAGTGTTTCATATTATGTAAGATTGGGTCAGAATCTAACACAGTTTTAAAAATCCATCTTCATTAAAAATCCAGTGTATTTGCCTGAAAAGGTAGGTGATCTTGCTACTCCACAAACCACCCTGTTCTGATCTTTAAATACTGCAGTTTATAGTCTCACATTATTTTTGGTTTACCCGCACAAGAGCAAGTTAACCAAGTACAGACAGACAAGTGTCCATCACTTCTCTGTACAGTTCACTCATTTGCATGCAGCCATTACCAAGTGATTCACTTAACGTTCCTACCTTGGCACTTCTCAGTCAAGCAGCCATTGCACTTCGTTGCCTTTGAACAGAGATTCTGGGTATTATTGTCATGTAAGTTTTAATCTGCACCACTAGCATAAATATGGCTTAATTAGAGATTGTGTTATCCTTGTCTTCTTCCTTCACATCCCCCACTTCTTTTTTTCAGTAGCTCAAACAAAGGCTCTTTCAACCTCTTCTATTTGCAGCTCCTCAAATAAGCAGAAATCTGCACATGGTGCAAACACACCCAGCAGCAGGTGGCCATCAGGTATATAGAAAAACAAGTCATTAAGATTTACAGTTTGCAGGGAGAGCAAGGAACTTGGCATGTGTAATCAACACCCATGGTTCCTGAAATGCCCCCCAGTTGTTATAGGTGACGCTGCCTGTCAAATGGTTGCAATGCACTGCAGTCAGTTTTGATAACATTATTTTCCTATCAAAAATGTGGCTAACACAGATATAATGAAATGTTGACAGCTGGCAGTTTAAAACATTTACAGCGTTCAGGTACTCTGTGATACTACTCAAGACAGTCAATTCCACTGTAGCTTTCACTAGACAGAAAACTCCATCTTCACCCTGCATTTGCAGCATCACTGGCTGTCAGGACACGCTGCTCTAGGTTTTCTTGAATGAGCATCTGAAGAAACGTTTATTGACTTCAGAGAGATTTAGAGTTTATGTGTCTTGGAACACTCAAGAAAAGGAATTCAAATTAACTAAAGGTGTGAACTTAAAGTTCTGCTTGCTTTTACTGCATTATGTGCACATTATCATTCAAAATTAAAGTGGCCTTAATTCGATTTAACTAAATTTACTTCCAAAGTAAATTGATACACACTAAATGAGAGTTGGCTACACAGAAATTTAATGTGGTTTAGCCAATCCATTTTAAACGTTAATTCAGATTGATTTTTCCACGTGTTTTAAACTAAACTATCAGCTCTTAAATCAGTTCTGAAATGCAATGTGAAAGCTTGTTTCAATTAGCCATGTAATCTGAAACGTTATTCACTGGGTCCTCTGCATGTCTGCAGCCTGTGCATTACACCAAGAGGTATTTTTAATAATCAAAATCCTACTTCTGTCATTTAAAGAGTTTCCTCATCACAATGCCTTTGCAATAGAAGATTCCTATAGCAATGCCACTCAACCTCTCTGGGTCTTACAGCAGTAATAATCCAGTGTTTCAAAAATATGTTTTCATGTCAGGCTTTGAGACCTGTTGTAAGTCTTCAAAAGGAAAATAAATTAGCAAATTATTATATCATGAGTCAGTGCAGAACAGAACTCAGGACCACAAAGAGTACGTCTGTAAAAGAAGGTGTGTCATGCTGACTTAGAGAGACTTTTTATTCTAAGGTTAATACAGCACACACACATAACAAGCCCATGTATACAAAGCTCTGTATAAATTAAAAATACGATGGCTATGGACTACAATGTGTGACACCAAGGACACGGATTAACTGCTGTGCCATTGCAGAATGCCATGTGTTTGCTTGGTTTATTAATAGAGTTAGTTAACGGTATTTTCTTAAAGCATGGTATCACGTATATTATCATGTTTATTTATCAAATTTAGAGCAGGAGAAGAATTATTATCTTTTATAAAGGTGTAGCGTTCTTTATTCTTCTGGAGAGAACTATTTGTCTACCATTATCTCACATCATTAGCTCAAGCCTTATTTGTTAATTGATTGATTGATTGATTGATGGACAGAAGAGCAATGTTTATTATATGTATAACCTATAAAGGTAAGTTAGAGGAAGACTTAACAAAGTGCCTGAATGAGTTTCTGTAACAAATTCTACTGTCAGTCAATAAAGATTTGTGCTCCTAACTTTTTTGGTGATTGATGAGAAAGTAAAGATATGTCTGCCTCAGACAGTGCAGTTGTACCACATCCTAGTATACCACTTCTAATTTAATTAAGGGTCCCTGGAGAGCTTCTTTTCTGATAGCACATACTAGGACTGTGTTGCTGCAAAGGCTGTCATTTTAATCAGTACTTGCCCTACAGGTTTGGCATGGATAAATATCACAGGTTACAGCCATACCTTCATTTTGTTGTGTACATCAACCTGGAGGACAAAGTGTCTTTGAAAAATATATTACTATCTAAATAAGGTTTAAAAAATTGTGATTCTGACAATTAGGCTTAGAAAGAAGTTAAAGTTTGAGTTAGGAAATATGAGACAGATTGTTCTGATGTTCACATCACATGAGTGCTTGATATCACTTGCAGCTGCATAATTTAAATATGTGAATTCCATTTAATTACTGAATTAATTATGCTTAATATTTCCAAAACGTTAATGCCTAGTCTTAAAATGTTATATTTAAGAGAATTTGGTATTTCAAAGATCTAGAAGTACAAAGTCTTCCAAAATAAAATATAAAATGTCCAGCAAAGTGTCATATGTTCAGGTCTAAAGCAATCTAAATCTGATCTTCCAGCACAGGCCTGTCAAGAAGTCGTATAAAAAGTTAAGCTCTCTGTCTGTGCACGAGCTGCATTCAGAAACCTAAGCTAGTTCTTGTGGCTTCAGCACTGTATTTAATTACTTATTTGGGGCTACTTATTGAAGGGATGTTCAATATTTAAGGAACTTCCTACCACCCCTTCCATATGGCTACAGTTGGAAGCGATCTTAAAGATCAGCCAGTTCCAACCCCCAGGGTATATAACTACAGTTAGGATAATAGGTAACTACACTTAACAAACAAAAAAGCTTTAATTTAATACAGAGTAAACTTACTTCATTTTATATTTGGTAAATGCTATTTAATATTCCTCCATGAACATAGAATGATTTCTCTGGGACTGCTGAGGCAAAATAGTATTAAGTAGTGCACTGGATGTGAAATGAAATGTCTAAACAGCACTACCAAGTCTGTGACATAGAAGGTTTATTTAAATTACTGTTGGTTACTTGACCTTCTAAGGGCATGGTCATATGAAGAGACAGCGTAGTCTGTCACAAAACATTTGCAAGCCTTATATCTAACATATATTGTACATGTGTAAGCTGCAGTTAAGCTGCAATAAAGCTGCATTAAAAAATGTTAAAATTAGAGCTCCATTTGTGAAACCAACCCTGTAGCCCTGACTGTGAGACTGCAAAGAGGTTGGGGCTGGCAGACCTCCAGCACACTGTAGTCCCTCAAAAAAAGGCTCTATGAGTTCTCCCTGAACAGTGTCTTACTGTCTTAATGTTTAGAGCCTGCTTCAGTGTAAGGGTGTTAGTTTAAACAAGTGCCAAATTCAGTGATTTATCTGATTAATATTTATCATGGGACTGAGCTCAAGATTATGCTGCAGCTGCACAGCTAGTGCTGTCCCTGAGGGACAGAAATGAACACTACCTCTACTGCTGTGATGGCGTGGAGCAAAATTATCTTACGTGACATGTTAAACAACCTAACTACAGAATAAGTCATCAGTAATGATAAAATTAAGGATGAGGAACCCATTACCATTAGGATCAGTGAAAAACCAATGTGTAGAGGCTGAACTTTGAACTACTTCTAGATTTTGCTACTTGACATAACAAAGAAAATGAAGATGTATTAACTCCTCCTATTTCTGACACCTTTGAATAAAATTTAGACCTATCTATCATTCTTCTTCAAAGAGAAGTAAGCAGTGGGATAAAGCCTGCTTACATCCAATCCTACCATCAACAATCACTTTCTCCATTCATGGCATCGAACTCAACAATTTTCTACTTGTGCGAGGTTTGTAATTTTTGAATCGTAAGTGTATGTGGGGGAACTCCATGAAGCAAGAAATTCTTTTAAGGTAAATTTCCCTTAGTCATCTGTGAGGCATGCATATAACTTCCACAACCAAGGAGTCCTTCGTATCAGCTGTGGGTGCTCCGTTTTGGAGCTTACTGGCCCTTAGCCGCAGGTAAAATCCGGCCCTTCCTGGCAGGCTCTCACCACAGTTCTCTGTTGTGGCTGCAACTGCTCTTAGCTCCTAACCCACTGACAGAAAGAATTTGGGAACTTCCTCTCTAAACTTCAAAAGCACACATGTTTTTGTAGCTCCCAGGGGACAGTGCAAGCAACTTCTGATGCTTCCACACACTCCTTGCATGCTCTTTCCAGCTGACACTCATCCTTTCTCTGTGTCATGTGTGTGCATCTCAAGCAATCCAGCACTGGAACAGCTGCCCAGAAAGGTGATTGAATTGTCATCCCTGGAGTTGTTTAGAAGTCATGTAGATATGGAGCTTAGAGATACAGTTTAGCGATAAGCCTGGTACTATTAGGCAAACTATGGGACTGTTGGACTCAATGATCTTAAAAGTCTTTTCCTACCTGAATAATTCTATGATTCTATGACCCTGTTCTACATCACTCTCCAGTACAGTCATGTGTGTGCATCCCACACAGTCAAAATTTTCAAAAAAAGTTCAAAAGGGTATTTCTAGATTGCTCTACAACACCCAGTCTTCCTAATAATCTTCTATTAAAGGGGCTGTCTCCAGGCAGATACATTTAACTGTGTCAGAGTGTAATTCCTATACTAAATAATAAAAACACAAGCATAGCATTGTAAATTCTCCTCCAGTAGAAATCACAGCATCTGTAAAAATTTTTCTACTAGGTTTCAAGCTAAGTTTTAGAATTCTATAGCTGGCAGCAGATTTGATCTGATTGTCCTTTTACTGTTTTTCAGGATGGAAGGAGTCATGACCATTGCATACCACAGCAGTCCAGTCTGTAACAAACAGGTACTGTCTACCTCAGTCACTGCAAATCTTTCACAAAGCTATCTTGTACTTTGGGTGCTCAGTCATAGATATCAAGTCGCAGCTCTTCTGAGACCAGATGAGTACCTACAGCAAAGCAAGATGTCCACTGCCCTAGACTTCTATAGCTTAAGAAACAATAGTAGCTTAAACAAATGGAAATGATTAATGAAATTGTATAGTAAACTTGGTAGATACAAAACATTAAAACAGAAAGGTAAATATTAAAAAACTGCTTTTCTGAAAGTCTTTTTGACATCAAAATAACCTCTGCATGATGTCAAGGGACTAGTGTCTCTGTATACATCATTGCTGTCTAAAGAAGCTGTAAAGGATCACCTTTGAGGAAGAGCAGACTTTTATTAAACTCAAGGCTTTGTTTAAGGTACTGTAGCTGCAATCTCCAGCTTCTCTTCTATTATGGAGCCTGATTTTTTGTCCCTTCACTCCTTCATATGCAGAGACAAATTCTTACACACAGAGACTCAAAATATCTCTGATCGACTTTCAGTATGATTCAAAACTCATTCAATGTATCTATACAAACAAGCATTCCATTAGGAAGTCAGACTTCCATTTTATCCCCTAACAGATGTATTTCATATAGACACAGAAATTTTTTAATACAATAGATTTACTGATCAAAATAGAATTTTAGCTGCACATTGACAGAGAATACCAGAGTTTTAAAGATGTACCTATGTCAGATGTACATTTCCTTACTTCATAGACTTATGTATTAAAGTTGATAAGAAATATTCAAGTGTTTAAAGTAGCAGCATAAATAAACTATAATTTTTCTTAAAAGTGCATATATCCATTTTTGTTCAAATTTCCAAGAAAAACTGACTATTCACAAGACAACAGCACATTTCAGCCTAAAAGGTAAGAATTTTATGTTATATAAATACCCTTCCAATTAAAGGCTGCTAAGAGTTTAGTTGTCTTAAAAAGATTCTTGCTCCAAGATGTTTGCGGACAGGGGAATACTTACTTGCATCTGCTATGTAGAGCACAGACTTGCAAAATTACCTATGTCATTTCAAGGACTAGATGAAGTCTGTGGCTGAAGAACATATCTGGAGAACAAATTTGTTGATGGATCAAGCACCTAATATTCTTCTTTCCTGGTATGTCTTGCACTGAATTAGCTCTTAAGAGATCTCAGGGATGAAGGCAATACCTGAAGATTCTGGTCACACTCAGTGGTTGTCCTTGTGTGCCATCAGACAGCTACAGGTTTCTCTGCTAGATATGTGCTATCAGACAGTGCTTATACTGGGGCACTTCACTCAAGACAGACAAATCTGGCTTTGGGAAGCCATCTGCATGGGGGAAGGGAGCAAGGAAGACATTTACTGTAAAGGAGAAGGAAGACTTTTGTCTCAAATGCTGCTTACTTTCTATGGCGGTGTTAGGCAGCAAGACCCAAAAGGTGTAGAGTTACATGGGAAGCTGACAAACTTGAAAAAACCCACTGTGGCTCAGCCTTGTTCCCTTAAAACTGTAAGATCTTTTGGATGGTGCCAAAACATACAGCGTTTGCACAGGGCGTAACCCAGTGGGGTCCCAGTTGAGGTTGTGAGCTCATATATGCTATATCATGCAAAACACTAAGAAGCTATTTAGTCATATTATTGTTATTCGGTGGGTGCCAGAAAGTGCAAACAGTGCTTTTGAAAAGCCTTGGAAAGGTTAATCTAGCTCTGTTACGTTACAGTATATATAATGAATATTCACTTTCCAGTTAGTCAGAAGTCTAATTGCATCTTACTGCAGGCAGACAAATGAATTTATCTATGGTCTCAGTTGGCAGTGCAGGCACACACATGCACATCAAAGTGCACGATAAATGATAATGAATGCATGATTCCCTTCCATATTCCTCTCTCAAGGTATGGGATTTGGTATCTGTTTAAGGCACAAAAGAATTAGTAAACAAGCATCAGTCATTTTTAACAAGAGAACTCAGTAAAGGGAAGTAAAAAAAAATCTGTCTTCAGTTCATGCTACCCATAAAAGAAACAAATTGAAATGCTAAGCCTTTGAGGGAAAGAAATGAGAAAAAAGCAACCCTAAGTATAAAATACCCAAACCAAAACAACAACAAAATTCTCCACCACACCACCGTTTGACAGAGTCATTTTGGAGAGGGAATAAAAAGAAAAGCAGATGAAGGAAACAATCACTTTGCTGTATTCTCCACAAACAGATGTAGAATAAATAGGCTTCTAAAACCACCTCTCTCCAGTCTGAAGTCCTAATTGTATCAGAATGACCCCTGTGGGTATGGGGGGAACAACGTCTCTGCCCAGTGACTTCACTCCAGAAAGACACATTCCAGAAGCAGCTGCCTAGCACTAGGCTTACTTCTCGCTCAGTAGCAGTCAGTGCATTCAAACTGAAGTATTTTGACAGGTAGGAGGATATCATGGCACAAAGCCATGGTATCAGTACTGAAGAGAGGGGAGAGGGCTTGCCAAAATACACTCCCTCAAAGTTAGCTGCTTTCTGTAATCACACATCATTTATTGAATATGAAAGACAGTCTGATACAGGCAGGGTGCAATGACCTTGCAATTTATTTAACTTTTCTTTGTCACAGACAAGACGCAGCTGGGTCAGACTGAGGTTCTTATGCTTTTTCCCCAGCTAACATCACTTTCTTTACACAGACCAATTAGGAGAAACTCCTCTTTAGCAGTTAGAAGCTTAGATACAGTGCAGGTATTTACACTGACTCAGCTCAACTGTTCATTGCCAAATCTACCCAAAAGTAGTCTCCAGTATCTCTGTGGTCTCCAGGTACTGCAGGGGCCCTGCCTTTCTGACCTGGCTCATGTTTGACCAGAGTAGGAGAGGGACACAGCCACTGCAAATAGCATTTGCTCTTGCATAGTACATCCTGACACTTAACAGCTTGGACTTGCAGAAAAATGGCGTTGAGTTTTTTCATTTTGGAAACATCTTACGGGATCACTCTAATTTTCCTAGTACTGCAGTGTGTATCCCTTATCAAATACATTTGTGCAATTCTAGGCATTGGATGGTTTTCTTGAGTTAATTTCTTCTATGGCAAACAACTTTATGACATGTAAGACATTTACAAAGAGTGATACAGAATTTATATAAATACACTAATTTTTTGAGGCGGCTCCATGTTTCAGATACTGTCCAGTGTCTGAGCTCTCTTTTTATCTGCAGGTCCTTTTATTTCAATAATGAGTGTGTCTTGATTACATTGTTAGGTTTAAAGGCTTCAAAACATACATTCACTTCCATTCACTGCACCCAAATTCCTTTTCAGTGGTTTAACAGCACACAAGTTTCCTGGAAACGTGACTGATTTAACTGTAGACAACCAGGATAAATATATTATTGACACATAATAGAAACCCGTGGACTGTAGATGATCTTGTAGATCTGTTCCAATCTTAATAAGCAGATAACAGGATGTGGGCCACTTTTGGCAAGTGACCACCTGGCAACATGACTAATTTGCTGTTTTTACGCCAAGTGCCATCAAATACCAGGTATGTGCTGCCATTTTATAATTCACAGAACAGATTGCATAGACAAGAGAGTTCAGTGATCTATCCTTACATAGAGATTTACTTACTTAATAGGCTTACTTGCAGAAAGTCACTAACTCAACATGCACAGCTTAGGTTCGGAGAGCAGTGGACATGCATTCACTAAGCACGCTCTGCGGTACTCCTGTGGAAAACACAACTTGTTCCAGATACACCATAATTTTTTTGCATTAGTTCCGCTAACTAACATTCAGACAGCGCTTACCATTGTCTCCCAGGGAAACACTGCATTATTTCATTTTGCCTAAACAGACCTCTCCCATTTATTTCACTGTTTTTTCACTTTGTGCTTTAAAGGGCATTAATACAGTTTGCATGTGCCTGCCTGACCTTTTGACCTGAGGTCACAAAATTACATAATGCAAAAATAGTACAAGTCTCTTTCCTCATAAATTAAATAAATTAAATATTCATCTCTGTAATGCTTTCGCATGTCAAAGAGTAAGTAAAGGCTTCAGGATTCATTCTGATTTAAAATTGCTCACAAACAGTACTAAGAATTTGGGATAAAGCCATACAAGACAAGGGAAAATAAGATAAGGAAAAGGTCGTGTATGTGCCCGGCCTTTGCAAGCTTTACTTCCAGCAACTTGGGATACTGTTAAAAAAGAACAAGGAGCAGCAGATTATTTCCCTTTATGATGGTTTTGCAGGAACAAAAGGAGACTAACTTCAATACCAGTGGAGTCATCCAAGCACCTTTAAATTCCCTAGTGAGTTAGGATGCAACCATTTTAAGAAAGGGATCTCCACAAGGTGGATGTGGTAGAACAGCTTACAGATCCTTTCCAGAGACTCTTCTGTGTTTCTTAACACTTAAAGCCAGGCAGAGATGTCTTGCTCAAACAGTGGGAAAATAAACCCAAACTGATCGGGGAATGTTACTGAGGAAAATCAGCTCATGAAAGCTATATCTGACATCAGTTTCAGACTGCACTGAGTTTACTTTTTGCACAGTCATAATCTCAGATACTGCTCTGTGAATTACAATGTAATGTTTTTATTCACAGATTTTTAGACCATCGATTAATAAATTCTTGGAAATTGTTACTATTTCTATAATACAAAATATATCAAGTTTACCTACTTTCCCGTGGTGTCGAAAGAGATGGTTGTGGAGTTCTAGTATCAGTTAACTACATCCTGATTATCAGGCACTGCTGGTACACTCCAGGGTACACTGTCAACTCATCGTCCTTTTTAGAAAAGCTGACTAAAAATTGAATTTTTACTTGCTCTCTGATTAGCTAGTTAACTATTTTCATCAATGGAGCTTTAGACTCCTCCACTAATCTTCATCTTTGTTTTGGTACACACATCAATAGACCTTTTGGAGGTAGCGTAAGATTGGTAAGAACTCTTTACATCAAATCTGGCTAACAGCTCTGAAATGGAACCACCTCCTAAGAATGACAAAACCTGCATATCAAGAGAATTTCTGTGATTTTTTTTTTTTTAATTAGGGCAGTTTCTCTTCCTCAAGGATCTACATGCTTTCCTGCTACTCTTGCCTACAGAAAAGAAAGGCACCTTACTTAAGTCTCAGTATTTTGTAAGCATTTTTCAGGATCCTCACTGAAATGGATGAGTGTCACATGGTCGGAGCAGACTAACATAGTTCTTTCATTTATACAAGCAAACAGCAAGTTGCAAATTAATGTATGTGCACTGTGCTCTTTCTCATTCCTGTTTTCAGGTCAAATGAATCTTAGTTGTCAGACATTCAGAAATGCTTTTCAAATATTTTAGTTCTTCTTCTTGCAAATTGAATATAAAATTAAAGGCCCAAACCGAATGAGTTAGATTATGTTAAAAATAACCCAGTGTTTGGCATTTCTTCTTTGTGCTTAACTTCCTTTTTCTTTTCCATTTTAAACCATTATTTACAAACTACAGTTTCACAATGCAGCTCCTACCCTTGAGGATCCATTCCAGAACAGCACTGGAAAGCACAGCAGGTTGCCTGCAGTAGAGGCTGTCATCAGTTCTTCCAGCTCACCCCCAAACTTGTAACGGCAGTAGCTACACACCAATGCAGATGCACTGACATATGAAAACTAGAGTAAAAATACTACACAGGAGGATGAAGACTTATTTTTAAAACACTTCAAATATTCGCACTCTTGAAATACAACATTAGCATATTTAACAGTTTTGGTAACGTGCTGCATCATCACGGAAAATTAGAAAACAGGGACTCTATTCTCCAGGGAGTTTTCATTAATTCCAAAAAACATTCTGTTATACAGAGTTTCATGCCTTTAACTGCACATCGGGTGCACAATCACCATCCAGCAAACAGGCTGTGTTTTTCACTGGAAGGTTTTCTCCTATACATCAGATTCCTGTAAGAAGTACCCAGGTGGGAGGTGAACCATCACTTCCGGCCTCGGTTTCAGTCATGCTCCCGGCACTAGGTCCATGCTGAAAGAACAGAGAAGGGAATTTAATGTCCAGTGAAAACAAGTAGCTGTCAGATAATCACGGAAAAGAAAGAGTTACCTGGATTAAATGCAGAGAAGTGTCTTTACGGAGCATGTCCAGAACACAGGATACATGAAGTCAGGGTAGGAAAAAATGGACTGTAAAAGTTTTGTGATTATTACTAGCAATTACCACCATCATTTCTGTGCTCACTGCATTCCATTTTAGTCAGTGGAAAGATACCATGCTGCTTTCTGACAGCTCTCCTATATCGAGTTATTTCACTCAGTTCTCATCGTCATCTGTGAGAGACAAGATAATTCTTTATAAAACGTTCTTAAGAAAACACTATATACAGGAATTATTGCTTGACAGAATAATCTGAGTGATTATTGTTTATGTTTCAGGATTACTATCTTCCTTCATGTGAAACAGAACACTTGTTTGTGTTGGATGCTTCCCTTTCTAAAAACACACTATGGCTTCTTTTTCAGATATAAATAAAGTTGAAAAAAATATGTGGAGGCTCCTGGTACCCTTCAGTGGCCTCAGAAGCCAAACATAACAAATAAGCCTTACAACAAGCTTTATGTTCTAGTCACCTTTGTCAAGAAAACTCTGAGGGCAGTGAAAAATATGAGTTAAATTCTGCACCTCTTGATAAGCATTTTTTCACAATCCATAAAGCACAGGTATCTCCAATGCAATGAAGGAATACAGCACTGCTTCTTGTATTTATGGACGCAGTCTAAAACCTTTCAGTCCAAAACTGAGGAAAAAAAGAACTAGTGTGCAGAAATTATGTAGACACAGACATAACAGATGCCAGTCTGTGACCCAGAAGAAAGAAAGTGAGACAGTTTCTCCCTCTTCTGAGTAGGGTCAAGTATACCTGGATCGTTTTTGAAAGATATTGCTCAGACTGCTATGTAGCATCTTATGAAAAGAGTAGACCCACACGTGATCAACTCTGTACATGTTAGAAAGTTTTCTTATTATCTGCTCAAAACTTCCCCATATGCAAACAAGCCTTTATTTCTCATCACATTTTGAGGGAAATGCTGGACTAAAGAACACACCTGGCAGGAAGAGATCTTCCAGATCTTCAAGTCCAACTTTTGACCCAACACTGCTAGGTCATCAGTAACCTTAAGCACCACATTCACACCTTGTTTAAACACCTCCAGGGATATTGACAACACCAGTGCCCTGAGCCCTCTATTCCAATATTTGATAGCTTTTTTTTATGAATAAATTCTTCCTAATATCTGGCCTAAACCTCCCCTGGTGAAGTTTGTAGCCATTTCCTCTAACGGTTCACCAACATTTTTCTTTGAGCCATTCTTTGCTACTTCTCATATATTAGAGTAGTACCATGCCCACCATTGTTTTCTCAACTCTTCCTCACAGACTGTGTTATTTAACCTCTTATCCTTCTTATGCTGTCCCTTGACGTCTCTTTCCTACTGTGCTTTGCAGACACAATATTCTTGGCTTTGGGTCTGAACACTGATTTAAGGTAAAAATCCTAACAACCTGTGTCTCGTGCGTTATGTAAAATATCGGTGTTAAGATTCCTGGAATGAAAATTGCCTATTTTACAGGTTATGCCCCCAGAATAAACTTGTGGTCTACTTTACATTGTCTATTTCCTAATGCAGTTTTTTTTCCTCACCAGTCAGTCCTCTTTTGCATTTATGAATTTCATATTTGCTTTCTGTCTATGATACTTACTATTAAAAAATTCTAACACACAAATCTCAAATCCATTGATTTCAGAATTTAATTCTCTTTTAGGTCCTCTCACTTACCTATAAAGTATCTAGAAACATACTAAGTCTGATTCTGTTTTATCAATTTAATTAGAGATGAAGGACTGACTTGCCTATAGGTGCCTATGGAATCAGTTTACAACATCTTTGCATTTTCAGGGTGAAGCATTGACAACTCCTTTTTGATATGGCTTGTTGACTCCTTATTGTGGAAGAGGGGTGAGACAACAGCATGTTGTCACTTCCCATCAGTTTCAGATTGCTTCTCTGGGAAGCAGATGTGTCTTTAAAAATGTGTGTTACAGTAATTACTCAAAGCTATCAAGTTAAATGGTTTTTCTAAAGACAACAAACTGCTAGAAGTTGCCAGTCAGTAATGTCTAAAGGCTCTGATTCAGCATATTAGCATCTTTCAGTATTTTAAGCTATTTCTTACTGCTTTCTTCACTTCCATTCCATGTCTTCTCAGCTGGAAACTGTGTGAAGTATTTTTTGTCTGGCTAACTGGTGCCCAGATTTTATGGTGTTTTTCTGGTGTACATCTCTGTAAGTTTTGATGCACACAGTTCCTCACCAATTAAATTATTACCGAGAGACATTGTAGTCCCTGGACAGTCACGGTATGAAGTTAGCCACCAGAGGGAGGCTACTAATCTCCAACTGTAACACAACAGAAAATAACTATTTGAGATCGTACGTTGTAAAAGGAAGTCTGACAATACAGAACGTGAGGAGATGAGTGGCAACACTGGAGCATGTCTGGGTATAAACCATGCTTCCAAGTGCTATTCAAACACCTGTGACAGAAAAGGAAGTATCATAATTTAGTGCATTCATAAAGTAATGTGATGTTTATGCCAGCCTTGACATAAATCTCCGGGAAAAGCAAAATCCAATGTATTGTTTTTCAGTGAGGAAGAAAAAAATGCAAAATCCTTATACTGAGACAAATTAATTTTGTGAGAAGTAACATGCTCATCTAAAGTAATAGATTGTATGTCAACATACTGACATAGCAGGAGAAACACATTCTTGGCAACAGCTCAGAGATGTTATAAACAGAACAAAATCGCTCAGTAGTCCAAACTAGCACTGGCTTAATTGTTTCCAATTTCTGGTTAAATAACAGTATGGAGATTTCCTAAGGCTGATGGTTTATGTTAATGGTTTTGTAAGAGAAGTGGCTTTCTAAATAACATTTTCATTCCAAACCAGAGAACCCACAACTCATTCCCATGATACTGAAGTCATAGTTACTAATGTTTTCCATTCAATTCAATTTGGGTTTTCTAAGGCTTGATTCTAATGATCAGTACAAAGTCAGTATTTTCATCTATCAGAACCACAAAGACGACTTTAATTCCCTCTTTGTTTTGAAAGGCTTAAGTAAAAATTTATAAGCCCTTGAAAAACACTTAAATTATCCCATGTATTATTCAAACAGGTTACACTATAATGATTTTAACTCAGGCTGATGATATATTAAATACTCCTAATTCCACCCTGAATCACATATTGTCTCAGGGCATAAAGTAAGCAAATGGCCATATCTTTATATTTCTGTCTATGATTTCATTGCCAGCTCCTGAATACTCCAACTGTGTTCTCAGTAGGCTACAAAGACAAAGGAGCACATACACACTGCCTCAAGATTTACCACTCTCTCTATTCACAGAGAGGATGTAATGATCACTACTAGACTATTTCTTGGAGCACGGGGCAGAGAGAGTGCTGAGCAGGATATGGCTTCTGTTCTTTGAGAAAAGTTCACCCTTCCTCATCTTTTCTCCATAGAAGCATAGAATGGTCTGGGTTGGAAAGGAACTTAAAGTTCAGCTGGTTTCAAATCCCCTGTCATGGGCAGGTATACCTCCCGCTAAACCAGGTAGCTCAAAGCCCCATCCAACCTGGCCTTGAACACTGCCAGGGAAGGGGCATCCACAACCTCCCTGAGCAACCTGTTTCAGTGTCTCATTACCCTCACTGTAAAGAATGTCCTCCTAACATCCAGTCAAATCTACCCTCTTCCAGCATAAAGACATTTCCCCTTATCCTATCACTACAAACTCTTGTAAAAAGCCCTTTCCCTGCTTATAGGTCCCCTTCAGGTACTGGAAGGCTGCTATAAGGTCCCCCTAGAGCCTCCTCTTCTGAACAGCCCAAACTCATGCAACCTCTCCCATACATCCACCCTGGGAGAAGTGCTGCCATCCCTCTGACTGTGGTCCTCCTCTGGATCTGCTCCAGCAGTTCGATGTCCTTGTATTGGGGCCTGCAGAATTGCACACAGTACTCCAGCTGGGGTGAAATGAGAGCAGAGTAGAGGGAGATGATCACCTTCATCAAACATCTGGCTACATTTCTTTTGATGCAGACCAGGATATGGTTGGCCTTCTAGGCTGCAAGCACTTCTTGTTGGTTGATGTTGAGTTTTTTATCTACCAGCACCCTCAAGTCCTTCTCCTCGAGATTGCTCTAAAGCAACTTTCTGCACTAGCTGTATTTGTGCTTGGGATTGCCACAACCCCGGTGCAGGACCTTGCACTTGGCCTTGTTGTACTTCATGAAGTTGGTATGGGTCCACCTCTTAAGCCAGTCAAGGTGGCTGGACGGCATCATTTTCCTCCAGCACGTCAAGAGCATCACACAGCTTGGTGTCATCCCAAAACTTGCAGAGGGTGCACTTAATTCCACTGTCTATATTGCTGACAAAGACATTAAACAACACTAGTCCCAGCATTGACCCCTAAGGGGCACCACTCATCACTGTTCTCTACTGGAACATTGAGCTGTTGACTACAACTATCCAGCCAGTTCTTTACTGAGTGAGTGGTCCATCTGTCACAGAATCACAGAATTATTGAGGCTGGAAAAGACCTTTGAGATCGTCAAGTCCAGCCTATGACCTAACATCACCACAACCAGCTAGACCATAGCACCAAGTGCATTTTCAAATCTTTTCTTAAACACCTCGAAGGATGGTGACTCCACCATCTCCCTAGTCAGTCCATTCCAGTGAAGTCCAAGTAGATGACATCAGTTGCTCTTCATTTAATCCACTGATGTGATGACTTCATTAAAAAATGCCACCAGGTTGATCAGGCATTATTTGCCCTTAGTGAAGCCATGTTGGTTACCGCCAATCACTTATTCATTGTCTAAGAAGGAACTGCTCCACGATCAAAAAATTGTTTCTCAAAACTTGGACAGTACTGGTGACATATATATGTATGTTGTGTGTACATATATATATATGTTACATAGCTTGTGTCTTTAATTAAAATAATGAAAATATGAAATGCATACAAAACCAAAACCAAATCTAACCCTCTCGATAGTAATTACATCAATGTTACCACTGATGCAGACACCAGGAAAGTCACAGACTGGACTCAGCCAGAAGCAGAGGGGAACTGAATGCACTAGCTGGATTGCAAAACAGAATTCAGGAATGCTTTGATTGGGATCAAAGGCAAAATGGGCAGAGTTGTCCTTGGACACCAGCCATTGAGGAAGAAAGGCAAAGGGGTCAAGAAGCAAGAAGACAAGAGCTAAGACAGCAAGCTTTCTGGCCCTTGTGGTCCCTTATCTTTATATTCAATAAGATGTATATGAGATGGAATACATGTTAGTCAGTGTAGGGTCCTCTGTCCTGTCCACTCTCCTCCACAAGTATAGACTCTCACTTACTGTACTCCAATGTGGTACACAAGATTTAGCAGTGACCTTGGTCTTCACAGGAGCAAGTATAAGCAAGAGCCATCCTGCATACCAAGCCCTGAACATCCTTGATGTTCAACAGTGAACATCAAGTGATATCACTTGGAGAAGTGGACACTGTCTGCACAAACTCATCATTCACTTCAGAATGTGAAACTAGCTGGAAGAAATTGAAATGAAAAGTAAAATCACTGAAATGAGTCAGTTCTGTTCTGATTCAAATCGGGACAGATAGAAAGTTCCTCCTTAAGGTAGTACAAGAACTAGTTAGGCTAGGTTAGGCTTGATTAGGTTAGGTTAGGTGAAGTTAAGACAATCCCACCATGTGTCACTCTGGAATGCTTATGCACAATTTCCTTAATATCACTTTAAGTTCATACTGAATTAATCCTGGATGTGTTCAGTGATTTCACTAAGGAACTCACTGGCAGAATCACACTTGTAGCTTACAGTACTGAAATGAGATGCATGATGTGCTGTTTTTTGATGTATGCAATGCTAGGTTAATAAAACAAAATTTTAAAAAGAAAGAAAATTTATTGTAGGATACAACATAAACTCAATAAATAGAAGGTTAGAAAATAGCATACAGTCTTCTGTAGCTGTGTTTCCAGTTCAGGCATGTCAAGCTCTTAAAACATCCTTTCTAAGACATCAATTGAATCTCAATGGTTTGTTCCCAAAGCTTCTATCTCTTTATCAATGGACTCCTTGCTGTATCATGACTATATGCTCCTCTAAGGACCTCCCTGAGGTCTTGAAGCTGTTTTTAACAAGAAAATTTGAAAATGTGATTATTAACTTTAGACAATATGTTGATTGCTTTTTTAACGTTCTTGAGAGATTAATCTTTTTTTTCTTACTCTGTGTTTAGCATCAATTATCACTTGAAGCACAAGCTTGAAAGAAATGGATTTTCTAAGCCTAAACATGTCTCCAAAGGGTAAATTTACCTGCAGCACAGTTAAATAAAATTTGTCAAAGAAGGACAGTGTGGTAAAGCCAGATTTTGGCTTAACAGGTCTGAAATTATTTTAAAGAAAAAACAGAAAGATGTACTGCATACACAAATACATGTATTAGGTGTAGTTGCAATAGAACCAGACTCTTCTTTCATTGTGCTGTTCAGTGGATGTTTGTAAGCTTTTCTGTTACTTACTGGGAAATCTCTAATCAACATTAAATCGAGAAACTAATTGTTGTAACAGTCAGAAACAGTGTTATTTCGTGGAAATCAATTTTGTTAGCAAGTTTTCATTTTTCCTACTTACTGTTTGCCTGGTCTGGCTATAATGTAGACAGATGCCCCAAGTCAGTTTACAGCAAAATTGTAAATGATGCAAATTACAGCTGCATTTGGGCCTTGGAACTTTGAAATAAAGCAAATACTGGTTCAATTGCATATTTGCTGTGCAATTTTCAATGAAAAAAATTTCTTTCACATGCCCTTATCTTATATGTTCACAAAGTGGGAAAAATATCAGTGGATGGTACATTATGCTTCTTGTGGAAGCATGTCCATCAAGTTCATGTACACCCCTCAGAGTTGGTGGGCATTTTAAAGTCCAGATCTCTATTCCATGTGCTTCGGCACCAGACCTCCATTTCCAAATACCAATTACTATTGTCACTGTTGAGGGAAGAACTCAGCAAACCACGGAATTCAGATAAATCCTTCCTTCTGCTGATCCTTGAGGAACCACTCTCTATTAAATGAATTCCCAGGGCAAGATGGCCACTGCACCTAGATCAGTGCCATGTGTCCTCTCTGAAAACAGATTAATGGTGAAGTACAAGGAGAAGAAGGAGGAGCTGCAAACATGAAACCAAAAGTTCCATACCTCTTCTGTTTGACAACCCCCTTTGGTTTTGGGGGTTTTTTTTTGGCAGAGGGGCAGAAACTTGGCTGCAATTTGCAAAGACAAAAATCACAAAAGAATCCCAAACCATGACAGCTCTGAAAAAAAAATACTCAAGACATTTGAAACAGCTTTTTTCTAGCACTTAACTCTCTTAATCCACACAAAGTTTCAGTATGGGTTGTTTTCTTTAATTTTAGGGCTAAATTTTTTTTCAAAGCCTCACTACATATGTCACTGTGTCTGGAGGGGAGGAAACTAGTTTCTTCTCTGATTAATTTTGGCTTGAGTATTATTAACAGGATTTTGAGTCAGGTAAATTCTATACTTACCTTACAATTTTTGTGAAGATAAATGCCATGGTCATAGAATCACAGAATCATTAGGGATTGGAAGGGACCCCAAAAGATCATCTAGTCCAATCCCCCTGCCACAGCAGGACCACCTAAACCAAGTCACATAGGAACATATCCAGGCAGGTTTATAATGTTTCCAGAGAAGGAGACTCCACAACCACCCTGGGCAGCCCATTCCAGTGCTCTATCACCCTCACTGTGAAGAAGTTCCTTCTCATATTTATGCAGAACCTCCTATGTTCCAGCTTACATCCACTGCCCCTTGTCCTATCACTAGATGACACTGAGAAGAGCCTGGCTCCATCGTCACTGTTCTCCTTCATGACACCTTACATCATATTGGTTTGGCCAAGTCTTTCCATGCTAGTCTGGCAGTGAGTAGACAGAAGAGAAGAGAACATCTCATTTTGCACATGCACAATTACAGCAGAGGAATTGCTGAAACCCAAAACCCTGAACCTTTACAAGTTCTTCGGAAACCTTCTTGGTGACAGCTTAGCAATGGCTTCAAAGTAATGAGAATAAGCAAAATACATTGTCTCCAGTGTCTGGAATAGAAATAACAAATACTGTTCTTTATGTATCCCAAAGAACAAGTTGTAACATCACCTTTTTTTTTCATGCACATGGATGAATCAGGCAGCATTATAGTTGAACATTTTAAGAAAGCAGACCACGTTTCAGAAGCATACTGTCATCAGTAAAATCTGCTTTTGCTTCTGTGGTAAAAACTGAAAACTCTGTGTCCCCTTAGGATATACGAAGGCTCCCATTCCTTGGGTCCTGCAGCACAGGAGTAGACTCCTGTAGATGAGTAACGTAGCCTCTGCTTTGTGCCAAGCAAGCAGGAAAATATGTTTTCTTCCCACAGGCTCAAGACTAGGCAGAGAAATGCCATGCTCTTGATAGTTATGTTTATGATGGTGACCTGGACAGGCAATGATACCAATTTTCGTGGCATGTCACTTCCATTTCTTTCCATGCTATAATCTTCTGTGCCTCCAGCTCATTTCTATGATTATCTATAAGATTCTCCCATATGCAGAAAGCCTCTTCTCCCCTACTCTCTCCTCTATTCCTCTAAGCTAAGATAAGCTCCATAAATACAATGATGAAAGACAGTATATGTTTTCTTCATCTACCAAGTGATAACAATAAAACCCCCTATTTTGTGCTCACATCTTATTAAGTCCCACACTAGATGTGGGACTAGCAGTACTAGTAGAGAGTAATGCTATATGCTAAGATAGATAACCAGTATAAAGATGTATACTGAGATGCAAGTTTGGTTGCAGTGTGTGCTTTCAGCATGTGACTTTTGTTCTTCTAAAAATGGACACTTGGAAATGGATTCTGCTTTGCTTTGTCTGGGGTTTTTTTTCCCTATCCCCCTGTAAAATTGTTTTCACTATGTTTCTAATTCTGATGTTCTTGGTAGATTAATTTTTCCCTGGAGAAATTAAATAAAAATAAATAGTAACGCTAAATTCTCCCCCGGTGGCATGGTGATGGCAAGACTTAGGAAGCATTCCTGAGCAGCTCCTAATGGAGTACCACATGCTAGGTGCAGAAAAGGAGGATTATCTCTGATCTTGTCTCCCATCTGAGGAAAAGAAAATGGTCCACAATTGAAGCAACTTGGAATGCATTAATGAAAAGTTGCATAATTCCCTTACATTCCAGCTTACTAGCATGAAGTAGAGTTATTACACATTTGTAACACATAGTAAGACCAATGTTGACAAGGATGAGGATTGGCTTTAAACTGAGGGTTTTGTGTTTTGCAGTAACATATGACAATATGATATCTGATCAGTTTTTTTGCAATCATCCTGTTTTCCTTTATCATTAATGACTTTCCAACTCATTTCATTGACTGGTTTGCTCTCTTTTTTCATACATCTACTAATCCACAAGTTTCAAACTGAAATCTTAATCATTTAAAAATGACAAGTCCTGTAGCTACTTCTGTATTGCTCCTTGACCCCTCTGTCATATAATTGTCTGTAATAGATTTCTGTGGCCACAGATCTCAGAAGTACTGGAAACCAGAAAAAAAGGCCAACCTATAAATGCAACATTACTTTGAATTGGGGATGCTAAACTCTTTACACACCTTTCTTAACGAGTGACAAAAAAATAAAACCAAACCACAGCTGACATCTTCAATTTATTCTACTTCGGTAGTATATTCAATTGGCTTGATAGATGACTGCTTCAAGATATTTCAGAGAGCTTATTTACAGTCTAACCACATAGGTGTTATAGGCATGGGCCTGAATTTTGATGAAGTCAAAGAACTAGTGAGTTTAGTAGAAAACTATTAAACACCTAAGTACTATGCCAGAAATCTAAAAAGTTTAATACATATCAGATAATCATTCTAATAACAGTAAATAAAATTATGGTGAGATACCCTAATGTGTATATTGAAAGGACACAGAATTATTACTGAAGTAATTGAATCACAATTGCTAGATAAAGCATGTATGTGCTGATTTTTGAAAAGCTTCCAGGAACAGCGTAGCATAACAGGAATATGACTAGAAATTGGACAGGCAGTAAGCACATTAGTGATAGTACCACCCACAGAAATACAGCTAAGAGACCTGCATTTCTGGATACAAAATGTTAGCAAGTTCTGAATAGTTTTGGGTTTGTTTTTTTAATTTCTCACTCTGCATTTTTAAGTGTTAAAAAGACCTCTGAGCGTTATCTACTGAACAGCAATGGGATGAGTTTAGGAACAGAGTAAAAATGCGAGACTCTCACGGTCACTGTGAACTGTATGAAGTGTGACTGCTATTCTTACACAAAAAAGGGAAACACAGATACACTGAAAAACGTCCTATTCCTGTGCTACCCAACCTGGTACATTACAAACAAATTACTAGAGCTGCTATCAACAGTGACACTGTGGATATGCCAGTCTCAGAATCCACCTTTTACTAGACTAGCAGACAGCCTTTCCTGATTTGACAAAAACAGGAGGAAGCCTGGACACTCCTTCTACCTCTCCGTGTCTAAGGAAACATATGGTCACTGTCGTTGAAACTCCTTGTTGTAAACGTCCTCTATTTGGAATCACAGCACGCACTGGGTTGGAAGGGATCTTTAGACGCAGCCCAACCCTCCGGGGACACCGCTCCCGTTACAGGGCAACGACCTCCCCGATCCCATCACGTGGGAGACAGCAGGGTGCTGGTCACGTGATCGCAGGACCCAGACCGGCGGAAAGATGGCGGCCGAGAGGGAGCCTCCGCCGCTGGGGGAGGTTCGCCCCGCAGACTTCGAGGAGCTTGAGGACGGCGAGGACCTGTTCACTAGCACCGTGTCCACGCTAGAGGTGAGACCCGTCCACTACGTCAGGAGCCGAGGCACCGCGGCTACGCAGGAACCCGCCCGCTGGGCCCTCCCCTGCCCCGCAGGCCATCGGCTCCACGGCCCCGTGGCCCCCTGCTCGTCCCCCTGCTCAGCCTCACGGTCCCATGCCCGGCCCCACGGCCCCTTGCTCGGCCCGATCCCATCTCTTGTCCCTGCTTTGAGAATGGCAGCTCCTCAGCTGTTGGGGCGGGAGAGGGAACCCGCGGAATGGATGTTTTCCCTCAGGTCTTTTGCTGCCAAAATAAACCGAACACTCTTGGCTCCGAGTACCGCCGAGCTAGATTGCCGTTTTCCCACGTCCTGCAACCTCCAGCACCGTTGGGCTCATGGCTGTTCACCCTTTTCTCCACACACTGCGTCAGTTCCGCGAGCCCTCTCCCTGTGAACTCTGCGGGTTAATAACAACCCCTCTGCTTTGTGCGGCTGCTCTCCGAGGCTTCACCCCCACCCCTGTCTGAAGAAACTTTAAGAAACTTAATTCCTTGCTTACCCTCTTCCGCTGAGGCCGGCGCATATCTCGGCACCACTGGCCTTTGCGTGGGCAGAAGAGGAGGCTGGGAGTGGCTCAAGGGAAGAGGCTTCAGCTGTTCAGAGAGATCAGTCGGGAAGTTCTGAAAACTACAGTGACTGTGTCACTAATTGGTATTTGCTTTCCATGTCAGAAGTGTAATTAAAAAATCCCAGAACAGTGGAATGAGTAGCATAGGCCCTTGTTCTGAAAAATACGTATTTTCATTCATTTTAGCAGCAGCTTTTCCTGCTAAGTTGTATGGTCTTGTTTCACCTGTATGTGTTGGCAGTATCTTCTGGAAGAACTCTGTTCTTCCTGTGCACATGTGTCCATTTAAAAAGGAAATTAATCCATTTCCTGTTTCCCTGAAGAGTTTCCTATCCCTGACCTTTACAGTAATGGGATCAGAGCATGTTTGTTTCTTTATCTTGGTTGTTGCCGGTCCTTACAAAAGAGGGTTTTAAATGTATTTTAAAGTCAGTTGCAGTCTCTCAAATCACTGTGTTTTCTGGGGGTATTTTTGTAGATGCATAATCTGTGCATTGCTAGAAAGAGATCTGTGGAAAGTTGCTTTGAACAGACAGCAAATTATATGAAACTGCTCACAAGAATTTTATCAATAGGTTTCTCTGTGTGATACAGTGTGTCCTATTGGAGCCTTGTTCTGTGTCCTAAGAAAGACTGCAGTGTAACATAAATAACACGTTCAAAGATACGGCCTAAAATTGAAGCTGGAACAAATAAGACAGATTTGTTGTCTAAATCACAGTTAAAATGAGAAGTCTTCATCTTAATGATTAAAAATAGTTATTGAAAACTCCTCTAACTGCAAAAACTGGCGAAGAAATAGCCTTTGTATTAAGTGGTTTGGCTAACAGTCTTGTGCCCCTTTGTTTTTGTAGTCAGTGTATTTGGAAGGCGGTAGAGAAGTAGAAATGGGAAGTCATTGCGCATAAAGAGAAGCTTTGAAAAGCTTTGTCAGTAAAACTTTTGTTTTAAAGAAAAATCAGCTACAGTATTTTGGGAAGAGCCTTAATCTTGCGTATTTCCTGAAAACTTTGCAGGAAGAGGTCATGAAAATTTACTTTGAACTTCTCAATAGCTTGTACATAGATAATATCTCAAGCATATAGAACAACTTAGTCCAGAGAAGAGCAATTGTCTGATGGGGTAGGCCTAATTAAACTTCTATCCTGAGTGTGTTTTAATCCTGTAAATATTCATAACGTAGCTATTTCTAAATGGCAATAGACGTTCTACTGTAACAACAGAAAGGCATTGTGTTTTTCATAGGTTGTCATGCATTTGTTTGCTGGTACTAGAGGAGAAAGAATGGCAAGGGATGCTGAGGTTCAAAGCCAGTTTATATGTGATAGCTGTGACACTTCAGAAGGGTTCCCAGCTGAGAGGGTGGTTGGGCACTAGGAGGTGGTGGAGTCACTATCCCTGGAGGTATTTAAAAAAACAGGTAGGCATTTGGGGCCCTGGCCTAGTGGTTAGGGAAATGTTGGGATGAAGGGTAGAATTGATCCTGGAGATCATTTCCAGCTGTTATGATTCTATGATCTTGGAGTTAGTTTGCTTTCTGAGTCACTAATTGCAGTCTCTTTCCCATTTTTGCTTTCATTCTCGTCACAGCACACAAAAGATTTCTTTCTTACCTATAATTAGGCTGTGCAGTGAAGAAGCTGTAACATTTCCAATATGTCTTTTAAGTAACCTCCATGCTAACAAAGTCTACATTTTGAAAGCACATGCTAGCCAAATTAATTTTCCTCTGACAAAATATAAATCTATATTATGAATGTTTATTTCAGTTTGAATTCTTTGATTTGACTAAAAGTCAATGTCTTGAATTAAAATCTCTGAATTCTACAATGTAAAAAGGTTACACACTGTGCTGTAACACCTTGCATTCCTAGTATGTGATGAGAACATGTTGTAAGACTTGAAAACTTGCTGGTTCTCAGAGAGTGAGAACACATCTCTTTCAGGGCACCAGTGAACACTGGGCTGAGCAGCAGTTTGTCTGAGCTTGCTGAATGCTCATTTTCCTGTTGGATATCCACAGTGCCATAGACTAGTAGAATATAGCATGGCTTTCATTGTGCCAATCATACTGTAATGTCTTGAGGACTGCTCCCATGGTCACTGAGTGGTCTCCCTTTAGCTGCCATGATTGCTTTCATCAATGAGAACAGCCAGACTGAATCCGATAATTGGTCTAAACTGAGACCGAATGGTGAACACTTTCTGAAGAATATTGCTGGTAATACGATTATCTAATTATTCCTTCTTCCTTCTTGCCATATTATGTTTCTCTGCCATCTTACACGTTTATCTGTTGTGTGACTTCTTACTTAAGTTCCCCAAAAATTTTCACTGTTTTTTGTATTGTCTGTAGTCAGACTCTGGCAAAAAAAAAAAAAAAGGTTAATGTCTGAAAAAATGTGAGAGGGAGACTAGCAGAGCAGCTTTGCCACTTCAGAAGCTGAGCTGCCCTGAAGCTGACAGAGGTATCTGCTCTGCACTGGATGCATAACAAGATATGCCTGACCAGGAGCACACCAGAGGATGGATGACCTTGCCTCACCATTGGTTTTACCTAACTTAATCAAGAAAAATACGGTTTTCTGCATCCCATGCCAAAAATAACATGATACAGGGTCTCCCATGACATCTGACTCAAGGGATGGAGAGAGCTAATGCTGCCCTTCCTCTTCTGGGGCATGCATACACATAGTTGCCATCTTCTTGGCAACATAGTGGTGGGGGTGATGCCCCTCACAGCAGGGGATAAAAAGAGGATCCAGATAAAGGCAGGTGTACATACACCACCTCATGTCATCATGGAGCTAAAGACATTAATGATTTATGGAGCTGAGGGAAATAGACCAAGTGAGATGTCACTGGAGCACAGGGTAATGGTCTGAAACACTTATTTTTCGTCTTTTTCCTCTGCTTGTCTTTATTCTTTGAGCAAGTGTATATTAACTTTAATAAATTTAATTTTTGTGTGGACCTATGGTGTGAACCTCCTTAATTAGATCCCAGGCAATTCATGAACCTAAGTCACTTGCTTTTCTTTCTCTGATCAATCAGAACATGATACCAGTCTGTCTTTGATAAAGCATGCCATGTGAATGTGTAGCTAAGCTGCCACCTACTCGTTTCAACTGGTACTTATATTTCTGGGATTTTTGTAACGGAAGGATACAGATAGGCACTTGAAAACAATGAGTAAGCTGTAAGCTGTAGATATGGTAATCCGTCAAGGACTGTCACTTAGGGCAGGGGGGGTGTGGGGTGTGTGTGTAATCTCCTGATCAGTTTATTTCAAAAATCTGCAATATGTGTTTTGTTTTTGCACAGAAGGCAAAACATTAGGTAGGCACAGAAGCCCAAATGTATTTAATGATATCCATTGAATCTAGCAATAACAATTATAGAGGAAGCAGTAAAGACCCCACTGGGATATGTGGAAGGAAATTATTAAGCCCTTCAATACTTTACAAAATTGATGTAATTCTACTGGACACTGATGTGTTATGTTCTTTGGTGTTAAATCCAGGCTATGATGGAAGTGTGTGGGTGTTCATTCTAGTATGATTACTTGTATCCTTTTATTTATTACTGAGAATATGTGACAATGATCAGGTTAATCTGAAAACCAGAATAGTGTGACGGTGATCTTTTATCATCATACTGTGTTCTGACTGAAGGGAGGTCAGGAATGGGATTTAGACAAGCAGATGAACTGACCTGTGGATCTGTTCTGTTAAGGGAAAAGAGGATGTACAAACGTGTAGGGCTATAATTTCAGCCAAATGAAAATGTGGAAACTTGTTTGTATAGCTTTGTAAGTCAAAACTATACAGTAGTTATTGCCACTGAACATAGTGTCCAATAAAAGAGGATAAAATCATGCTTTTTATTGCCATTGCAAATTGGAATGGAACCACAGACCTTACGCTAGAAATCTGTTTTCTAGAAAGCAAGTAAAGAAGGCTCCTGGTTATCCTGCCTACCTGAATGTCTTGGCAATTGAGTATCTTGGCTATTGGACTCTTCACCCGATTTTATTTCAGCTCAGGAGTCACTCAGAAATTTCACAGGCATGTGCGTTCAGGAAATATGTGTGTTTGTGACATACTGTGAATCCTTGGCATAGGCTAAGTTTAAAATTTCTGAAGAGCTGTATGCTGTCTGCCTGTGTCTGGGCCATGAGACATGGTCCAGATCCTCTCTGGTAGTTATATTTTTGCTACACTAACTACTGTTCTCCTCTGGCAGCCATTTTAATTGCCATTTTAGCTGTACTCAATGGAGGTAACATAACTGAAGTCCTGTCATTTGGTTTGGCTCCTGTAGTGGGTTGTAACTGGAATATGTAGCATAATGTTATGTGACATGTTCATACTTGTTTCCTGGTTTGCTTTAGAACAGGACTAATTCTGTTCAGTAATTTTACATTCCATCTCAGTTTCTTCTAACCCATTACTTTCTGAAATAAGGGTGTATTTGTGCAGACAGTGTCTGCCTCTACAAGTGGTATGGCTTGATGTTTACTGTTACTACCAAGGGCTGTTAGGCAGAAAGCCTCTTGCTTAGACTTGCTCCTATGAAGATCTGCTAAGTATTGTGTCCCATGTTGGGGTGCAGTAGGTGAGAGGCTGCACCTATGGGGAGGAGTGGACAGGACAGGGGACCCAACACTTACCAACAAGGTATTCAATCCCATATCCATCAGACTGGGTGTAAAGCCAAGGCATTACAAGGGTCAGTGCTCTTGCCCTCTTCCTTCTTTGCCTCTCTTCCTCAATGGCTGGTGTCCAAGGAGAACTCTGTTCTACCTTCAATCTCAATCCTAAATTCCTGAATCTGGAATTAGGATTTGGGAATCTGGGTTCCTGAGTTCTGGTTTCAGAATCTAGCTCCTGTCTTCCTCTGAGTCTAGTTTTGGACTTCCCTGATGTCAGCATCAGTGGTGACCATGGTGTAATTGCTGTCGTGGGGATGAGTTTGCTATTGGTTTTGTATTTCATATTATTGCTTTCATTAAAACTGTTGTAGTTTTGCTTTCTAATCCATAGGTTTTTTCTTTATTTTCTTTCTCTTCCCATTTGGGAAGGGAGAGGGATTAATAGAGGATCTGTCATTTGTCTTGTGGCTGGCTGAGCCTCAACCCATGACAACTTGTTTGCATGCATGAGTGTTGTCTTTTATGAGAGGCTGAGTAGCTCTTTTTGACTGACTCTGTAAAATTATCAAATTATTAGCAATTATTGACCCTGGCTTGTGATACAGCCAGGGCTGTCACTTTCTGGTTTACCACAGTTCCCTGAGGGCTGTTTTGAAGATAACTTTTGAAAATAACAAATTAAACTTTGCAAAAGCCTTAAAATCAAGGTGATGCTGTATTTAGATCATGAAAAAGTTTCAACATGTTGTCTTTTTATATAGACCCAACTGTTTGTAACAGTATTTAAAGCCATCCTTAATTTGTCTTATCTGAGAATGACAGCTGTTTAAAAACATCAAAAGCCCCTGAAAGATTGATATGTCATGAAATAACTGTATTCAGCTATCAGCTCATTGCAGTTTAACTCCAGGTGGCAGTTTGTCACTTCCCACAGCAGGATGGGGAGAAAATTGGAAGGGTAAAGGTGAGAAAACCTATAGGTCAAGGTAAAGTCAATTTAATATGTAAACCAAAAGCTATGCGTACCAGAAATATACTCAATGAATTCCTTCAATATTTTTTGTCAGCAGGCACGTCTTCAGCCATCTCCAGGAAAGCAGGGCTCTATCACTCTTAAGAGTTACTTGGGGACGCAAGTGCCACCCATAATTCCAAGCGTCCCCATCATCCTCCTTATTCTGCACAGCTTTTGTTGCTGAGCATGGTGTTACATGATATGTGATATCCAAGATAGCTGGAGTCATCTAACTTGACTCTGTCTCCTCCCAGGCTCTTGAGCATACCCAGCTTGCTTGGTGATAGGGCAGTGATAATCAGAGATGGCCTTCAGCACTGTTCAGCAATAATTAAAATATTCCTGTGTTGTTATCACTGTTTTGGTCACAAATCCAAACCATGGAACTATAAAAGATGTTATGAAGAAAATTAATTCTATCCTGGACAAAACCAGCACGTAGCTGAAAGGGGATTTTAAAGGCAAAATTAAACTTTAATTTCTACTGTTTTTAAAACAGAACTTGGTATTTATTACAAATATTAAGTTGTTGTATATTTATAAAAGACAAGCCAGACAGGCCTTGGGTTTCAGTGCAAATCTGTAACATTTAGTCTTAAAGTTTGTCTCATATGCAAATTATAGGAGCTGCATGAATAAGTTTTGCTTCTTGAGCATTCTGAGGTGTCTGTAGTATCTGTTTAAGTCCTCTCCTTTTGCAGGTAATCTCCAATCGTTGTTTGTGGAAATCAGGATATATGAAATTTGGATAAAGCTACCTGAAGCTGGTATCATAGAATCATTAGGGATGGGAAGGGACCTTGAAAGATTCTCTAGTCCAATCCCTCTGCCACAGCAGGATCACATAGACCAAGTCGCACAGGAACATATCCAGGCGGGTTTTAAACATCTCCAAAGAAGGAGACTTCACAACGCCCCTGGGCAGCCTGTTCCAGTGCTCCGTCACCATCACTGTGAAGAAGTTCCTTCCGATATTTATATGGAACCTCCTATGTTCCAGCTTACACCCATTGCCCCTCGTCCTATCACTAGAAGACATTGAGAAAAGCCTAGCTCCATCCTCATGACACCCACCCTTCACATATTTGAGGTCACCCCTCAAGCTCCTCCAAGCCTTTCCTCATAAGGGAAGTGTTCCATTTCCTTCATCATCCTTGTTGCTCTGCTCTGGACTCCCTGCAGCAGCTCCGTGTCCATCTTGAACTGAGAGGCCCAGAACTAGACACAATATTCCAGATGTTGTCTCACTAGTGCAGAGTAGATGGGGAGGAGAACTTCTCTCGATCTGCTAACCACCACCATTCTGATCCACTCCAGGATGCTGTTGGCCTTCTTGGACACAAGAGCACATTGTTGACTTATGGTCATCCACTAGGACCCCCCAGGTCTCTTTCTTCTACACTACTCTCCAACATGTCAGTCCCCAACCTCTACTGGTGTACCTGGGGCTGTTCTTGCCCAGATGCAAGACTCTACACTTACCTCTCTGCCTAGCTCTCTAGCCTGTCCAGGTCTCGCTGGACAGCAGCACAGTCTGCTGGGATGTCAGCAGCACCACTCAGCTTTGTGTCATCAAGCAGCATTCTTGGCTTTCTGTGACAGTGCCAATTGACAGGATCTTTCCCAGCTCAGTAGCAGAAAGAGATCTATAATCCTACCAGGACAGGGTGCCATGTATTCCTTAAGAAGATTCTGTTTCTGCCTTTTAAGTTTGAACAGCTTTATACTGGCCTCTGGTTATGTTGTTGCTTTAGACATGTAAACATTTGATTTGTCATGTTGTGCCATATATTGCTGAGGCTTAACTGTTCAAAGGGAAGTTTTTATCTGGTATGGTTTCTTTTTCTGATTAGAAGCTAGGTATAGGTAGTCTGATAAGGTACTGGTAAGGTACAAGGTACTGATGGTCAAACATAATTGTTAGTAACCAAAATAGCTACCACAGATGAAACCTATAGGCTAATAGCCTCAAAGTGTGAATATTCTATTGGCTCTTTCCCACCATTCATTAATCAAAAGCACAGTTAGGGATAAAGCAGAAAACCTATGTGTAACAAGTGTTCAGGAAGGCTTTTTTCCCTGGGCCTAGCTGTATTATAGCTGGTTTTGATGAGGTTGCATTGACAAACATGGACTACATACAGCTCTGCATCTATAGTAGTATGGTGTCCACAGTATGTCCTAGATATTTCTGTAGCAGCTTTTGTTTCTTGTTAATTAAATCTGAGGAAATGGATTACTTTTTTTCTTTCTGATAAAGAAACGAAAAAAAAACCTGTTGACTGGCTCATATCCTTTGTTCATTGTTACCATTCTGGGAGTAGGAAATGGAAATAGCTGACAGTTTCCTTCAGTGCATCTTGCCTTGTTTCTTTGCAATACAGTAATGTTTGTTGCAATGTGTCTTGTATGCAGCCAGTGGCAACCGATTCTCTCTTAATTATTTCCTTTTATTTTTTTTTTTCCTTGTAACAGTCAAGTCCTTCATCTCCAGAGCCAGCAAGTCTTCCTGCAGAAGATCTGAGCACAAACTCCAATGGTCCAAAGCCTGCAGAAATCATGCTAGATGATGACAGAGAAGACCTCTTTGCTGGTAATTGCTCTTTTCTTCTAATATGACTGTGTGAACTCTTGGACAAAAGAAAAGTGATTTTCTTTTAAAGGATGGTTAAAACTTTTCAAGTAGTTTGACAGTGATTTTTTTTTCTAGTACATTTAAAAGTTAGTTAAGCTTGTTTACTAAATATAGGTTTCTCAGTTGTGTACAGCCAGTGCTTAATGTGCCAGTCTTAGATGGTTAGTAGTGTATTCTGCTGGCAGTGATAGCAGTGTTTATCATTATTTCATTAACAATGGTCAAATCTTTGCTTGTATAAATGCATGACTTAAGTTGCATCCTTGCTTTCTACTTAATAACCATATGTTAGCTGTCCCAGTCTTTTTACCAATTACAAAGAAAGTTAATTCATATCATGTTGTAAGTTGGATTTCTTTATGATTCTTTTAGTATGTCTTTTTACTTCTCTAGTGTGTGGTTCTGTCTCTGATTCTTGATAGCCTCTGTGTGTTGGAGACAGATGTGTGAAAGTTCTGATAAGTGATCAGTCAAAAGAGAAAATATTTATAATGCTTCACGAATGAGTCATTACTGTGATGTTGGTTTCTGACAATCGTAGTGTAGCTTACAGCTGCTGCCAGTTACGAGAAAAATAGAGGGCTATTTCTTGTCTATTTATTTTGCCTCGTCTTACGGCATAAAGACAAGCAGCACTTCAGCAGTGAAGCTTCCTAGTGCTACTGATTTGATTATTTGGCTTCAGTATACAAAACCAGCTTTTTTGTAAGTATAGAACCATCTGGAAAGCATATTTTAGGAAAACCAGTTCTCCTTTGGTTAATATGAAGAAAAAAGGTGATGAAATAAATGCTGAGGGGAACCAGACAAAAGGAACAAATAGCAGCAGCCAGGTTGTTTCAACTAAAAGGAATAATATGAGGAAAACACACAGAATTTGAGTCTTGCTGTGGAAGAAATTCTCTAAGTGCACGCAGCACTGAACTGAAATCATTTAACATACTGCGTGTCTTTTTTTTAAAGGCCAGTTTACATATAGACTGAAGCTAGTAGAAACTCTTTGGAGGTGGGGGGGAGGGGAAGGAGTCGTTTATGGGAGTGTAAGGCAATGTGACATTTGTGGGAGCATAAGGGAATGTGATGTCCTTCACAGTATCCTGTTCTAAGCAGGAAGCTTGTGCAATACAGTTGTACCCTAGTGATGCACTTCTTTATATCACTGTCGGCATAGGCATTGTCAAAAACAACATGTAACTCGTGTTCCAGTTGCTGTGCACTCAATGAGTACAATTTTTTTCCTTACAACTGTTTTGCCAGACAATGATATTAATTAATTTGATTAATTTTTCTGATACTGATTTGCGGTGAATAGAAATAATGTGAGAAAGCAACACGAGAGATCTATTTCCTTATTTCCAGCATGATTGCGTAAGCCTGGCTTTCTGTGAAAGTATGACTGAACTTACAAGTGAATGTCACTGCGTTTTTAATTCAACATGTTGAAATTCTAAAGAAACTAATTGTGGCACAGCTTATAGGAATGCATAGCTGGAGAGAAAGAGAAGAAAGTTTCACAGCTTTCTACCTTATGTCATTCCTTTATGTCATTGGTACTACAGATGCAGGTAAAGGAAATAATCCTCCTGAAAGGAGGGACTTTGACGCTTTGGGGAGATAAAGGATTTTAGTTTCAGAGGAATTTACAGATTTACTTGTAAATAACATGATGGTATTGATATATCTTTTTAATTATTTCTTCTAATAATGCATCCCTTTTTCACTATACTTAAAACATCTTTGTTATTCTGTTTCTGCAGCAGCTGTGGGATAGTATGTACAATAACATGTTTTAGGTATTTATTACTTTGTCTCTCATGACTGACAAGTAAACTATTAACTAGTTTTCAAAGGTGGAAGAATAGTACTTTTCCAGCTGTCACTGGAGACCAGTAGATTTTATGGCTCAACTAATTAGCCTTGTGTTTCTTGGTTCTGTAAACAAGCAAACTGTCTTGATAAATCCACTTAAGCAGTTTCACTATTATATATGTTGATTATATGTTATTATATGTGTTGATGAATTGGTCAAAATAGTTTATCTTGCCTTCATATATATGGAGACTGTAATAGTACTTCAAACCAGGTATTATTGAGAGTGTCTTGAGGGTCTTTGAAGTGTGTCTTGAAACCTCTCTGTCCAGCTTGCTCTGTAGAATGAAGACCTTGATACTGAATTTGCCTTCCAAAATGTTGACCTATGTGTGTAGCTGCAGAA
Source organism: Phoeniculus purpureus (assembly GCA_028565055.1). Lineage (NCBI taxonomy): Eukaryota > Metazoa > Chordata > Aves > Bucerotiformes > Phoeniculidae > Phoeniculus > Phoeniculus purpureus. The sequence continues at coordinate 40,108,668 of JAOXOE010000874.1, forward strand.
ATGTGCTGCGGACTGCCTGTGCAGGTCATACCTGTCTATGCAATCTGCCTCTGGTGCTCACAGAAAGTGAGCAGGTTTGGGATGTTGTATCAGTCCTCTGTCACTGCTTTTGGAAAAATGGTAAATTTCTCTGCCTTAATCTAGTAAAGGATTACTTAACACATTGTTTTGATTAAGGTGTTTGGAAATGGATCATCTTACACATGTTTCGAACTACTGTGTTCTGACAGGGTGCTTGGGTTATATTTGGTTTCATTGTGTTCTCGTTTAGTTTTTCTCGAGGTTAGTTGTAGATTTTTCTTCCTGGGGTCTAGTACAGAAAAGGAGATGCTAATTCTGTGGACCAGACAAGACATGCACTTAAAGCTCAGCTGAACAGCAAGCTTAGCTTCTGTCTGATGGTATCTGTCATGCTGTTGGCATATGGTGTTTCTGATCAGAAGAGTTCAGTGCAGATGCCTTTCTGCTTTTTAGAAACTGTTTTTTTCAGTTCTGAGTCTCTTCTGCATGAGACAAAAGCACAAAAACATGTGAACCTACACTACAAGTCAGATGAAGGCCTGTTCTCATTGAGATTATCCTTAGTACTCCTGGTATAACAGTAACAGTCACAGTCTATGACTTAAGTATAGTAGTTCTCACATTCCATTACCTTTGGATATTTGTCTTTGAAATACTGCTATGCATGGGAAAGGGGTTTTTAGTAACTTGTCTTCTGTTCTGGTCAACAGTTTCTACTTCAGTTTAATTCCAAATTTATGTAATCACCTGAGTAAGCTTTCAAAGGTAGTAAGTCAATTTAAACATGGGCATGTCAGAATGTCAGATCCATGACATTTAGAAGTGTGACCAGTAAAAATAACTTACTTAGCTAAGTGAGCTGCTTGTGAGGAGTTGCAAATTTGCACTCTCTAAGATGATATTTGACAAGTACGGGTGGTGAAAGGTAAAGAAGCAAGACCTGTCTAAGGCTGAGATTGTTTCCCATGCTTGAGTGCTGATAGAAACTTGGTGTTGTTGTCTGTAGAATGTTAATTAAGCATAAATAGCAGTCTTTTGCAGCAGGATATGTTTTCATGTTCTTTTGGAGCTAAGCATCTTGACAGTGATCCACAACAAAGACTGTTTATGGATTGTGAAGTTGGTATTTATGTGTAGGAGTCTTAACAATATTAGTTTGGTGGAAGTGCTTCATATGTGGTGATAACTGCTATAGCTGATGCAAGCATTGGATCTCAGTGTTTTCCTCCTATAAGTTGGGCTGAACAGTTGCCTCTTTTTATATGAGAAGAGCTTATACTTTTGAGAACTTACCAGGAAAACGAGACATCTACACTGCCTGCAAATACTAATACAGAATATTTTTTAAAACCCCAAAACCTAATACCTAATGTTTAAGAAGTCTAAGATTAATTTAACTATCAAATATTTCTGAAAATGCCATAGTTTCTGCTCTGAAACCTACAAAACTAATATTTCTGTGAAAAAAAAACCCAAACAATAAACCAAGCAAATTATCAATTAATCTTTTTAGTGTAGGCTATGTCATCTGATTCCTCAAAGTGAAAGATTGTGTGTAAGAAAGATAAATGCCAGAGTTCATCAGCACAAATCTTTCTTGTGAAATAGATTTCAGCATATGTACTACTCAAAGACTGCTTTTTTCACGGAAAAAAAATAGCTTGAGAGTATAAAAGCCTGGTGTTGTTATATAAATGTAATACTTGGTTTTCCCTTCAGAATCTTCTAATGTTTCTGTTTTAAATGAAAAGTACAGCATCCTTGTCTCTCCCTCACTTCTGTCCCATCACTGCTTCTACTGTCTTTTCCATTTCACTCTTCTAGATTTTCGTAATGTCCAGGATGCATGCAAACTTGGGGGTGAAAGGTAACAGGAGGGTGGATGGCAGTAATTCTCCTTTCTTCTTCCTAAAAGAACTGACCTGCTTCTATCAAACAAACAGATACTATTTTCTCTGGGTAAGTTGCTCCAGGAAAATAGAAAATTAGGGGTAGTAGGCAGCACCTTTACAAATTCATTTGTGCCCACCTGACTGTTGGTCACACAACTTTATAACTGCTGCTGTGGACAAAGTCTGATTCCAGTCTTGCCTATCCAACTACTTTTTCCTGCCTTTTTTACATAAATAATCCCTCAGGTCAGCAGTAGTGGCAGGCTAATCTTGGTTGGAGTTCATGATACTAGTGAGTGTGTGGATACAGGTCTGAGATGGAGGAGTGCAGGGAGGAAGTGTACTTCTGCTGCATCTGATAGCAATGCTGTTTTGTTATATTGAATTAACTTTTTATTTTCATGAAGTCATATTTTCAGGATAACAGGAATATTTTCTCAGCTGATGAAAGTGAGAAATCTATGTTCTTTGAATCATTTCATGACTTGTTTTATAAGCCTATCTAAAATTTGAAGGTACAGCGAAGTAATTAGTGTTGATTAATTACTTGTTTCCGAAACACCCAGCTGGAATATAGCTGGTGATAGAAAAAGGAAGAATTGAAGTGGAATGTTTTTATTTCACAATCTTATGTTATATACATGTTGTGTTACATTTTTCCTGATAAATGTTTATGTGAAATAGTCACATGTATTATGTTTACATATCCACCAAAGGATAAATCTACCTCCTTTCCATGTTTAAATGTTCTGCCAATCTAAAAGGTTTTTTTGCAACTGCCTCAGCATGACTTCCCAGTTCATCTGAGGTTTTAAATTAAAGTTCTTTACAGGTTTCCTGCCTGTAGCATTTGAGGGCAGGAAGCATCAGCAGGATTTTTCAAAGGATTTAGCTGTAAAACAGTGGTAGGAATATGAATCTTTTCAAAGAGGGCTTTTAGGTAATCTTTTTTCATATTAAGAATGGAGAACATAAAAAATTGGTTGCTTTAAAGCTTAGTTTGGTTTGTGGAAACCTGCTGTTCGAAATTAGGAAGAGCATTTCCAGCAGGTTGAAGAAAACTGTGTTCCTCTCTGCTTAGCCCTGGTGATGCCACACCTGCTGAGTACAGGTGTGAGCTACCCAACACAAGATATATGTGGACAAACTGGATTAGTTTTGTGGAAGGTAACAAATATTGCTAAGGCCAGGACGTTTGTGAAGAATCTGAGAGAGCTGGGTCTGTTTAGCCTGGAGAAGAGTAGGCTGGGGTGGGGAATCCTGTGATGTGTATAAAGATGTGATGGGAGGGAATGGAGAATAGGGAGCTAGACTTCTCACTGCTGCCCACTGACAGGACAAGGCATTGTACACAAACTGAAATACATATAGTACATAACAAAAAAAAAGCTGATTTGAACATCCTTGGTAATGTTCAGAACCCATCTGGACATGGTCTGGAACAGCCTGTTTGACCCCTTGAGCTGACCCTACTCAAGCAAAGGGGTTAGATTAGGTGATCTGCAGCGCTAGATGATACTTTCTAAGCTCAGCAATTCTGTGATATACTCCAAAATAAAGTTGTGATGGCAAAGTGTCAGCCTCAAGCCAGAGTTATCTGCTTCAAATCAGGTTAAGGCATAGTAACCTTGACATTTGTTTTTCAATTTTGTTTTGCACTTCGGTATCAAACAAAATTTAGGTACCCAGCCATATTCATTCTTGAAATAGATAAGTGTGGGTTTCTTCATTTATGGAAAACATTAGGAATTGACCAAAAAAATGTTGAAAAAGGAGTCAGAATTGACTAACATAATACTTCTAAGTAGAAGTAGGGATAAAGCTTAGTGGTTTTGATAGATTGATTATGAAAAATCATAATGTCACTTTTTTCAGTAATAAATGGTATGATTCATTTGATGAATTTCCAATTCTGTTTTTACGTTGCTAGCAGATTGTGGTTTGTTCTGGGGACACGAAGAGTCTTATGTGGGACAAAAGTAGAACAGAGTTCTAAAACTCCTTTTTCCTTAATGAGCAAGGACTCATGCATCAGGCTTTTAAAAAAATACAGAAGTTGCAATCACATATCTTTTCCAAATTTTGCAGTAAACCTTTCTAGAAACTGTATATAACTTGGAGTGGATCTATTTTAGTGCCTTTTCTACCTGCTTGATAAAGTGCTTGCCATAGGAAGTCTAGACATTGATAACACTTGAGATCAGTTGGAAATTCAGTTTTGGTATCAAATGACTGCAGTCAGCATTGTCTTTTAAAGGAACTAGCATTCTTAGGAATGCCCGTTAAGCATGAATCACAGCATTAGATATTTAAACTAGCAACAGGAACTTCTCTATACTCAGGATGTTTGCAGTTTGACAGTGATCAAAATCAGGAGGAAAGCATGTGGGATTTGTAGAGCAGAGATTTCCACTCTTTTAAAGGGCAGATGGAATGCCTGTAGTCTGAAGAAAGTACTCTGTTTCTAGTGATTTTTTCTTTTAATTATTTTTTTAAAAGCCTCAAAAACTCTGAACACTGAAGATTGAGACTAAAGATAGGTAGTTTTACTGGTCAGAATATCTTCTGCTAATACTTCTGTTTTACAGGTTGTGGACTTTTGGCAGGGGTGGATTACAGTAGTGTATGTTCATTTAGCACATGGCTTGGTCTGCTGAGTTATCAGCCTCTATGATTAAATCAACTTGTTCAGAATGTAAAAAATAAAAATTGATACTGGTGATGAAAAAGTGCTGCTTGTGCAGTTAAAAAAAAAGGTTGTTTTCACAATGTCTCCTGCAGAAATAAATTACTTGTTGCTTGTGACTACTTTAAAAGACTCCTTATAGTATATTTAAAGAAAGAAAAGGCAATATTGTTACTTTAACCAGTTATGCACTACAAGCTCAATTGTCATTTGGAGTTCTAGTTATGTATTAAAAGAAATTGTACAGCACAAATTGATGTTATTTACAGAAGATCTTAGAAAACTTGCATGTTGCAGTTTTTTAGTGTGTACGTTTGTTATCTTTGTGGTGCATGTCAATCTGTACTGCACAAAAACTTACTTGCTAACTGAAAATGTTTGTCTAGAAGCAACAGAAGAAGTTTCTTTGGACAGTCCAGAGAGGGATCCAATACTTTCACCGGAACCTACTCCTGCAATCACTCCTGTAACACCTACTACATTAGTAGCTCCCAGAATGGAATCAAAAAGCCTAGCAGCCCCCATGATTTTTGATAGATCCAGAGAAGAGGTATGCAGTAAACTTCTAAATTACGGAAATGTGGTTTTGTTTTTTGAAGTTTTTTGCTTTTCTTTTAAAATGACAGTTCCTAAATGTTGATTTTTGCACTCATCCTTTGCCAAGGGGAGGTATGTAAAGTAGACCCTATTCTGTTTTTTAAGTTACGAAGTTTAGTATGAATTTGAATCATGAAAATTAACCTTAAAAATTCATTACTTAGGTGATTATGTAGGAGATCTGTAGTGTGAGGAGTAAGAAACTCCGTTCCTTCAGGATAGATACAATAAAAGTGTATGTAACGAGCAAGCTGTGAGCATGATGCAGAAGAAATGTTAATTATATATAACTGTTAAGAGTACAGGTTTCAACTTGATTTTCTGAAGCTGTTGTTTACAGCGAAATGAATAAAACAGTTTTGGCATTATCCTGCATGCTAACAAATAACTGATTTTAATGGTGCAAGATCTTAACATTGCTATTTACATTTGCCTTTCCATTCAAAGTCTGTGCATTGCTGAATGCCATTAATTCTAGAGTCTTTTCTTACTAGACTAAGCCTCTGCTAAGAGCTTGCAAACAAGTCTGGCCTGTGACTTCATGATAACTGCTTCCCAAGATACCACAAGATTTTTTAAGTCTTTTGCTTTTCTTTTAAAATGACAGTTCATAAATGTTGACATTTAGGATGTTGGCATTTTCTGATTTTTCTTATCCTCAGCCCTGGGACACTATCTGTTCTTATCAAAAATTTTCCTCTTCTTTTTTCTATAACCTTGTCCCTGTAACTGTACAAACTATGAATGCACATTACCTTATTAAATATGGTAAATATTTTCCCTAGATTGAAGAGGAAGCAAATGGAGATATGTTTGATATAGAAATCAATGTGTCTGACCCAGAGAAAGTGGGTAAGTTCCTTGAGCCTAGTAAGTTACATGATAGACTAGCCTATCCCTTGAAAAGTGTTCTGAGATTTTAATCAAATAAGAAATAATGCTATAATTTGGCAGTTTTTAGTGGCTAAGTGGAACCTGTTTAATCTGTATTTTGGAGGAAAAAGTGTATGGAGGGATTAAAATAACCTTAATATAATTTTAAAATATTAAAATAATCTTAATTTTCTTACAGGAGATGGCATGAATGCCTATATGGCATACAGAGTAACAACAAAGGTAATAGTGAAACTAATATTTGCAGATACCTACTCAGGTGTGATACGAAGTTGGACCAGTAATTAAAAATATTTTCTTTTTAAGACATCACTTTCCATGTTCCACAAAAATGAGTTCTCTGTGAAAAGAAGATTCAGTGATTTTCTTGGCTTGCACAGCAAATTAGCAACCAAGTACATGCATATTGGCTACATCGTGCCTCCAGCTCCAGAAAAAAGTATTGTGGGTAAGTGTGGCTCCAGTAAGGTTGAATGTAAGTTATGTAATACAAAAAAGAGTATAAAAATACCAATTGGGCTTATAAAATAAGTACTTGTCTGGACAAATATTAATTACTGCTAATTAGGTGGTCCAGGCTATTAATATTATTAAAGAGCTTTTCTGTTCTGTATTTTTAAAATAAGGCCATTTGTCCTCATACGACCTTCTGTTTCTTACCTGTCATTTTTCCTCACTGTTGCTCTTCAAGAAGCATGTAGAATTGTGGGACTTTTTTACAGTATAAGGCAGCACTGTCTGTCACTTCAGACACTTGTATAGAGACTTTGTTAAGCTACAGGTAAGTTGGAAAAACCTCAGAGGCTCTGTAGGACGTTTTTCAAAAAGGAGGGAATTTCTGCTTTAAACTTCAGTGGACAGATTTTATTTAGTTGTTTCAAAAAAACATGTGGTCTGTTTGTAGCTCTGGACAAAAGACAGGCTGGTTTAAAAGTCAGTAGTCTTAAAACAGAGAGCCGGCAAAACAGCTGAAAGTGACTTGACATACTGTGTTTACATTGCAACCACTTGTTCTTAAAGTCTTACGTATACAGAGTTGTGCAGTGAGTATTGTATGAAAGGCCTTACTCTGTCCATTCTGTTACACTGTTGAAAACACCTGACGTTTTAAACTTCAGCCTCATTTTGGTGACTGATGATAGAGGCTGGTATTTCAGACCGTAGCCACAAATAAAAGCTATCAATTGCTGTCTGTGGAACAACAGGATAAACAAGAGTCAGTGGTGAAACTTGAGTTGGACATTCATCCAGAGTGCACCACTGCTTACAGAGGATTTTTTTTAGTAGGATTTTATTAGCACAGAACGAAACCAGATGTAGATGTGATATCTAAAAATAACTGTCAATATCACAAGTTAGGAATTTCTCATATTGGTAATTTGATTACTGGGATTTTTTTCCATATGAGCTTTGGCTGCTACCAAATGTGAAGGATCTTTTTGTATAAACTGCATATTTAATGCTTTTTGCTTTGAGGTATTAATTAACTTTCTAATGCAGAAATATGAGGTATACTTAAAAACCTATTTGATTTTACAGATAAACAGGAATATGCTACATGTAAATACAAGATGTTTGAACTGTATTGTAACATACCTTTCCTGTGTTTTGGGAAGTAGTAGTAATTATGAATGCTTAGGGTTCCATGAGGGTTTTGGTAGGCTTCAGGCTGTGTAGCATTTTTCATTGTAATTTGGTTGTTGTCTTACCACATTAGTTATGTCAATTATTTATTTATGATAAAAATATTATGTCATTTTTTCGAAGGCATGACCAAGGTTAAAGTAGGCAAGGAAGATTCTTCATCTACTGAATTTGTAGAGAAAAGAAGAGCAGCTCTAGAAAGGTAACACATGTATCTAACGAAAACAGTTTTGGCCTTAGAATGACTTGCAGTGTACTAATTTGGCTGCGTACTTGGGGTCCCAGCAACCTGATTTTGGATTCTGGAGGCTGGCAAAAGTTTTTGTAGAAATGGAATAATTGCTATTTATAAAGTTTGCAGAGATTCAGTAAATAAAGTTTTCTTTATCAACTTATCTAAGCATTTCTGATGACAGTGCATTGACATGAAAATCGAATTTTGGCATGAGATATTGAATCTTTATCAATTATCACTGGTATACTACTAATAATGTTCATTTGCCATGGAAGGCAAATAATACGCTGCATCATTTCCTGTTGTTGACATGGCTATTAAAGCATTTAGTAACTGGTATAACTTACACAAGTATACAGCTTTAATTTTTTTGTTATAATCATATGTGGTTGCATCATATGAGAACAATACAACGTATAACCATTTCAGTTAAACAAAAAAATTAACAAAAGTAAAAAGTAATAATAAATGAAGCGCTTGAATTTCTGGAATTGTAGAGCCAATCTTAAACAAAAATAATTATCTTCAGAATTCCATTGTTAATATTGTTTAATTTCCTAAGTAAAAGAAGAACATCTGAAATTATACTGAACCTCAAAATACTGAAAGATTGTTCTGCCTTAGTTATCCATTATAGAAAATTAGCTTATAGCTTAGCATTTGTCACTTAAAACTACACCCAAAAGTTGTTCTGTTTCTTGGAGAGGAACTGTGAAACACTTTCTGGTTATACAACTCTAGTGCTAAAAAATCGTGCTCTGATGTGTGAAGAGTTGGAATAACAGCTTGGATTAGAGTAATTTGGCTTAGAAGTCTGAATGAATACTTCCAAGCAAGTTTAAATCCGTAATAAAGATTCCTGGTTTCCCTCTTGGTTTCTTGAACAACACGAGTAGGATGAGGAAAAACTTAATTCAAAATGCTTGTTTGTGTTCTTGAAATACTGCTTTCTCATTTATTTGTTAAAGTTGTAATAATAGCATATTAATTCTAATGTATGTTGAGCACTCTTCCCACACAGTACATTCCTTTGGGGATTTTTTTTCAGGAAGATAAGAATATCTTACTTGGCAAGGAGTAAATTTATTTTCATTCCAACTTTAGCTGTCTCTTCCTTTCAAAATCAAAAAAAATACTGACCTATCTACCAAGGTGTTCAAATGGTATTTAGAAGGTGTGTTTCTGTTGCTCTTGCCTATATCTGAGGAAAACGTATTTGTCACTCAGAAAGTCAGACCAAAGAAATCTGCTTAGTTTTTCTGTTTTATGAACCAAGAACTATGGGGAAAGTGGACAGGAAAGCATTGTTTACTAAGATTTATGCCCTGGAATAGTGAATTTACATACTGTAAGTCTGTCTGCTGTATGTCCTCAACCACATTGCCACTTGTCTTCCATGAAAATGGTAGAAGTCTCCTTCAGAATAAGAACTATTCTCTAGCAGCAGACTTCTGAAGAAAAATTTATTTGCCTGTCTGCCACATTAACTTGGACAAGTTAAGTGCAGAACAAGCAAGGAAAAGTTGAGTAATCTAATGTATAAAACACTGCTGCTGTTAATCTTCCATAGGAAATCAAATAAGATTTGGTGACTGTACCTAATGGAGGATAGGACAATTACAGCAGGGAGAAGGTGAATGAGTCCTCTAGAACTAGTAAGCTTCAGTGTAGTCAGCAAATAAATACTTCATACCTAGAATATAATTAGCTTGTGTCTCTAAGATTTCTTTTAATTTTAAAATTAATTAGCCAGAATTTTCTTTAACAAAAAGGCTTGTCCACTGCATTATACAAACATGTTTGAACAAGCTTATCTTTTTTTCTGGTGTAAATTGGCTATTACTAGAGCAGGAAGACTTCATTCAACTGTTGCAAGTATAATGTTTTACCACTGTGCAGTGTTAAGGTTGTTGCACAGTCCCAAGAGACTGGGTAGAAAATACTGCCTGCACCTTTGGTGTGTTTTTTGTTGTAGTTTGGAGTGCAGGGGGCTGCATTACTTTTCAGTTAGAAGTTACAGGTTTTGTGGCAGTTTTTGTGGACGCCTTACTGGAGTAATGCTTCAGTGAAAGTTTCAACGGCTTTGTGGTCCTAGTTTGTAACACTGTGTAGGCCTTAGTGTTCAGTGTTTGTTGGAGAAAGGCAACAGAATGCATAAATATGAGTTGAAGAATCAGCAGAGTCAAAGCATTAACTGTACATGGAGACCAAACTATCATCTGACCCATGGAGGTTTTTTAAGTATTCAAGGCCTGTTAGAATGTGAGGACAGTTGTGTGGTGAATTGTACCAATTCTTTAGAAGAACGACACTTTTCAACACTGTAAGGCATGTTAAATCTGTTTTGATATCTAATATTTTATTTTTAAAATTATAGGTATCTACAACGAACAGTAAAACATCCAACCTTGTTACAGGATCCAGACTTAAGACAGTTCTTAGAAAGTTCTGAGGTACTGATGTTCTTTTAAGTTGTCATATGGTATCTGGCAAAGCAATATACTATTTTTGTTAATTGAGACCTAAATGCCTAAATTCATATGAAATCAATTGATTGTACTTTTCATGACAGAAGCTACTTAGGTAACAGCGTGCCTCTGACTCTCATAAAACTTAGTGGTAGTGACCAAAAGCTATTTGCTATTCAGTGACCTCTCAACGGAGGTGGTCTCACAGTTCTATGTGAAGCTTGTCATACATGGTTAAAATCCATAACTGATGTTACTAATTGTTAAGATCAATAATTAAACTGGCGTTGAAGCAGTTCACTTGCCTCTTGGAGTCCAGCTTGAGGTGTAATTGTAGGATAATGTGAAAATGCTAGCAATGCTGCTGGCCAAGCTAGGTATTTTATGAATAGAGAACTTCGGTCACCCATGGTATCGTGGGCAAATTTCACAATATTAAATATATTGTTAAAGATACATAGTATCTCTTTATAAATGTGCATATTCCCTGTAATACTGAACTGCCTTTTCAGCACTGTCAATATCAATAAGTCACAGAGACCACACTACTGACAAAAACGTCATTGATAGATAATTTCAAGTGAATTTGTCAATGCTGCTGACAGACAAAATGTCACATGAAGGGTACATAAACTGTTATGAGGGCCATCTTGTATGGCATATTCAGACTACTCTGAATAGTAATACCAATTGCATGTAAAATTTGTTAACTTATTCCTAAGGATTTCAAAGTACCTAAGCAAATACACAGTCCTCTTGCTATAGAATCATAGAATGTATTGGGTTGGAAGAGACCTCCAGAAGTTATGTAGTCCAACACCCCCCACACACCTACATCAAGCAGGGACATATCTAACTAGAACACATTACCCACAGCCCCATCAAGCCTGACCCTGAACATCACTAGGGTTGGGGCATCCACCACTTCTCTGGGCAACCTGTTCCAGTGGTCCACTGCCCTCCTGATTAAAGAACTTTTTTCTGATGACCAATCTAAATCTACACTTTTCCAACTTTAAAACCATGAGCCCTTGTTGTGTCATTCCATGCACTTGTGAAAAGTTCTTGCTCAGCCTTCATATAGGCCCCTCTCAGGTATAAGAAGGTCCCTATAAGGTCACCCCAGAGTCTTCTGCTCTTCAGGCTAAACAGCCACAATTTTTTCTATTCTGCTGCAACTTCTGCCACAAATCCAGGCTCAGTTCAGTCTCTGAAACCTAGAAAAATGTTTTCTTTAAGCTCTGCTCTCAGGCTGATATTATTTCCAGGAATTAATAAAGCCCATGCATGTTATGCTCTTGAGACAGTCCTAAGGTGATGCTCACATGAGACATCTGACTAGTACATGAGGTTGGTGTTGAAAACTGTCCTATACTGAAAAGCTGAAATAGTCACCTTTATAATCAGCATAGAGTGTAAATTGTGCATTACCATTAAATGTTTTACAGAGTTTATTTCATATAATTTGTTTTATATCTACGGTTTTTCTGTTCCTGTTGTGGTAGTATGTTCCCTGTAATGTATGGCTTTAGTTAGGACCTTTAGCTAGTTCATAATAACTTTGGACAAGCAGGTTGTTTGTTCCATTTAAATGTAGATGTAGAAGAAAAGTAAATAGTCTATATTTTTAAGTTTTCCTCTTGAGAATGTAAAAGTAGTAAATCTAAGAAATTAGATTCCACCATATTGAAACACATAGGAGTAAAGAAAAGACTATATCCTTTTCTTTCTCCCTTGTGCCCAGTTAAGCCTCCATCCTTTTAACCAGTCTGTTTGCCCTTATTTGTCATTCAATTCCAGCTGCCGAGAGCAGTTAACACCCAAGCTCTGAGTGGAGCAGGAATATTGAGGATGGTGAACAAGGCTGCCGACGCTGTCAACAAAATGACAATCAAGATGAATGAATCGGATGCAGTAAGAGTTGATTTTTTGGCTTGAATAATGAGACAAATTAATGAGCCTCAACAATTGCATTTTAAAGCTGTACAAGTAGAAAATGGGTTATTAATTTGCTTATTGGCTTAGCTGTGTCAGCTGACCACCCTGGCAGTATGTGGATAATTTGCTTCTTTAAAACCAGAAATGTTGTTGGTAATCTAATTTGTAATGCGTGACTCTTTCATCTTTTGTCAGTGGTTTGAAGAAAAACAGCAGCAATTTGAGAATCTGGATCAGCAACTTAGGAAACTTCATGCCAGTGTAGAAGCGTTAGTCTGCCATAGAAAAGGTAACTATGCTTTCATGTGGCTGCATGAACTGATGTGCTTAGAACTTCAGGAAATGGTGATGAAACAACTGCTTAGTCTGTCAGAGCTGTTTAATTAATATACAGGATATTTTGATGTTTAAACTGCTCTAGCATTTTTGTACTCCTATTTTTAATCTTCATGTTAACTAGATTATCTATTATTCTTAGTTACTGAATTGATTTAGCATTACTGTTTTTGCAGAGATTCAATACCAAACCTAGCAGATGATTCTACTACAGAAGACATCCATAAATATATGTGTAGTACTCATGGCAAGAGTAATTTCTCTGCTGAAAAAGTGACTGCATAAATCCATGAAACAGTTAAACAAGTATATTTTGGTTCAGTGCTGAGTTTAAGCAGTATTTTAAAAAGGAATTTAAATTTAAGCACACAGTAATTTACTTTTCCTAATTTGTTCTGCATAATGTTACATCATACTGTTAACTTATCTAGAAAGGTAAGCAGTCTCACAGTAACAGTTTGGATTACTTATTTTAGAGAGAAGCAAAACCTTTAAGTTTATAATTTAAGCATCTGTGCTACTGTTTTGACAAAGATTGTAAAATCACCTGATGGAAAGCAAAACACCAAAATTTTGATTTGTATCTGAAGATAGACCACAAATGTACCATCTGGCACTACTGTATTATGTTAAAATGTGGGGTTCACTTTTCAGCTCTACACCTCAGAAGGTACACTAAAATCTAGTAACTTGGTTTTTTTGTAACTGTCAGAAGTATTCTTTGTACCAAAGAAAACCTTTTGCTAGATGTCCTCAGGCAAAGACTATTTTAAGACACAATGGGACATTGAAGTGTTTATTTACTGTTGATTTATCATCTGCTTTATAGATTCAAAGAAGTGTTTAAATGGTAAGGATTTTTAATATATTGAAGAAAATTTTCTTCTACAAACATTTCTGATGATCACACAGAAGCAGCTTGAGCAGTTGCAAACAAACGTGAACGTCAAATCTTGAAGTAATTTGGCTTAAACATTTATTAAAAAAAACTTTATTGGACTTAGTACAGGATGGCTCACGTGAGTTGTGATGAGACAATTGTCCTACTATTAATAAGTAAGTTCAAGACTTTACCTTCAGCCTCTTTGTTGTTTTAGATCTTTATTTTCCTTTTAAGGCATGTTAGAATGTGGCCATATGTTACAGTATGTACAGCTGTAGGTACTCTAGCCAATAAAACAATGCTAGAAGAGAGTAGGTATGACATTAGCAGGTTCATAAAACATTCACTGATGGAGAGTTTTTTGTGGAGTAGTTTTTCTCCTAAATGTGGTTTCATTGTGATCTGTTTGTGTGTATTTTATAGAACCATTGAATCAGTAAGGTTGGAAGAGACCTCCAGGATCACCAAGTCCAACCATCAACTCAATGCTACCATGCCTACAGAGCATGGAAAATACAGCTTACATGTTTCAGTGGTGAAGTCAGGGTTGAAACGTGGCGGTTATCTCTGCTCCACTGACGTATGCTGCAGAGTAATATAACAATTACATTATACTGAACATCACTCATGTATTTCAGAGCTTTCAGCCAACACCGCTGCCTTTGCTAAAAGCGCTGCCATGTTGGGTAACTCTGAAGACCATACTGCTCTATCTAGAGCTTTGTCTCAGCTTGCAGAGGTTGAGGAGAAGATAGATCAGCTCCATCAGGAACAAGCTTTTGCTGATTTCTATGTGTTCTCAGAACTCCTTGGTGATTATATTCGGCTCATTGCTGCAGTAAAAGTGAGTACTGTTAGAAAAATACTGGGTTTTTGTGGTTAAAGTCACATTCTTCAATTTGCCTATTTAGACTAAATGAATGTGTGCCTCCACGCATGTCATAATGTAAGACTTACGTTTTTTCCTGGAGATCTAGCTGAGTAAAATTAGTGGATCCATGGTCAGATACTCCAATGTCAAAATGGCTGTGAATGAAATAGGAATGGATTGATAATATAAATGGGTAACATTCGCTTTGATCTGTACTAGTTGTGCACAGCTTTTGGGGACACCATACAGTACTGTGCTTAAGCATACTTTTTTCTTTCAGATTATTTCTGTTTACAGTACGCTTATACATTTTTGAGAATATAATTTCATTGCATTTAGTTTCTGTAAATAAGAAACAAATACAATTTGTATATTTTCATTTCACAGAAGAAAACCTTTTTAGTGTAAATCATGTTGCGTAGTGTAATTAGGTTTTGTCATGGGAAAGGGTGTCTGCAAATTTTATCCAGAAATGTTTTGAACTTACCAGATTGTTTGAAATACATATTTTTACTCCCTTTCTCTCTCTCTCTCCTCTTTCCCCTTCATTCTAGTACTACTATCTTAGCTAATTGCTAACAGAGATGAGTTGCTGACTACACATGTAATCCATATGCATGAAAAGTCTCCTAGAACCTTAGAGAAGTATTTGCATAATAGAGTACTTTGTAGTGGTTGTTACAATAGAATAAGGAACATAAAATATTTTGGGACACTAAGGTCCCAAAACCTGGTCAGAAAAAGCTGTTTGAATGCACAGGTGTTTTTGGAAGGTATTAATCCATGCAAGCCTGCTGTCACGTGGAATGCAAGAAGACAGGTAGTAGACACAGTGAGGTTTCTTTGTTATAGTTGTTCCAATTTTATACAAAATTACGTTTTCCTAGTAGGAATTTAGATAGCTCTAACAATTCCATTTCTTTAATAAATTACTCCTACAGGGTGTTTTTGATCATCGAATGAAATGCTGGCAGAAGTGGCAAGATGCTCAGGTCACTTTACAAAAAAAACGTGAAGCTGAAGCAAAGCTCCAACTTGCCAACAAACCTGATAAATTGCAGCAAGCTAAAGATGAGATTAAAGAGGTAATGTTATCAAAGATTATTTTGGAGATCAGAATTCCTGCATTAACTCATTCATTCGGCATTGATGCACTACTTTACGCTGTTTTTATTTACAAATCATTCATTTGCTGTTTTTTGTATTTACTGAAATTGTTAAAAGGAACTTATTTAAAATATTAAATGTTACAATTGCTATTGTAAGACTTGTGAGGCAGTTAATACTGTCTGTACAGAGTCCGGGAAATGGGAGGAGGGGAACGCGGACAAGTTAGCTGTTGCTTGGAGCACCTCTTACCTTCTAAAGCTAAAAGTCCAGCCAAGACTAATGGAGTTAGTTAGTTAGTTCTCTAATGGAGAACTGTTCCAATGTTTTGCTTAATTCTGTGGCATACCTACCCATATATATATGTATGTATATATGGTGTAGTTTCAGTAAAAATAAATCTAACATGTTGAAAGTGTCATAATTTTTACTATTTTTACTTTTTCTATCATGCTTCACTAAGGAAATTGAAGAGGTAGGACAACAATTATTTAACATTAATGCATTCTAATTATGCACCAGTATTCTCCTGTTACATAACAGGAGAACATTATTGCAGATTTCAAGCTCTGTTATATATTTACTTATTTACTTTCTTTGGCTGGTCACCTGCTCCTCCATGTATTTTGCCACAGTGTTGAAGTTATTTGTTGGCTTTGGTTTTTGTTTTGCTTTTTTTTAAATGGCCTTGTTGGGAAAAATTAGATTCTTGCTCATTGCCTCTCTTGGTGTCACCCATCCATCCACAATACAAGTGAGATGGAACTCCTTGTCACAAATATTGTTTCTGAAGGATTTTTTTTTTTTCTGCTGTAGTGGATTATTAGAAAAGGTGGTTAGTAAACCCACAATTCAAATGTGGAGACAGTTGCAGAATTCTGCAGTGGTAGACCTTCTGGCAGAGAAATTGCAAAGTGGAAGCCTATGCAGCTTAAGCTCCATCCACAACTCAGTTGCTTTTTGGAGATAAAAGGCCAAAGAGCAGTTACAGAAAGACTTTACAGAATAAGGATAAGATTCTTGTCTGAAAACTCTAAGATGTGCAACCAGTGATAATAGGCATGATGAAACTGGGATGATGGATCCTTTAGGCCTGTAGAGTCACTCACTGAGGTCTGAGGCATCTCTGGTTGTTGTGGTAGTAAGGCAAAGGTAGTCTAAATCTGCCTTTTTCTTGGTCAGTTTTGTTTTGGTTATTAGATATTATTGGGAGAGTAGCCTGAAGAGTTGACATCCTATTATGACTTACTGCATAGCTTCATGATTTACATGTGAAAAGACAATGAGGGTTCTCTGAATAAATAAATACAAACTAAAAACATAAATATATACATATTTATTGCAACATAGATGACAGTAATTTCATATTGCACCAGCAACTAGACATTGCACCACAAATTGTGTATAAACAGCACCGCTGAATTGCTAACAGAATATATTACACTGGAATATGTTGCTTTCCTGCTGCCTTTTTCTGAGCAAGTCTAGTGTTGCTAGGTATGTCCCCTCTGGTTACTCAGTACGTTGAGATGAACAGATATAGTTGCATTTTAAGTATCTGTAAGCTTGCATGCATCTTAAGTGTAAGGCTGATGTTTTTTCACAATGTGTCTACACAGCTAGCCTAGACTTAGCAATATAAGAGCTTGTAAAAGCAGTTTTAAGTTACAAATTACTTTCTGTGTAGCTGCATGTCTTTTCCCATAAACTAAGGAGGAACATAACCTAGTGTCATGTATTGTTACATGAATGTCATGCTCCCAGTATGGGAAAACTCCACAAGCAACATCACTTTTTCTGAATTATACTTTTGTGTTCTTCTTATCTGTAATAAGAACTGAAAACAGTTCTCACTGAACACGAAAGCATGTGCTTTCTTAAGCAACGTGAACAAGAAAATGTGCTTGCTTAAGCAACATGGTTTTTTGACTGGAAAGCTAATAAACACAATAGCTTGTCATCTGCAACAGAAATATACTTGACCAGATGCAGATTTGAAGATGTAATCATCCCGTCTATGATTAGGGAAGTACAAGGAAGCTAACTTTTGAGACTCTTCCACACTTGATTGAACAGGTAGTCACATAAAAGCTTACAAGTTTAGATTCCTTACATAGCAGTGTTCATATAGCAGAATAGTGGGTAAAGCTTTAGAGACCCTTTGTCTTTTCTGAAGAATCATCTAAAAACTTTACTAAGTATTCCTTAATAGCCATACTAAGATATTTTCATATTTCATGTAATAATAGCATTAGAGATACCATTGTTTGAACTAGATCTGATGACATTCTATTACACCAATTGTTATTTTGAAATTGTTAGTGTCTTTCCCTTATATATGCCAAAAATCCAGCTAGGTCCTGCTCAGCTCTCAAGTGATTATCACTAATACACGAAAAGAAGTTCAGATACTGGTAGACTGAACTGACAACATAAAGTCTTACGTCTGTATATCTTTCCTTTGCCAGTGGGAGACAAAAGTTCAGCAAGGGGAAAAAGATTTTGAGCAGATCTCCAAAACCATTCGCAAAGAAGTGGGAAGATTTGAGGCACGTATGATTCTGTCCAAGTAAATGACAGTTTACTTTAGAGAATATTAACATTCTGAGTAAAATTGGTTAAGAGATTAATATACCATAATTTATTTATCAACAGAAGGAACGTGTGAAAGACTTTAAAACTGTTATTATCGAGTACTTAGAGTCATTAGTGCAAACACAGCAGCAGGTAAGATACATTTTAAGATTTGTACACATTAATATTTAATACATTCCTGATTAGGTAGTTGAAAAAATACAGGCTTTAAATATATCAGTTTCTGAAACAGAAAGAACTGCTTCTAGTTTGCCATTTCCCAGGTATTGTTATGCTCCCTTGCACAGCTCTAATTGAAGGAAGCAAGGGAAAAGCTCCTCTTGGAAGGTCTTACTATCTTTTGAAACTGAAGTAATACTTTCTTTATAGATTGGAATAAATTGTAATGAATATGTACTTAGACTTACTAAAGATACTTGAATATTTAAATGCTTATTCTCTTTTTCAAGAGTAAAAAACATTGCCGAATATCATAAAGCAGTTAAAAACAGTTTTCAGTGGCTCAGAAGTAGGCATTGTTCCCAAAAGAGTGCTTGGAGCCTTTCCTTCATTCATTCTAGGAATATAACCTTTGGCTTTGTTTAATTAAAAAAAATAAAGTTATATCTTTTAGAGTTAAAAAGAGCAAACAGAGCTGGCAAACAATTTATTAATAACTATATACTATTGTGCTCAATATGTGGTAACAATGTGTTGCTATGAGCAGATTTATTTTATTACTTGTATTTTTATTGTATGTAATAATGTGAATCATGAATGTAAAGGACCTGTGTTCTCTGTTCAGTGGAGACAACCACTGAAGAGGAGGAACGTATGTTTTTTGTTTTCCAACATTTAGAATTTCTTAATGAGTGTGTTTCTCTTCTCTTCAAGCTAATAAAATACTGGGAAGCTTTCCTACCTGAAGCCAAAGCCATTGCCTAAAAGAAGAATACTCCAAATGACAAGACGCTCTGGATGTTTATCCTGGATAAAACTAAATTCCACAGCAAAATCACTTTAAATCATTCAAATTAACCACTGTATATTTTATTAATTAACATGTGGCTTTTTTATAATGCTACAGCATCTTACTAACAAGCTGCATGTCCTGACCCTCTGAAGTGGACTGTGGCATGATGTTCTGCAATACATTGCTGAATTGAACACTATTGTGTCTTTAATACTTGCACTAAAACGTGCCCTGCAAGGCCAGAAAGGTGATATTTCTGTTCTTTACAATATAGTGTTCTGTACTACATTTACCAGATCTTTATGAAACAAATATAATTGTATCGGTTAATGTTCACTTAAACATTCCTGTACAAAATCCTGTTTTTGTGATTACAACAATAAAGGGATGTACCTCAAAAAACATTAAACGCTCTGGGTTTGTGTCTGTAGGTATTTACATGTGTTCTTAGCAGTTGTATTTAGTCTAAACTGAGATTATTTCAAAGGCAGAAACAACATGTAGTAAAGAATGCTAGAGATGGTATTAAAGATGCAGAAACAAGTATTTATGTTGAACTATTATAGTTTCTAATTCTGAATCTATTTATTACAGGTATTCTTTTCATCTGCAGTCACTGCTTTGGTAAACTGTGATACTGCATTAATACTCATAGGATCAAAAGACTAATGTTTGGGCAACACACAGGCATAAACTACAATATCTTCCAGGTGTTCTGAAGGGTTTGAGTTACCTTTATGGTCAAATACTGATGTCCTACTGGACTGATAAGTTTCGCCAATTGTCTTCAGTGGTCTCAGTATACAAAGAAGAAAAAAAAAATCTTGAGAGTAATTGGGGAGGAAGAAAAGTTAGGTGATTGACCTGAATGCAAGCTAAATCTAAGGGCTAGCATTTTACAGGAATTTTCATGAGTAAAGAATACTTTTACAGGAACTGATTATATCTTCTGTAAAAAATAGAGCAGATAGGTTTTTTTTCTGAAATACGTAGTACTAAACGTAGGACATACTGCCCTGTCATTTTAATGACATACTAAGGTTCTCAATCACATGTATTAATATAGAGAGGTATTAACAAATCTTGCATAAATGTTAATCATATAAAACATAAGAGAAGCTGTTGCTTTCTTCTAATCATAAGACTGCAGGATAAGCCCATGAATTTGTATTTTTTGTGGTCAAAAAAAGAAGCACCCAGTCCAGAATGGACCAGAAATCTAAATCCAGATGGAAGATTATACACTCTGATTTATGCAATGAAAGTAGTACAAACTGTCATTTACAGCCCCCTACACTACAGAGTTCTGTTGCCTTCTAGTTTTCAAGGAAACCAGTAATCATTTTTTTTTTTTAAATACACAAACATTTATCAAGAATCTTTTTAAATGTTGAAGTGCTAAAACCTTAAGTTTGTAATATCTTGTGCTTCACTGTCTGTTAAGTCATTTGGCTTGTAAGTGTTTTTTGAGAAGGTTTATAATGAAGAAACTGATCTAGGCATAACACTCTACTTTGTATTATGATGCACGTGACTTTGGCTTGCTTTGTGCTAATGAAAATTGATCAACAGCTCAACATTAAACTTCATATTCCTTCCTAATGTCTAACCTAATGTTGCAACTTGAGGCCATTTTTTTCTTCACCTACCACTTGTTACTTGGGTGAAGAGACCAAGACTCATCTCTTTACAACCTCCTTTCATTGTAAACAGCAATAAGGTCTCTCTGCAGACTCCTTTTCTTCAGACTAAACAGCCTCAGCTACTCTTCATAAAGTTTATTCTCCAGAGCTTTCAACAACCTTGTTGCCCTTATTTGGACCCACTCCAGCACATCAATGTCTTATGCTATATAACTGAAAACAGGAATTTGATGTGTAGGAGTTTTTTTTTTTTTTAATTAAAACCAGAAGTCTAGTGGAGAATCTGTGGTTCAGTGTTACAAAATGTTACTGATGTAAAAAAGTGGTCTTTGTTTACATCACAAAGTAAAGTTGAAGACCCAGACCAGCTGCCGCATTTGGCTAGCATAAAACTCTTGTTGTTTCAACAATCTGTTTATTTGGTGTATATTCCCCAACATTATGAAGATTGAAGGTTTGCTTGTTGTCTTTTGTAGCATGAATAACATCCACATTAGCGGATGTCTCTCAGACCAAGTGAAGGGAGGTGTGGCTGAACTATATTCTTTGTGGAGCTGACTCCAGGATCTTGTACAAATTTCAAGTGTTGTTTTCGAGAAGTTCTAAACCAGTATACCATTGAAGCATTAGCAAAACGCAAAATGGTGAACTACATTTGGAGTACTGTATAAAAGACAAAGTGCTACTGAAGTCTGGTTTACCTTCTAGGTAAACACTCTCTGTAGATGTTTACAGTCTTTTTAAATCATCCCCATACTTGTGTCCATCATGTTCATAATGCTTTTTGAAATAAAAATATATTACGTGATGCAGCTCAAATTGAAGATGTACCCTCCTTTCTCATACTCATGTACAGTCTACAGTAAGTCTGATTCTTTAGTCACTGTCCCTTTTAAAATTGAATATTCTGCTTTAAAATTGAATATTCTGCTTCCCTATCAATTCTGGCCAGTTGGTGATTGCCTCCACGACATCCAGATAGTCTAGGCTGCCCATATGCACTCTCTGAGTTATAATGGCAGTCCACTTACTCCAGGTAGCATTCAGCTTAGTACTGGAAGTCTGGGCACTAAAAGGACCCTCAGTGCCAATGACTTCCAAAGCAGCACTCTAAAACTCCCTCACAAGCATCCAGTGTTTCCTCTCAGTAAGGGTGTAATTTGCCTCCAAGCCTTGATACCCATGACCTCAGAACCTAAGGGGATGCCCATGAGGTTCCCCTGGAGCTTTCTGCCAGAGACTGCACATTATACTGTTATTCCCAGCTGCAGTGTGGAGCACAATTTTTACTTCTGGGCCCATGTGAACTGGTCCCAGGGCCATGGCATGCGCAGTTTCTTGCTTAATTCAGTCAAAGGCTCTAATTTGTTCAAGAGTCCACTCAAAATCATTCCTCTTTCTGGTCATGACATAAAGTGGTTTGACAATCTCACTATACAACAGGTTATGCATTCTCCATAGCTAAACTCCACCTTTAGCTGGCATAGCACCCAAGTTGTCCAAAAGTCCAGGGTGGGTAGATTGGTGTTGAATGTTACCAGTTTCTACTGCTGCCACACCTAGGGCCCACTTATAGCCTTTTGGATCCTTAAAATAGCCTTTTTGGAGGAAGTACATTCCAAAGATGCAAGGCATGTCTGGATCAATTACTATTGCATGTACATCCCAGCCCCCAGCAGTTTCAGTTCTTGGGACCCTTCAGCCATTCCAAAGGCTGCTACAGGTTCTTTTTATTGATGGTCTGATTGTATTAGGTGCACTGTACACCTATATCTTCATGGTACTGCAGTGGCTCTGATGTGCCAGGCCACCAGCTCCATACTGTGCAGTACACACAGCTGTCCCTCACCTTTACCTGGCTGGGGGCAGGGCCCCTCTAACTCTGAATACAGTTAGTAGCTGGGTGCTAGTGACTTGCTGTGGCTGCCACAGAAGGGTCAGTTGAACAGATGTAAGCAGTACAATGGCAATCACCAGAAGCTGGAACAACAGAGTTGTTCGTCTGTTTGTTGACAAAGCACAGGCATGCTCTGGTAGGGCACCCTGATCTGGATTTACATTTTGAGATCAGTTTCCATATGTCACATCAAGTACTGACAGCTCTCAGGTACTGGCTACTCTTCTGCAACATGATCCACTTGCAAGGCTGAACCAAAACGTCATCCTTGTAAGGATAACCTTTCTTTACAGTAGCCAGGAGTCTCCTGAAGAGGCTAGTGGTATCAGACTCACTCCCAAGAGCTCTATCAATCCAAGCCTTCCAAAAATGTTTTGCCAGCTGCTGAGCCTCTGTACTGTCAACCATGTCCCAGCACCTAAGCAATCAGAAGATGATGATCTCCCCTTCATTCTGTCCACAGACCTTTCTCATGTGTCTGCAGGAATGAATAACCATGGGACTGAGCAGGTGTATCTTAACTCCAATCTGTCCCTTGCACAAGAAGGACCCTCTACTGGATGGTCCTGAGAACTATGTGAGCACTTATTATCTACCTCCTCAGGATATTTGGTTTTATCTAAAGCTTTTAACTGTGAAATCAACATGGTTTTGTTCATTGGAACCACCTGAGCAGGTACTGCTAGAAGGATCATAGTTGATATGTCTGTGACTCATGACAGTGAGGGCAGAGAAGTTTCTGTAGAACCCCTGCTGCAAGCTGTCTAGGTAATGCCAGAGTCTAAGAGGTTCCTGAAGATATTAAAGATACTAAACACACAAAAAAAGCACTGACCTTAGCTCCATGTCCAAAACCCCAAAAACTATAAACCAGCAATAAGCAGATAGTAGGAAATAGCATAAGAAATATTAGACCACAAATTAGTAAGAATAGTAAATAAATTGTTTCTCCCAACATAAAATATTAGTTACAGACACCAGTCTGTAAGTATAACTTAAAGACCCTTAAAAAATGCCAAAATTATGAAATTAGACATTTTGAAATTATGAAATGTTAAGTATATATTATTAATATTTTGTCTGCCTCATGTTTTGTTACCAAATTTTGACATCCCAGGGTCTTCAAAACAACAAAACACCCATTAAAACCTTTTCTCCTTTTTTGGGAGAAGTCTTTATCTGGTTTTTATGTCCTTCTTTCTTGTGGGTGATTTTAGGCACCTGTCAAGAGGAGGAGGTAGGAGGAATCCTTTGTTAGGTTTTGTGTGGTTCCAGGCAGCCACTGGCACCTTGGGATTGTGATGGGGATGTGAAGAATCTGTGTGCTGGTTATTTACAGCTTTTTTCCCCCCTTTTTTTCCTAATTGTTCTTTGTTGATAAAATATATAAATTTGTCATTTTTTTGTGTTTATTGAAGACCCCAGGAAATCAAATATGGGACCACCTTTAGTGACTGAAAAACTGGCACAGTGAGGTGTGATTTATTGAGTATCTCTTTTTTTAATCTGGCCTCTTGTTCTGATATGTACTTTACTTATCACTTTGATTACAATGTCTATATGCATTTCTTTGTCTACTTCCACCTTGGAGTCTAGCCATTCAGAAAGTCCTTGAATCATGAGGACTGCTCGAAACTGATCTTTCAGAGTTGCCTCTGTTCATTCCTTTTGCTCTCCCATGAACTGTTCCAGAATGATAAATACCTCCTGCAATGTGAATGGCACAGAGACAAATTTGGAAGGAACAGAAGTGATCAACAAATGGGTAGGTTTATTTTTATTTTTTTCATTTTTGTATCGTCTAAAAGTTTGTGAAAATGTGTCAATGATTTAATGCCAACATAAAATTAAGCAATTAATTTAATCATGGGTCAAAACAAAGAGGTTTCAAAAAACAGTTATAAATGGCAAGCAAAAAACCAAAACTAACTCGATTTTGGAAAAAAAACCCCAAGTCATATCTAATTTGTCCCACATAAAAACCCTACACAAAGGCACACAGAGATTAATCTTATTCTTACATTAGTGGGCCAAGCTGCTGCCCTCAAAGGGAGGAGATTTCCAGCAGTTCTTGTTCTTTGTGGAAACACTGAAAACATCAAGTTACTCAGTGTCAGAGGGCAATTCAAGGCCCAGTTTCTTTTTTCATGTTCTATCAGCCAGTCCTCCATTTCCAGCTTGCTGATTCCTGCAGCCATAAACAAGGGAAGAATTCTCTCCATCTGAGCAAACAATGGAATTCAGATGAAACCTTCCTTCTGCTGTTTCTTGATGTTCCACTCTCTCGTCGTCTTTTTTCTCATCACATTCCAAGATGGCTGCTGTGCCTAGTGCAGAGACAGGGTTTCCTCTCCAAACAAAGAACAAACCCCAAAAAAAGTCAAGAAGGAAGAGCCAAAAACCTGAAACTGGAAGATCCCAACTGATCATTCCAGTTTTATGCTGAGACAAAAAATTTTCACAAGGTGCCGTAGCAAATTCACAATGCCTCATGCCAAGTAACTTGAATTCCTGAAATTTCAAACCACAAAAAATGCCACACTCTTATTCAATTACACAAGACATTATTTACTGATTGGACCTGGTTCTAAAGAGTTATAGTTCATAGTTTCTGTAGACATTAAAGGTTAAACTAGAGTTTAATGACAAATAAGAGTTAAAGCTATATTACTATTTTATTTTACATTCTATATCAAGTTAACTTAAGAGTATATCCCATGCTATGACACAAGCCAGCACTGAAGAGCAGCACCCACAGCTGCTGTAGGTCCTTTTGGAACATGTCCACCCAATTAATTTGAAGGCAGCTTATATAATTCTTCTCAGTACAGCTCAACCCTTTACAGTTTTGCTTTTGAGATTGGTAGTATGATCTCAATACATGTGACACCAGTTCACATGAAACTACATTTATATCATATTATCCTTGTTTTGTTTGTGGGAATCATTGTATTATTTGTGCAATTAGCTTTCAAAACCAAGAACCCTGTATGGTTTTCAATGCATAATGATGGCACTTCATCAATTAACATTCCTGAAATCTTTGCTTCTCAAAGTATAAGACAGAGACAAAGTATAAGACAATCCCTGGCCAGTCAACCATGTGGAAAAATCCCATTTTTTCTTTAAATGTAACTTCAAAGATTAGCCAACTAATGAAGATATATTGTGCAAAATAAGTATTTAACATTCCAAAACATATTGACTTATTTGAATTCAGCTCACCATGTAATCTTCCTTGTTCCTCTTGGCTGATGCACAGCCAAAAGTTCCATTAAGTACTATTGGATTTGAAACCAGATTAATGTATCAAAGTTTTATTTGTTAATAAGTTATATGTTACTAGAAAGAAAAGTAGCTTTTTGAAATAATTTCTTACTAGATTTTAAACAAACACAAACAGTGCCCCTATGATACTTCTACTGGCTTCTCATCAGCATAAGTGCCTTATGGCATAAATGGTGCCATTGTATTAGGAGAAGAACTGAAACTAAATTTAAAGACTGGTGTCAGCCAGAAATAAACAACATGATAATTGTTCTCTACCATGGCCATGTTTACTAGACTCATTAGATTGTTATTATATGGCCTGTGTTTCCTTGAGCTGATTATAATGTATTTATCAGAGTATGATTCAGGGGAACATAAGGTTCCTTATTCACTCCTTTCAGTCATCATTGTGCTCCTAAGGCACAGTTGGTACAGTGAAAGAACACGGACACTGGAAAACAGTTCATGCGTGTCAACATTACTGCTGGTCTTCAGCAGCACTGTGGAAACAAATGATGAGGATGATTTTTCTCTGATTTCAGTTCATTTTTTATTATATATGGTTGTTACTTTGCCTTAGTTCAGCAAACTAGTGTTTTAGTCCTTGTGGTTTTAGTCAAAAACCTTCTACTCTGGATTAAAATTCTTCCCATTTTTGCTTAAAGCAAAATACAATTAAATTTAGCTGGCAGTAAAACACAGAGAAACAGAAGGAGAAATCGCTTGTACTGTGTTTTGCCCCAAAGTTGCTAGTCTAGAAGGCTGCACATTAGTTTTCAGGAGACGTTTTCAAAAAGCTGACCTGAGAAGCACAGATGTACCATAACCACAGCAGTCAGATAAAGTAATCTCTTAGTTTCTATCCATTTTTGAGATCTATTTTTACACTTGACTCTGCTTATGGAAAATCCGTGTACACATGAATTTATAACACTAGCAGTGTTTTAAATCAATGAGATGGTGAAGCTGCACATCTCAGCAATTTGGCCTTCAAGATTCTCTAGCATTCATTAAATCTTACAAGGTGTGTTTTAAGATACTGCCATCTACTACAACTGCCATTTGTTGCCATTTTGCAGTGCTTCCAAATGGTTTGAAGTTTGGGGTTAGGAACCTTTTGTGAGGTGGGAGCATTACCATCTGCAACAGCGTTACCTACTAAATCCATCTAGTATTAAACCTTCTGTTCCCGCCCCCATTACAGAAACAAAGAATATCTTTAATTGGAAGAGATCTTTGAGAACAAATCCAACCCTCACCCAAGCACTGCCAGTCCCCACTAAACCGTGTCCTTAAGCAACAGGCCCACATCTCATTTCAGTACCTCCAGGATGGTGATTCCACATTGCCTTGGGCAGTTTGTTCCAATGTCTGATAACCGTTTCAGCGAGGAAATTCCTCGCAACATCCAGTCTAAAAATTAGTCTTTAAATAATCAGCAGATTTGCTTGTTTATTTTAGGGAGTAGTAAGTTTTATTTAGTTTTCCCCAATGACTAGGAATCACATGAAGTTCCGTGGAATGGTTTTGCTCCCTGAGGAAACAAAAACGGTAGGCAGCTTCTCAAGAGCAGCCGTGACACCCACATCTTTTCTCAGCACTTTTTCATCCCGTTATTTTAATCTAGCAGTTCAAAGCAGGCGTTACGAAAGGTGCCGTACTCGTACAGCTATCGGTATCACGGCGCCCAAGATGTCAAAGGAAGCAGTTTGAGCCGGGGTGTGAATTTAGGGCTGGATACTTTATTTTTGGGGGGCGGGGTAGCACCGTTTCATTACGCTCCTACGAACTGCTGCCCAAGCCGATTAAAGCAGGTGCTTTATTTTTAATATCTCTGAAGAGCGGAACCCGCGCCGCACACCCAGAACGCCCGTCGCTGTGTGGGCCCGTTCCGATAAGGTACCAGACGCCATCTCGCCCAGACCCGCGTCACGTGCGCGGGCGTCACGTGCCGCCTGGAGATGGCGGCGGCTGCGCCGCTCGCGGGGGCCGAGCGGCCTTGAGCAAGAGCCAGGGGGTGCCGGTGCCTCTCGCGATGGAGGTGTTCATCCCCTCCTTCCGCTACGAGGAGAGCGAGCTGGAGCGGGGCTACACGGTGAGGGGCCTCGGGGAGCGGGAACCCCGCGAATCGGGGCGGAGGAGGGGGGGTGGCGACGAGGTGGTGAGCGGGGGCCGGGCCGCCAGGCAGGTGCCGACCTGAGCTGAGATCCTTCACCTCTGCTCCTTCCCCGCTCCCGCTCATACTCCTGATCTTCCCCGCCCTGCTCCCGTTTCTGCCCCGTTCCTTCTACTGCCCCAGTCCCGTTTTTCCCGCCGTTCCGCTCCAGCCCCCTTCCTGCCCCTGCCCCACTCCCTTGGCACAGGAGGAGACTCAGCTGCAGCGTGGCCAGCGGGTGGGGAGAGTCGGTTCATCACTGCTCGGCCTTGCTAAGAGAGGCTCCCCAGGGTGCACGTCTAGGCTTTCCAGCACTGAGTCCAGTGCAGGGCCAAACACGGTGAAGGGCCTGCAGCATGTTTGGTGTAAGGGCTGAGATAGGGAAGACTGTTGAGCCTGAAGAAGATGAGGCTCTGGCGGTCACATCACTGTGTATAAGTAACCTGAGTAGAGGAAATGAGGAAGAGGGAGCTGAAATCTTTTTGTTGGTGCCCTGTAACAGGACAAGTGCAGTGGATGCACACATACAGGGAACACCATTTAACCACACGACAAAACCGTTTTGTTGCCATGAGCGTGGTCAGGCACTGTCACAGGTGGCTCAGAGGGCTGAGGTTTCTGTCCTTGGGAACTTCCAAAATCTGACTGGGCATGGTCCTGGGCAGCCCACACTAGGTGACCATGCCTGAGCAGACAATTTAGTCTACACAGTTTTCAGAGGTCCTTTTTGACCTCAATGGTTTTCTTATCCTGTGGGAGGGAGACAGCACTTTTGCACAGGTTGCTGCTTGGGGACAGGGGATTCTCTAGTCCAAAGCCCTAGGGGTTTGACTGAAAGTGAATATTCAAAACTAGCCTGTTGTATTAAGTCATTTCATTCAGTGGCTCTGAGCTGTTAAGAAATACCAGGGGAAAAGTCTAATCGTGTGGAATTTAGAATTGCATTAAGATTCATCTATGCAGGAATAGTTGCATGAAGCAAGTGCAGCTACCTGGTATTAATGCTCTATGTTCTTTGGTCTGTAGTAGTGTCAGGTATTATGGGGATTCTAAACCACTTTAGATGCATTAATGTGAGACTGTAACTGCATTGATATTTCTTGCTTTGTAGCAGAACTTAAATGCAAGTGGTGCTTAACAACTTATCTGCATGATGTAGCAGGAAAAAAAAGGCTTTTAAACATCGTGGTTACAGTAGCAGACTGGGCCTGGCATGTCCCAGTTGGGCGGGTTAGATGAAGTGACAGTGATTTCTATGCTGCGTGTAACACAAAGTTTTTAGTGTTAGGCTTTAGTGTGTTTTTTATTTCTTTAAATAGTAATTCATTGGTAATTCTGTAGTGAATCCTACTGTCTAGAGGATTTAGTATTAATTTTATAAAACCTTGGCAAGCTTCAAAGAAATCAGAAACAAAACTATATTTTTAGAAGCCTTTCAATAACTATCTTGAAAGCTGAAATGTTTATTTTCAGTACAGTTTCTCTTAGATTCATTAGTGACAAGTCAACCTCATGCATTTCAAGTTTGCTTTAAGTGAACAGAGTTTGGTACTTGTTATGCCTGATTACTTTGACTCCATTCAGAATAGAGTGTTATATACTACAAAATTTACCATGCCTTACGCTTGAAAATCCATTGGTTGAAGTTTATTTCCTATGAAAATGTACTAGAAAATGTACTAGAAGTATGAAAATGTACTAGAAGTAGCTAAAGATTCTCTAGGTCAGACAGAAAGGAAGAGCACATGAAAGTCTGTTTTAAAATAACATGATGTATTAACATGGTGTATTTCTTTTATGTTCTAAAGACCTTATGGACTATGCATGAACAACGTTTATTCAGATGTAATTGTCAATTTGTCACATTACAAAATAATTTGCATCAGTATTGTTCAAAGTATAGAAATTCATGGCCAGTGCAAATGAGTACACTGTAAGTCCTCCCTCCAGCAAAACTGAATTAATGAGATTTGCCATTGCTCTGTACTAGGTAGGAAGATAGTGTGTAGACAGACATATGTACTTAAAAAAAAGCAGTAACACAGGAATTATTTTGTATTGGTCAAAAAGCTAATTTCATTTGGATGCTTGAAGCTGGTTTGTGTTTCCGTGTCCAGGCCACATCTACTCTCATTCTTTTGGCCCTTACTATGCAGGGAGTATGTCAGAAGCTGTGGATTTGGTAGATACTGATAAAATATGGAGACTGCAGGGTGTTGAAGACATTGTGATTATGTAAATGTGCTACCTTAATTTGATGAATTAGAAAAGATTAGTGGAGGAAGTGGTCTTGTGAAGTATTACAGAATCATACAGAATCTCTTTGAAATATAACCTTGAAATTAAAGGATTTAGGTGGAGTTTTGGACTAGTACAGTGTGTCTGAGCAAAGTATTTTTTTTCTATGAAGTCATATACTTAATTCAACTTGAAGCTTAACATTTGAAGTGTTAGCATTTAAAACATATGGTAATAGAGGTCAAAGAAAGTGTATCCCTTGATGAGCAAGACTGACAAGCTAATAATGACATGAGGAGAAGACTGAGATGCTCAACTTTTTTGCCTCAGTCTTCACTGGAAAACTCTCTTCCTGTACCTCTCAAGTTGATAGACCTCAGCAGAGGGACTAGAGGAGCAGTGTTCTTTGCACTGTAAAGGATCAGGTTCCTGAACTTATGAAGAACCTGAACATACACAAGTCTAAGGATCCTCATGAGATGTGTTCCAGAGTCCTGAGGATGCTCGCTGATGTAGTTGCCAAGCCACTCTCTGTGATATTTGCAGTGTCTTTGAGTTCAGGTAAAGTCCCTGGTGACTGGAAAAGAGGAAGCATCGCACCAGTGTTTAAATAGGAGGCCTGTGAAAACTGTCAACCTGTCAGCCACATTTCTATGCTTGGAAAGGTTATGGAACAGATGAAGTTCTGCTAAGGCACATAGGCAACAGGAAGGTAATTTGAGACAACCATCATGGCTTCACCAAGGGCAAGTCCTGCCTAACCAACCTAGTAGCCTTTTCTGATGGAGTGACTGCGTTGATAGACTGAATAGCTGCCAATGCCATCAGTCTGGACGTCTGTAAATCCTTTGGCACAGTCCCCTGCAACTTGGTTTTCTTTGAATTTGAGAGATAAAGTTTTGATGTGTGGACTGTTCAGTGGATTAGTAGTTGGTTCGATGGACACTGGTGACAAGTGTTGTCTCTAAGTGGTCCGTACTGAGGCCAGTGCTGTTTAGTATCACCATTGTGATGTAGTAGGATTGAGTTTACCCTCAGCAAGCTTGCAGGTGACACCAAGCTGAGAGTGGTGCAGTTGACACATCAAAGCAATGGAATGTTATCCAGAGAGACCTGGACATGCAGGAGGGCCAAAGTTCATTACATTCAGCAAAGCCAAGTGCAAGGTCCTGCATCTGGATCTGGGCAATCCTCCATATCAGTAGAGGCTGGGGGCTGATGTGATTGAGAACACTGCTGTGGAGAAGTACTCCGGGGTACCAGTGAACAAAAGCCTCGACATGAGCTGACAAAGTCTAGAAAACTAGTGGTCCAGAAAGCAAACCGTATCCTGGGCTGCATCAAAAGAAGTGTGTCCAGCAGATTGAGAAAGGTGATTGTTCTGCTCTGCTCTGATCTAGTTAGATGATTCTGTGACTTCATGCTGGAGTACTCTGTCTAGCTCTGCAGCCCTCAACACAGGAAGGGTATGAACCTGTTGTTGAAGCTCCAGACAAACACTGCAGAAATGATCAGAGGGGTGGGACACCTGTACCACGGATCGAGGTTGAAAGAATAGGCAGTGTTCAGCCTTATTACAGCCTTTCAGTACTTAAAGAGGGCTTATAAAAATATGGGAACAGACTTTTTAGTAGGACTTGTTATGACAGGGTAAGAGACAGATTCAAATTAGATAAAAGAAAGAATTTTTTTTCTGATGTGGTTGCTCAGAGAGGCTGTAAATGCTCCATGCCTGGGAACATTCAGGGTTGAGTTGAACTGAGCAATCCAAGGTAGCTGGGAGTGTCTCTGTTCATTGTAGGGGTGTAGGACTAGATGACCTTCCAGCCAGAGCTATTCCACTAGTCTGTAATCTCAGGTGTGTTACTTTACACTCTCGATCTTTAACTATTCTCTTTCCAACAAGCGCTGACTTGCTCAGAATTAAAATGTTTTCTTGAAATAACTGAAAGAAGCAGCTATAAGAGATGATGTGATAAGTAGCAGAAAAGGTTGATGGAGCAAATAGAAGATTGCTCACAGACCAGAAACATTACAGGGATTACAGAGAGTGTCTGTAATTTATGACTGCATTGTGACTGCCAGGGGCCATTGCAGAGAAACAGAGCTAGAGAAGGGCTTTATGAGGGGGCTGGTGATGGTTGTCCTTGTTTTTTTGCCAGAAGTAGTGATGAAAGTGAACTCCTGTGTGAAATGAGAGTCTGGAAGAAGATTCCTTCCTCTCTAGAGTGGCTCTGTATTGCTACCAAAACATGGTTTCCTGACATGTCCGGGTTTCTGGTTCCTTTTCTTTAGCAGAATATAATCCAGTTCCTCTTGGATTCAGCCTGCCACAGGAGTATTCTCACTGTAAACAAAATACACAAAGAAGAGTACTATTTTCAGGCAAGGTCATTGCCAACTTCTTTGTTTTCAGCTTGCTTTCTGTGAAATCTGGGGAAACTGGGAAAACAGAATGGGCCCATCAATCACCAGATAGTTCTGGTAAGAGTGTGGAGGTGACTTGTTCCAGAAACTAGAAACTGGTCCCTGGCTTCTAAGGGAAGACTGCAAAGAAATGAAGTAAATAGGATGTGATCTTAAGCAGTGAAAGACCAGTTTAGGGAAGGAAGAGATGATGAATCAAAATGAGACAAAAATCTATAGTAGAACACTTGAGATAGGGTTCTGTCAAGAAGCTATTTAGGAAACACTCCTTTCAGTATTTGTTAGAGGAAGTCAGCTTTACTAAAGCATTCTTCCTCTGACATGAAACCCCAAAAGCCTTTTTTTTCTTTTTTTTTTTTTTTCACCACCACAACCCCCCATTCCTTTCCTAAAGTGTGTAACTTGTACTTGTTCAGGGTTTATCTAAAATTATGAAACACAGAGTATGGAAAATGTCTGTTTTCCTTGTGGACAATTAGATTTCATTGTCAGTTTAAATTGATGACACTAGCTTCCAAACTATTGAGCCTGTGCTAATAAATGCAACAGTTGTTCATAATTTGGTAGTGAATGACCTTTAAATGTAGACATTTGCGAAGGATGTCCCATGGGAACAATTCAACTTCGAAATGACACCCATGTGTTCTTGTTATCATTTAAATATGCTCCCTTTGTCAATAACAGAATAATAAGCACTAGTTAGATTTCTAATGTTGATTCAGATGTTAGGAAACTTCCTGAATAAATTAGTGTATGTTTGATTTATATTGACTAAAAAATTTTACAGTGGTATATTGCAGGTCAAGGTGACATACATTTTAAATGTGTTGTAGAGCAGAGGGCATACTTGACTGACACATGTGCTTACTACGTTTTTCATTAACACTTCCAGTAGTACTCCACAAATTGCTTCTGGAGTTGCAGATGTTGTGGAAGATACGGCATGTAAGATTATAAAGTACTGTGGGCTTTTTGAAAGTACATAGACTTTATCTCTGTAGAAGAAGCAGTTTAATTATTAGGCTTTACTCTTGTTTATGGAGATCTAAAACTACAAATGCTTAAATTTGAGGAGGATAAAGATAATGTGACAGATGTCAGTGATTCTGTCACGTCATAGAAATACTGTTTTAACCTTTTTTCTTTTTTTTTCTGGTTCCAATGACAGCATGTATTAGTGTAAGAAACAGACCTGATAATTTAGGTCAAAGATTGCAGTTATTGAAAAAACTTTTTTCTTTTTTTGTTACAGTGCACTTGTGAGCTGTGATGATTGAATTTTATTTCCTCCAGTTCTCTTGTTGACAGACTTCTAAGTCAGTGATAGGAAACAAACCACTAGATATGCAACTGAAGCTTTAAAGAGTGTAAAGTAAGACACAGAGTCCTTTTTGAGAGAGATTTGTCAGGGCACAAGAACAAAGTTAAGGCAGAAACTGGAAAAATGTAAAGCTAAAGTGAAAAACCAATTGACGCTATAAATAACAGTCAGTTAAAGCTGTTTCATTTTTTTTTTGTGTGTAATCCACTTTGGAGTGTAGACAGCTTAGACAGGCTGACATACAGAATCATAGAATATATTGGGTTGGAAGCGACCTCCAAAGTTCATCTAGTCCAACCCTCCTACTCCAAGCAGGGATATCTCTAACTAGAAAAGATTGCTCTGAGCCCTGTCAAGCCTGACCTTGAGTGTCTCCAGGAGTGGAGCATCCACCACCTTTCTAGGTAACCCATTCCAGCAATCTACCACCCTCAGATTAAAAAAACTTTTTCCTAATGTTCAGCCTAAATCTGCTCTTTAATTGTTGTGCACTTCTCAAAACCCGTGTTCCACAGTCATCAAATCCTAGTGGAATGGGCCATGTAAGATTTCTCTGAGCAGGAAGTCACTTCTGATGTATTTCTGAGGAGGGGTCAACTGTGGGATAAAGAAGTAGCAGTGTGTTTGCCTGTGTCAGTTTACCATGTGAAAGACCAGAAGCTGACACATCAGTCAATAAACCATAACTGCAGAAGGCTGGTTACTCATTTCTCTCCCAGGATCTGCTGATGTGTGATTTTCATGAGGAAGTTAAGTTTTCAGAAAGATAGAGGGTAGCAGAGCATTCAGACACGCACCACAGTAAAGATATATTTGAATTCCATTGAATCCTTGAGAGGTAATGATGGCAAAACTATGCTAATAACATAAAGCTACCAGTGGAATTAATTTGTCAGAAGGTATGCGCTTAACTGATCTTGCCTGTATATTCTGCCCATGTAGCATTGAGTTGTGATCCTAGCAAAATCTTGTCAACAGAGGTAGTGTTAAGCACATGTGTGTTTTTACTTTCCAGGAATGAGAAAACACTGTTGATTTAAATGCAACATAAGGGAACATGTAGTAGATCTCTCCCTTATTACCACAAAACACATTCTAATTGGTCTTAGAACTTTATAATGTCTGATGTTGTTAACTGCAGATTTACTTTATAATTAACTGTTGTTGTCATGGCATTTATGAAATTATCTTGGTTTTTCAGTGTATGACAAAAGAAGCTGACAATATATTTTTAATCTATGGCAGTGACTAGGTTATTAATTAAGTTAGTATTATAGGAATAGTTTTAAAAAGCTTCTTTTTAGAATAACTAGAAATTCTAAATTATAACTCTTCATTAAAATTAAAAATGATCATTTAGAAAACACCACTAGATACTGATCCATTTACAGATTTAAATGTTTGCAGTCTCTGTGAAGAATGGTGTCAGTGCTTTTTTTGCAAGAATGTGTTTCTTGGCGCTAGCTGTCTCTCTTCGTAAGTTCACTCAAAGGTTTTTTTATGTGCAGGAATTTAAAGGATTGCTTGTATGGAGGCTGAGTACATGTAAATCTTAGTGGTTCTTCTAATCTTTAGACTCACAAGAAACATGCAAGAAGCTGATGCGACTTTGTACTGCAGCTTAGTGACCTAATTGTATTTCTTACCCAATGGAACACTGAGTTTAGGACAAAGGTTAGTCAGGCTGGCTCATCTGTGCTAAGGTGGAGAAAGGTCATCTTGGTGCTGTGGTGGTGAGGAGAATGTAGAGAAGATAGACTTGTGTAGCAGAGCCCACAGTGGTAGAATTTCAGTGCCACATTAGAGTACAGTGGTACTTTGACTATGTATGCACCACGGAAATGTGATTTGAATGCTCTTACTGCAAGCAACTTGTTTCTAATGATTGTATGATTCTGTGATTCTCCTGTTTACAAGAATGATTTGAACACTTGTGTCAACTTCTTAGTTTCAGTTTTTTGAAAGTCTGAACTTCCTGTGGCCTGGGGAAGGCATTTTGTAGAACATTCTGGAAGGAGATTTTGATGACAAAAGCAGAAGTGTTGTCATTCCCTTTGAAAATGGCATATTTTTAATAGGGAGCAAAAGGAGAAGTATATGTGGTCTGTTAAGAAACTACTCTTAGATGTCCTGATGATAAAGATTTTATACCTAAAAAAAGTATACTTTCTTTCCAGAATGGGTTTTTTTTCAAATTATTGCTGTTATTTGAACCTATGTTTTGTTTTATAAGCATTTTACATTACAAAAACCATAAGCATTATACTGTTGTTAGGGTTGTTTAAATTGAAATATTTGGGGTGCAACAGTAACGCTGGAATGCTTTCAAGTGTTGAAATACGATGGGACAGAAAGAGTGTACCATGAGAAAGAAGCACTATTCCAGAACACGTTTCCTCTAACTCCTACTCTGCTGCTGCAGTGAGAGCTCCACCTCCTGTTCAAAAGAACCTTCAGTTCTAAAAAAACGTAAATAGGAAATCTCAAAACATGCTTTTGGATGTCAAAGCTGCAGCTTACCATATCTACAGTAAGTAAATAATAACAAATGACATCTAGACTTCCACTGCATGTTATCTATTCGTACGTTACAGAGTTTGGGGGTCCCAGTTAAAACCAGTGCCTCTCTCTAGGTGACAGCAGTTGAATTGTGTACATGATACCTGAATTTAAAAAAACACTGTTGCAAGAGGTTGCCTACACTTGGTAATAGTTGTTTGCCTGGTGGAAATTATGTCTATCTAAAAGTTTTTGTTTGATTACTTAATCATTTAATACAGTGAAAATGGCATTAAACATCTTCAAAAGTCTTTTTCACACTAGTCTACCTTGGAACATGTGAGATCAGCATTACCAATCTTTATTTTATTTTTTTGTGTTCCTCGTCTCTTCTTTAATTGATTCATTTCTAAAAAATGGATATCCTTTTTATATTAAGGCAGAAAGTAGTGATATACTGCAGCATCTCAGAATTGGAAAACAGTGAACTCTAAAGCTTTCCTAAAATCTTTTACATAAGAACAAACAAAGAATCTTGATTATGTGATGAAAAAGTCAATTGTTCAGCAGTAAGTTTGTGCTGATTACAGTGAACTGCTTTTATGTCAAGTGACC
Organism: Phoeniculus purpureus; assembly: GCA_028565055.1. Taxonomy (NCBI): domain Eukaryota; kingdom Metazoa; phylum Chordata; class Aves; order Bucerotiformes; family Phoeniculidae; genus Phoeniculus; species Phoeniculus purpureus. The sequence continues at coordinate 40,145,852 of JAOXOE010000874.1, forward strand.
ATATGTACTAGAGCAAACTGTCTTCCGTTTCTGTGCAGGATCTGTTTCTTTGCGTATAGCCTTCCTTCTGTATTCTTTGCTTACTTATCAAGCTCTTTTCAGGAGTAGGTATCTCTGGTTATATGTCCTCCTTGTAGTCAAGCTGTAATGTTAATTACAATCAAAGTTCTTGTTACTTTGAGGTAATGAAACATAAGGAACATGTCTTCAGCTTAATAATCAATTAATGGGCTAGCAGATTTTTAGTAATGTCAGGGAATATTAATATTTTCTTTGCTTGAAAAATATGAAAGAAATGGATATGTAATGAAGAATTGCTTACCTAATTTCTAATTGAATCTGGGCCATTATAGAATCACAACATATAGAAGCGCATTGCTTTTCTGATATCTTCCAAATTCTAAGTAGAATTGTGTCCTGTGATGACATATGTTACATAAAACTTCAGAGCACTCCATTCTTAAAACCGAGGTAGAGAACATCTAAAAGCTAGGTTTTTGTTTAAAGAGTCCTTCTCCCTCTAAAAGCTGAAGACCAAAGCTTTCATGTGGTAGTGAGAATAAAAAAATCCGTAAATGCTGAAAACATCTATTTTTGGTATTGAATACAGATGTGTGGGGATGTAGGATTGGTAGAAGTACAATCTTTGCACCGTTTCCTCTGCATGTTTTAAAAATACCTGTTTGACACAGAGGTTACAAAGTTCCAGTAGATTCTGATGTAAGGCAAGGTTTGCTTTATTTTTTTGTTTCCTTTTCATACTTCTCTATAGCAAAATCTGTTCCTTTGCTAGTTTCGGCATTACCTTCTCATGAGAGAAATGTTAATGATGTTTGACTTCCAGGTTTTGCCTTAAATTCTTAGTACCAGTTGGGAAGAGGGAAAGAATATTTTCAGATGTGTTTTAAAACATCTTAAGAACTCATCAGAAATGTTACTGAGTATACTGATTGTCTCTTTTCCAATAAGACAATCCTTCTGGTGGCCTGAATTAGGGACAAAATATGAGAATATACTCTTAACCTTGGCAATTGCAGCTTTAGCATCTTGTTTTTACCTTTTTTTGCCGACTAGTTATTGTATATTTATTAGGAAAGAGAGTACATTAATGGCAATCAGAAGCAGTTTTAAGGTACTTGGTAGAATATTTTTTAATCTTTAGAAAACCTATGAATGTAGTTTTAAAGCGGAAAAAGGGCTTTAAACCCTTTAAAACCACCTAGTTTATAATACGGAGTTCTGAGTTAAAAGCTTAATTTTATTTTTTTTTTGCCTTGACCATGGAATAAAGAAGGGAATCTTTTCTGAAAGAAGGAATTGTTCTGTAAACTAAGAAAAGATTACTAGAAGTTAGTTTCTTAAATCATGAAAATCACTTTTTTCTTTTAAGTGTGAGTGTTACAAATGTCACTACTCCTTTTAAATTTAGTGCTCAGGGTAATACTACTAACACAAAACTTTCCTACCTGCCAAGGTTTTCTAAATAATGTATTTTGTGAACCAGATCAGAAAAATGCTGTTACTTCAGTTTTTTAGTGTATGTGCTGTCTGGAAAAGAACTGGGAACAAGCTGCACATTCAGAAATATTTTTCGCTACTCGCCAACTGAATTGTCAAAAATTGCTGATTTTGAAAGGGGGTAAATACCTGCTTAAAGCAATCACAGATATAACTGTTATCTATTACAGGGTAAGAACTTAATGCCCCGTTTCTCAAATGAGTTTTTACAATAATGAGATAACTGTATCACACTTGTAAGTGAAAAGCTCATGAACTTGCCTGCATGATTATTTCCAACCTCTGTACTTCTAACAAGCTCTCAAACTTGTTGTTGCTTACAAAAGTGGAAAGTAGAACTGATAAAAATGTTTAGTCTGCAGGGCTGTGTTTTATTTATCATATCACAAAAGGACAATGTTTTCTTGCATCATGGTCAAAACAGAAGCGACCTTGCTTGTTCATGAGTGCTCAAAGCCTAGAGATAAGAGGCAAAATAATAGAGTACAATAGAAAGAGTGTAGTGTAATTATTTGTGGCTTGTCAAGTGAAGCCCTCTCAGGCCTGAAGTGATTCAAATCTGGGAACTCTGCACAATTCTGTACACTAACTGTAGCCAGCATCAGAGAAATCTCACCCAGCTTCTCTGACAGTACTGAAATTGCATCAGTTTGTCATGCACTGAGCATGCCAGCTTCACACAATATCATTTGCTTGCAAATGGGCCTGGCCCCAATGCCCTGAGACACATTCTTTGGTATCTGACTCTTGGCCTGTGATTTGTCATGTCTCTAGTGCTATCAGCGTAAAGTAATTTTAATAGATTCTGATGGTTTGCTTGTGGAAGGTAAAGAATGCACTACAGATTGTGTCAGGTAGCTTTCTATGGCATGTAGCATGGCCCTTATGATGGTGATAACCAAACAAAGAGTATGGAGAAATGAAAAGCCTATTTTGAGTGGTATTTAACGCTCACCTTCTCAACACCCTGCTGTGGACATTCTTGCTAACTCAGCAGGTTCAAGAACTTAGCAGCTCAACAAAGCAGTGTTATTCATGCTTTAGAATTGTTTACAGATGGAATATACAGCCAAAAATCAGTGACTGTGTTTTTTCCCTATTTGAAAGAAAAGCGTTTAAGACATGTAAAAAAACCAGTTAATTCATTTTCCTGGTAAAACTATATATATTTTTCTTGGTGTTTAAGTCTGTTTTAGTAGTTTGGAGTTTTAGTCCTCTCTAAATAAAATCACAGGAATTTTTTTTTAACAAGTATCTTCTTTAATACTGTAACAATAATAACCCCAGCTTGTGCTGAAAAGTATCTTCTGTAAAATTACATAACGGTGGTCTAGAATATAGATTTCTGAATACTATAGATTTTAATTGCCATAGTTACTTGGCAATTATTTGATTACTAAATCTTTGTTTGGAATCATATTCTTGTGAAATAATTATGTGGCATTTTTTACTTTTCCTTTGACAGCACTGAGGTGAGATTATTTTGCCATTGACAACTCTGATCTTTGCATCATTTTTTTTTCAGCTGACTTCCTTAATTGATTACTACTTTGGTGTTTGAGCCTGCAGCATAGCTCTTCAGAATTCTGCTGACACCAATCGATTCATGTGAAGGTGTTAATGTTAGTGATTTAATCTAAGAAACATTCAAAACCATGTCAGTAATCTGTTCTTAAAAACTGCCAGGTCTTTGAATCTTGTTATTTTCAACATGTTAGTTTGAGTTAACAAGGATTCCTCAAGAGAGCAAGAAAAAAGTAAAAATTTTCTAGTAAATCCTGAAGGAAGAGCATATTTTTATTCAATTGTTGTACATTAGCATAGCATTCAACCACATGCCTGAATATTTAACAGACCTTTAAAGTATGTTCTTATTAATATTTATGTTATCTCTGAGGAATTTATAAAAATGCTTGAGCACAAACTATTTCTAGTTTTACCTAGGGAATTTCTGACAACAGTGTAATTCTGAGCACCCCGCTAGCAAGTCTGTGCGGTGCTGGTGCTTCCCACTGTAGCTTCCACTTTGCTTAGCAGTTTTGCATAGCTAAGCATAATTTTACAATGAGCCTACATTCTTTTCTGCTCTGACTGTATTGAGAAAAATACTGTTGTGTTACAGTTTCTCAGAGAAATTCTGATCAGAGTTTACTGTTCAATATTGCGTGTAAAAAGAAAGTAGGAAAGTTGGTTTTTTAAGCTTCACATAGACCAACTTTTGAAAGTCTGTTTTGCTTTTATTTCTTGGAATTGGAGATTTTGTAGGATGACTTCTTAAAGCACTGTAGATTTTTGCAGCGTCCTAGGTCATGTGTATATTACTTGTCCATCAGTAAAGCAGATCTCCCTTACTTTGTGTTTAAAAAATGTGTCTGGTTGTAGAAAGTACAAGTTAGTGCAATCCAGTAAGCATGCTGTTAGCACAAATTTTGTTTGTGCTGAAGACTGTCTAAAACGGTTGCCACTGAGCAAACATCAAAACCAGCGAAGTACTGTGGTCAGTGTAATCTCCTTATATTGAGATGGGTACATATGGTACATATGTAGGTGCAGGTACACAGAAGTGCATGAATATGTCAACAATGGAAGGATTAATTTGGTTGTATTGCAGAGGGGTCTGTTTGGGGTCCTGTATAAGTTGGCATTTTAATGACTTGGAGGATAGCACTTAATTGATTACTTAATATCTATCATCAACACCAAGGAGGAAGTGCCTGTGAACATGCTGGACAAAAAGAGTAGAATTAAAAATACTTTTTGGTGAATTGGAAAGATTATCTAAGAAAAGGAAATAGGCTGCTATTTCATTAGAAACTGGTACCAAGTGCTGTATTTATTAAAATTAATTAGCAGCCAGAAGTAAGATCTAACACATTAGGTAACAGATATTCCTGAAAAGGAACTGGGCCTTATGGTGTATCACAGCATAGTGATTGATGTCCCTGTTGCAGAAAAGAGAAATAAATGCATGTTGGGGTTTCAAAAGGTGAATGTAAACAAGAGATCACTGATGAGTGTATGTTAAGCATGTAGTATCATGTCCAGGTTTAGCTAATACATTCTAAGAAATGTGAGTGTGCAGAAAGAGTATCTACATGAGAGGGCAGTACACTGGGAAATATGATGTAATTATACTGTTTTCTGGGTCTCTGAACAAGGACAGTCCAAGGACCATTTAGGTAAAAAAGAAAACAATGAGCAGGAGCTTCATAAAAATCCTCCCTAACATAAAAAACTGTTGAACAAAGAATAGAGACATTCAGTCTGTGTAAAGGTGATACTGTGGTCTTGTGCTGTGCAATTTGCCGTCCTATCAATCAGAAAAAAGAGAGATTAATTATGAAAAGTGCTGAATAATAACACCCTTCAGGAGTGGGATATGGAAACTCTGCAGAGCTTAGATGATGTTTAACTTTTTCTTTATTACTCAAAGATCAGTGTCGTCTTCTATTACTGGTTTCGTGCATTCGTAATGGAGACTTGTCTGCCCCAATTCGAACCACGTAGCCAGCAGGAGTAGGGAAGTGATTGTCCACCTCTACTCAGGACTAATGGGACCTTACCTTGAGTATTGTATTTGGTTTTGGGCATCTCAGTGCAAGAAAAACGTTGAGGTGCCTGAGCAGGTCCACACAAGAACAACAAGGCTGGTGGAGGGTCTGGAGAACAAGCCTTATATAAGGAGCAGCTGAGGGAGCTGGGGCTGTTTACTCTGAAGAGAAGGCAGCTGAGGGGAGACCATATTGCTACCTAGAACTACCTGAAAGGAGGTTTTAGAGAAGTGAGTGTTTGGCACATGGAACTTGAGACTATTTCTTCATGTCCTGTCCCATATTAGTTCTCAGAAGAGACCAACTCCAGAGGAGGGCCAGGAAAATGATGAGAGAGCTGGAGCACTTCTCTTAATGAAGACAAGGTGAGAAAGTTGGGGGTATTCAGTCTGAAGAGGAGAAGACTCCAGGAGGACCTTATAGTGACCTTCCAATACCTGAGAGGGGCCTATGAGAAGGCTGGGGAAGCACTATTCAATAAGGCATGTAACACTAGGATGAGGGGTCATGGTTTTAAGCTAGAACAGAGCAGATTTACGCTGGACATTAGGAAAACATTCTTTAATCTGAAGGTGGTAGATTGCTGGAACAAGTTGCCTAGAAAGGTGGTAAAGGCCCCATCCCTGGAGATACTAGAGGTCAGGCTTGACGGGGCTCAGAGCAATCTATTCTAGTTAAGAGTTGTCCCTGCTTATTGTAGGAGGGTTGGACTAGATGACCTTTGGAGGTCACTTCCAACCCAATACATTCTGTGATTCTATGATTTGCCGTAAGTTGTTCCATGAAAGCTTAGGTTAGACATTAGGAAAAACTTTATTGGAAGGTTGATCAGGCATTGAAACTGGCTGCCCAGGGAATTGAATCACCATGCCTGAACATGTTTAAAAGTTGTACAGAGGTGAAAACTTAAGAACATAGTTTAGCAGTGGGCTTGGTAGAGTTAGGTTAAAGGTTGGACTCAGTTATATCAAGAGTCATTTCCAACCTGAATCACTATATGATTCTATGTTTAGATGTATCTCCCCTTAAGACGAAGGAAGTGATCAAAGAATCTTCTACAGCTCCTTGAAGGCTAAGTGCAAAAAATGATCTACAGCAATATGATGATGTGCCTCTGACCGGAACATTAAGAATAAAGCCCTTGTATTTTACTGCTGTTCTTGATTTTAGCAGGATATTTGATACAAACAGATTTACGAATCCCTACGATATGAGAGTCATAGTCACTGACAAGAAATATGATTACAGTGAAAAATTATTATTCCTCAAGACCCAGGCAGACAGTTTCTATATTTCTCATGGTAGCAGGGTAAAGTTATGATGGGTTGCATGGTAAGTAGTCAACACAAGTCAGCATTTACTCATTCCTAGTTACAAAACCATTTCCACCTCCTGCATTACAGCAGTCCTTCACATCTAGTTTGTAGGTAGTAAATCATAATTCCACTTACAGATTGTGAGCAGATTTACAGAAGAGCATTGGGATGAATTTATCATTTCTCAGGGGTCACAAATTAGTAGTCAGGTAACCTCTCTGATGACTAAAGACCTCAGTGCTGGATCACCCAAGCACTGGAAACATTTAATTTTGATTACTGTCTAATGTCCTCATGGGTGGTTTTAACCTCAGAGCCTAATATGTGTACAGACTACATAGCCAATAGCAGGGGGCAGAAGAGACAAGGCACCATGAGAGCATGGGACAGGAACCCTCATGTCTGACAAAGGAGCAGAGTCTGTAAATTCCCCATCTGCCAAATAGTGCTTACACCCATGCAGTCACAGTGTGGTCTTGCACTGCTGTACAGAGATCAGGGCTTTCAAATTAATGTAGATAAAAAGCTGTAGTTTCATCAGAGCGGCTTACTGGTGTCATAGTTTGTCTGGTACTGAAGCTGGCTTGGCAGTAGCATTAGCATTGCATTAAACTACCTCAACTGTGTTTTCAGTAGGCCCTTTTTCTTGGTATAGACATTGGAAATGTAAAAAATCATCTTTCATAGAATCGTAGAATGGTTTCAGTTGGAAAGGGTCTTTAAAAATCATCTAGTCCAGCCCCCTGACATGGGCAGGGAAACCTTCAACTAGACCAGTTGCCAATTAGGTCCAATGTGATCTTTAGTACTTCCACTGATGGGATGTCCAGAGTTTCTCTAGGCAACTTGTTCCATTCTTATCGCCTTCTTCAAAAAATATGTCCAATCTAAATCTTGCATCTTTCAAGTTAAAACCATTGTGCCTTGCCCTGTCACTAAAGGCCTTGGTAAAAGTCCCCACTTTTCTTACAGGTCTGCCTTATGTATTGAAATGCTACAATAAGATCTCCCCAGAGCCTTCTGTTCTCCGGGCTGAACAACCGCAAGTCTCATCCTGAATTCATAGCAGAAGTGTTCCAACCCTCTGATCATTTTTTTTTGCCTTTGTCTGAACCTCCTAAAACATGTTCATGTCTTTCCAGTGCTGAGGACCCATAGCTAGATGCAGTACTCCAAGTGGAGTCTCAGAAGAGCAAAGCAGAGGGGCAGAATCACTTCCTTTAACATGCTGCTGGGTGCAATTATTTTCGTGCAGCCTGTGTTAACAGCTGGCTTTCTGAGCTACAAGCGCACATGGTCAGCTCATGTCCTGTCTTTCCTTCACTGCTACCTACCAGCATGATAACTACACCAGTTAGCTTGGTGTTTGGTTCACTTCTCTGTTTTAGATGGCACTTAAAGGACCTGGCATCACAGAAAGCGAGACTGCCCATATTAATACCGGAATGCTGCTTCATTGAACAGTGACAAGATAATGAAAAATAAGTTTTTTATTATTTCTTGGGGTGTTAAGTCCAAAGAGGTTGATTAAATTGTACATGGACAGCAGTACTTCCCAAATTCCACTACTTTGGAGTGCTTGACTTTTAACCATAGTGGTTTTTTTAAAGTTTCTTTTTTAAGGAATAGTGTCTAAATCTGTGTTTTTTACAGTGGATGTTAAGGTTCTCAGCATTTAAGTGAAAACAGTAGTAAAGCTCACTATGTGTTTGGAGGAGAGAAAGCCAAATCACAATCTTCTTAAATGTTTTATAGCATGTCACTGTAGGGTTTTTTTCCTTTTATTCTTTTGCGTAACTTTGTAAATATTTAAGTATGACTTGCAAAAATAAAATATCTATAAAATGTTGAGCTTCTCTTAAAGGCTGTAAGGATTTGAAGTGCTAAGTCAGAACTGGCTGAATGCTTTTTAAACATAACATTTGCCTGTGATTGTTTGTTTCAGCAACTTACACAGTGGTCAGAAGTGAGAGGGAGGATATAGACCAGCCTGCTGGTGATCACTGAGTAGCAACAAGGTCCAGGTTCTTCCAGATTCCATCTATTCCTTAGATCTGGATCTAGTGATACCCTTTGTGAATCCCTGTATTGACCTATACTGGACTCAGACTCTCTCTAAACTAGCATTTGCTACAGAATACTCTTTAATTTGCAGAGATTTTGGAGCAGAGAGAGACTGATCATGTTTCTGTTGCTGAAGTTTTTCTAAGGAATAGGTTAGCTTTAGCAGTGGGAATTAGGACTGCTTTCTCGTACTAAATTCTTTGAATTATCCTGGCCAAAGTGAAATCAGAGGCAAATATTTGTTTTATTGTTGAAACTATTTCACACTTTGTGTTCTAGTCATGTATGTGTTATTTAAAACCTAATGTTGAGAGAAATGCACTTAGAATGCATACTTGGCGTAACCTTTGCTGTTTTCTGGTTGTTGTTGATCCTAGATGGGTACTGATTTCATATATAACTGTATGTACAACTGTCTAATGTGTATACAGATATGTAAATACATTAAATAGAATGCTCAGCACTTCAAATAAAGGCACATATTTTTATTATTGTGTAAATGTGTATTAGGCTTTTGAACTTACTCTCCTATGACAATTATTTAAATTGGAATATTTTTGCCTCTTCTGAGTTCTTACTATCAGTCATTCTGTAACTTGAATACAGTATGTATGCTTTTGATGTGAGGATCGTCTCTTTAATTTAGGGTTCGCTTTTTGGGAGCAACGATTTTTCGTGATGATGTGTCTTTGCCGGGGCTCCTAGTGGACCAGTAGGGGTCACTCTAAGCATTGAATTTAGGAAACACGTCATTTTAATTGCTTTTAATTGCATGTGCTAGCGTGCTTGAAAGGAGTAAATCCAAGAGAAGAATTGCACTCATGATTTGTTGTATTACCCTGTGGTTTTGAGTTGGGAGTAGCTGTATTTAATAGATACCATTTTAAAAGCTGACTGCAAAACATGGATATGTCAGAGTATGGATACATAATGATACAGATCTTACTTTGGGAGAATTTTCACAGGTTCCTGAAAAACAGAGTGTGCTGAAATTAAAGGATTTCTGGTTTTTCTGTTGTATTTCCATCACTAACATAGGGAGAGAGTCTGTAAAGTGTAATGAGGCAAGCTGATGGGCTGTGCAAATGTTTGAGTAGTGTTTTCTTCCATGTCACTCAGAAAACAAATGTCAAGAGCATTTTATGTAAACAAGTATACCACAAAAAAAAGAACTATGTTTTTGCTTTTAAAATGTGCATCTATAGAATAGATGGGTAGTAATATCCCACACCTTTAAGTTGGGGGCTTAATTGTGCCAGTGGTTGGTAATCAATGTAGTGCCTTTGAACAAATGTACAAGAGCCATCTGTTACTGTAGTGGCAATGTTGTAAAATACTCCTTTCCCTTCTGCTCTCTTTTGAAATCTTACCTTAGGATTTGAAATGTTTTCTGTATAAGCTTGAAGAAAGCTGAAAAAACGTAGCTGTCTTAATCCTTTATTGAATTGGACGTATATTCAGTTTTAAATCAAATACGAAGACTATGATTTTTTTGTTTGCAATACTTTTATTACTAAGATTTCTTAATGAGGCATGCATTGCACATAATCACATTAAACTAGCCACGCTGTTTATTTTCATGCCCTTGCCATGATCTCCTCTTCCACACTTCCTGCAGTGTTTTCTGTCCATGTGTTATTCTCTGCTGTAGTTGTAACTTCAGGAGCTCTCGTGTGAATACATTTTGAAGCCATTGAGAATCTTCAGTGAAAGTAATCCATGGGGAAAGCCCTGTTTTTCAGGAGAAACCGTCAGAATCTGGTGCCATGGCTGAAATTCTGAGGTTTCAATTTCTGATTCAGGCAAATCACAGTGGTCAGGTAGTTTGTTTCAGAAATCATAGACAACCATGTGAAGTTAGATGAAGCCGAGACAGAAAATGAAAGTATGTCTGTAATACTCACAGGCTTTGCTTCAGAGGCTGCCTGTAAGGATGATTAATTTGTGTAGTACTGGTACAACAGCAGATGGGAGCAAAGCGAGGTAGTGGCAAGACAGTAGGCAGCAGCATTTTGTCCAGCTGAGATTTGCTTAAAGTGATTGAGCAGTGTCTGAAAACTTGTATGGATCACTTCTGAACACATTCCATTCTGACAGTAGAACCAAAATGCTGCACAGATTTGTGTGTTTCTGTTTTGCTTTGGTTGTTGGGTTTTTTCAGTGAATTGGGTGACGTTCTAGTTATAGTGGTAATTTGTGCATTATACTAAAGAATATCTTTGTTTCTTCCTTTCCTTTACTAATAGTTGTATAAACATGGGAGAGAGGGAATAGAGGAGAAACAAGTGGTGGAAAAGCGTATAAATCTTTTTCTGTATTCTTATTTTTTCAAATTGGTATTTTGATCAGGTAGTATAGAAAGTAATATATTATGATTAGAGAAATTTCTTCAAAAGACCATGATAATTTTTTTCAGTAATCCTCTAAAAAACTGTAAGCATCTTTTCAGGAAATGATACTTGAATTAGCAAAATTACTTCAGCCTCAGTGCAAGTATTTTTTACTGTAACATGAGATCATTTGTTTTTCCTTCATCTGTTGTATGTTCTCTGTGTCTCCAGTGAAGTTCTTGTTGCTTAAGTGAATCCCTGTTTTCCTTGATTCTGTCTGTTCCCAGGTATACTGCTGGTTGTTCTGATCTTCTACGCCTCACTTACTTTAACACCTTTATATGTAGCCTTCACTTCAACACTAATCTTTGAAACAAAAGCTTGCCCTCCATTTTACATACATTACTATCTTCTGTATTGCTGATCAAATAAGAGATTGAACATGTGAATATTTCCACTTACTCATTTGATGAGTACATAGCAAAATTCTGTGGTTGCTGAAGTTTGTCACTAACATGGCAGCATCTAAAACTATTAGTAAGCTGATAGTTACCATACGTAACTGGTAGTACTATATGTGACCTACAAATTAGTATTCTGATAGTTAATGATAAGTGAGTCAGGCTAATTGCAGTATCATCGTGCATTTCTTTTAAAAAGGTTGCATTTTGTTCGGTAAATGATTGTTGTATTGCTGTAATGATTAATTGCATAACTTCTTGCAACTTTTTTTGAGAAAAGCTATCAATTTGGAGATAGATTGAAGGAAGACTTTCCATGGGAGTTAAGGGTTTTGGTGAATTAGGACCATGAAAACATGTCAGCATATTGAACTGTATTACCAAACAGCAACTTGGTAAATGAGATACCAGAAAAGCAAAGTGAAAAAGAAATCCTTTTGCTTATTCATTCATGGGGAAAACATACACTTGTCTCTCTTCAAAGTATATCCAAAGAATGGTTTGTCAAGCGCATTGAACATACACATTTTGTGATCTTGTTAAACCAGATAAAGGGAACAGGTTTCAGGATCTGAGAAGTTAACATTTTATCACTTTATTGGCTGAAACAATGTTTCTTTGGTTTTAAATGAATATGTGATTTTTTTTTTCTTTATGTGCTACTTTTCTATACCTAAATTATAAACATATTTAGGCTTTTGGGCTTTTTTCATAAATCACAGATTTAGTGATTTACCTTTTTTCAAACTTGATCAACATTTTCAATTATTCCTGTACTTCACACACAAAATACCCCCCCAACTTAAAGTAAAAACTGGTTACAACAAAAGCAGGTCACAGGCCCAAACATTTAGTAATATGACAGTTTGCAACAGTCAAGTCACTTAGACAGGGTTGAAAAATCTTGTTATATTGTACAATAGTAAATGTTTCGCTGGTTTTGAAAGTTACTGTTTGTACAGTGAACTGTATACAGAACACAGATTTGGTCATTTTGCCAAGCAGAAAGTGAGAAAACTGAAGGTGAAGAAAGGAACCAAAGGTGATGTGGAAGGGCACTGCATAAGGTAGATTATCAGTGTGGGACCCTTTTGAATGATGAGCTGTCAGTGCAGAGACAAACCCCTGCTCACAGGAGCCCTCTTAAGAAGTTTTTTTTTAATGGAAAGATGCAGTTTATGTGATGTGAGCTGTAGTGTTCTGTGCTTGTTATTTCAAAATAGTGAGAACTGCAAATTACCTACAAATTAGTAAACATCATGTTTGTTTTTCTTAGTGTTTTTAAATTCCTTTAAAAATGTTAGGTTCTTGGTTTATTGTAAAACTTTTATAAAACAGCCTATGGCACTAAAATCTATACTTATTCACTAACAAAGAGATGCACAATGAAACCAAATGTTAGTTTTTCTTTTGACTTTGACTTTAACTCCATTGAGTTTAACTAGGAAGATGGAAAAGTCATCGCATCAGCTGAGTGTGCCTGTTCAGAAAGAAGTGATGATACTGCTACAGGCATGCTTTGAGCAATGGCTTGGGCATTTACCCAGTTCATAGATCCCTGTCAAAAAGAGTCAGTTTCCATTCTTTTGAAGTCAGATATGGTAGTGTGGGCTACCTGTGAATTATTCACGGGAAGAAAAAGTCTTCGGTCTCTCTTGAAACAAAAATAAATGCCTGTGATACATATTTTCCTGTAGTGAAAAGGCATGTCAAATCTGCACATTGATATTTCAGTAGCCTAGCGTGCAGTCTTTTGTTTCAGTCCTCTTAGCTCCCATTCTATTACAGTGGAAATGTGTGGCTTTCTGCTTTTTCTGAAAGAATTCTAGAATGTGTCTAGCAAAATTTAGGAATGATTAATACTGAATATCCTTGGTTGCCAGGGTAACTGAATGAAAAGTGATGTTTCTTGTACTTTGGATTGTTACTTTGCACTTCAAATGAAGCAAACGGTTCTAGATCCATGGTTAATTTAAAAGTGGGTTCACTTGGTTTTTTTTTTTTTCATAATAGGTTACAAATTGCTGCCATCATCAGTGTCAGCATCAAAGCTTTGAGCCCAGGTTCAACTAAAATGAAGAGAATTTCTTGCTTTCTGTATAAGCACAAAGTACAAGAACCAGACTTGGAAAGGACAAAATATTATATGCCTGCAACTTCTTGTCTAAAGATACTATTCCTGACGATTTTTAGTTCTTATGAATAAACACTTATGTAGTGAAGGATTGTGTGGCAAAGTGCAGAACACTTCTTGTTTTCTTTGTTTTAAAAAAAGTACGTTTATTAAATATATGTAAACTAGCATTCTATCCTTACTGTGCATTGTTTGAAGTACTTCCTCTTTCCTTCCTCCTAATTTCAAGATTACAGTTTCCTTTCCAAACATTTGGCATCACATACATTGAAATGTGTGACTCTTTCTTCATCTTCTGTTCTCCCCTTAGATCTGTACCTATTTAACTATGCATGCTTTTATGTTTGTGCAAACAAATGCTGACTGCTACCGAGATGACAGTTTCTGTTTGATGTATACTGAGCTAGCTATGGAAAAACGTTAAAAATGTATTTGAAAACTGTTTGGTAATATTTAGTCTGTAGTTCAATTTCATAGAATCATTACAAATACTGGCTTCTGAGCTGAAGTTTTCCATCATAAGTTATTAGTAGATATTGGAATTTTTAGTAAGTTTCAGTGATATCAATTCTGCTCCTAGTGAGAAGAAAAAAATAAAGGGGAGAATGTAATTTGCTAAGGTTAATAAAATAAATTCAGCCTTGTAACTGTTGTGCTGCTTCCTTTTTTTTCCTTTAGAGTAGAAATTGGTAAGTTTTTATTAGAGTGGGAAAAGTAATTGATCTTCCCTGAAACTTGATCCAAACTTACACAAATAACCTCTGAAAATCTTGGTTTACTCTAAGGTTTTTTTTCAGTCTGAAAACAAAACTTCTGATTTTTTTTTTTTTTTCCCCAGCAAATGTATTGCAAAAACACGTAGAAAATAACAAGAGACTACCTTTTTGTTAGTCTTTTTGTCTGCAAGAAGTCTGAACTGAAAATAGCAAGACTGCTGTATTTTTTCTTTCCTTCATTGTAGGATCGTCCATTTTGTTTTTAATGAAATAGCAGAATATGTACTCTAGTTGTTTAAGACATTATTTACTTCACTTTGTCTGTTATTTTTGAAGTTGAGAATTCACTATTTATGTAGGCCTTGGATTTAGGCAGCCTTTGTTCTCATGCTGCTTGTCCTAAGTGAAGGGATAGGAAATGCCATCTCCAAGAACTCAGTCTTTTATCTCTTCCTCCTTGAAATTAAAAGAATTTTCGGAGCATCTGAGGTGTCTAGGAGTTTGATTTGAATCTGAAAACTTTTCAATTATAAGAAGTTAATGTGAATGCAAGGCTCAACTCAGAAAAGCTGAGCAAAACTGAACTATTGTGACAGCAGCTTTTGGACTGTTGGCCTTTTTTACCCCTTTGGAATTTTTCTTTTGAGAAGATGATGTACTACTGCCTCCTGTAAAACATGAAACGGAAAGCATATTGTGTTGAGGACTGTGCTGTGGCCCCCATACACCTACAAGTTTCATGATTTCAAGTTGTTCAGGTGTTTCTAACGTTGACTTTTTTGAATGAGCATGCTTCACTTTGTGCCAAAACTGCTTTGAGTTGTCCGTTTAGACCGCTAATGCAAATGTAAATGCTGTAAGGAGAGGTTCCATTTTGTGATTATGTGTTTGCAGGTTAGTCTATGGAAAATGAGTTTACGCTGGGCTGGCTTTCTAGTCAAGACAACAGAAAGAAAAAAGTAGTAAGAGTAAGATGATGAATATTTTCACTGTAGGACAGTTTCTATAGAAAGCCTTGGCCCAAGACATCTTCAGCATTTCAATCAATACACCTTGAAAGACTCTCATGTAAGCTGATACAATAACCACTGAAATACTAGTGGTAAGTTTGCACTTCAATTGGGAAAGTGTACCAGTCCTAAGGATAAAATTGGTCATTTATTATGTCTTTACTAAGCAACACAGAATCCTACAGAACTAAATCTTGAGTAGATCTGGCTCCCTAAATGGTAATTCCATCTTTTTTTTAAAAGGTCAGCTCAATTAGATTTTGGCAAGATTGAGTCTTTGGTGTCTCTTAGTATATTCATCAGGATATATAGGCTGGTAGTTTGGAAGTGTTCCTGAGTAAAACAGGTTAGTAATACATTGGTACCAGTACAAATAGATTGTCCTCATCATAGCATAGACAAAACACTCATGAGAACTGTGCAATTCTTTAAGCACTAGTGGCATGATATAATGAAGTTGTGTTCCATTAAGGGCTTGTATACAAGGGAGCAGAATGTCATCACCTGAATGTGGCTGCATTTCTGTGGTACAACCTCATCTGTTCCGTCAACTACTTTTGCTCTGATCAATAAGCAGTTTTCTGTGGCCTTTCACTACTGTCAGATGTCATTGCATGATATAAATACACGTCAGAAACTAGATACTTGACAGCTCACCTAGACTAAAGGAATGTGTGGGAAGGGGTGTATTGCTGTGGTAGACAGAAATCACAGCTGATGTCTGTTGTGTATAAATTATTTGATATTACAACAGACATAATTTTTTATTTTCTGTAAGCACGCAACAAAACGACTGCGGCTTGTACAGCCAAATCATTCAAATTGACTGAAGAGGAAAAAAGCTTTTTGTACTACAGAGCAGCACTGAACACAATTTTTTTAAGGGACCCACTTACAATTTACCTTTTATTTCTATCTTTCGGAACTAAATCTTTAATCCTACTTGCTATTAAGATGAAGGAAAGTTGAATACTGAAAATATCCTTCCAGGCAGCGTACAACAGGTAAAATGTCTATTCATGGTAGCGTATTCTTTGTCAGTGTCAGAGATTTCACTTCAGTGTTTCACAAAAATATGCATGTGTTTTGGTTGGTTGAAGGAACTTAAAAAGCATTGGAAACTGACAACAGTTCCATAAAGCAGAAAACATTTGTATCTCGTAGAGAAGAAATGTGACCAAAATGTTGTTTGTTGTTTTATACTTCATGTTTCCAGTGAGGATCAAATGCCATAGGAGTTAATATAAAATGGAGAGAGCTTAGTACTACTCAGTGTTTCACTTACAGTTGTTATGTTATGGATGGAACAGACTCTTGTGCTGATTTTACTATAAGATGTTTACAGTGCAAATTCCATACCCAGACATCTGAGGGGAGAAAAAATTTCTGTAATAGATGGATGGGGCTAAACATTTAAGCTCTTAAGACAGAGAAGCACGGTATTTGTCTTTTCATCTTGAGGGTTGATTTTGTTCTTCCTGTGCAGCATAGACATCTTTATCATATTTGCTGGTACTTAAGAAGGAAATTGTTAAAGTTGTAAATTAAAGAGACAATACATCAGTAAAATGGATTCTATTTCTAAAACAATTTATGGTTTTTAGTAGTCTAAAGCAACACCTGATGATGTATTAAAAGAGACGTCTGTACTGCTTGTAATAGTAATCTCGCTTGTACCAGATTTTCCTCCACTCTACTTTCCTGGCCTCTGAAAAAACTGCCGAGAAGATAGGGTTTTGTTTTTGCTTGGTGGTGGGGGGGTGTGTGTGTGTGTGTATATATATGTATATATGCGTGTATGTATGTATATATCTATGCGTGTAATGAAGCTATCTGTCTAGCATATCCAGTTGAATCTTTGCTACCTGTTATGATCTGCTTTCCAGTGGAACAATGTGGCAGAAGTTAAATCCCCTTGCTTTCTAACTGTCCTAATATTAGTGGATGTCTAGAGGTGGCTGGGCTTAACACCTGACTAATGTCCAATTAAACTTTGGCATAACTAGGTTTTATACATTCTTGGGAACAGGATTAAGACTCAAAACGGAGTCAAATGCTAAGTCATTTTATTTAACAAGTGTGTTGAGGAAAGAGGGAGAAAGAAAACAGTGAGGGGGAGAGAGATTGCCGCTGTGGATATGCAACATCCCATCAGTCTGGTGTCTGGTGGGAGTGGCAATCATCTCGTCTAGTCTTCACGTTTGGTAGAACGCTCCTATGGTCCTTGCTGGTCTTTGCTTTTTGTCATGGTCTCAGAGCCACTTTACATGTCCACACCTCCCACTCAGAGGTGGGATGCATTCCCACATGCCCAGTACAGTCTCTAGAAGGTTCTATAAAGTTCTAGAAAATCTTTTCAGCTGATCTTGGGTTCCAGGTGCATGCACTGGGAACCTGGGGCCATGTGCTCTAAGGCAACGAGGTGTGTACTTGGGTGCCATGGTGATGAGATCTTGGCGTTAACATTGCATCTGTTCTGCCAGCAATGTTGAGACATACAGTGTTTCTAGCACCTTACACCACTTTAATACGTAATGCTGTAAACTGAAGTATGATTTATATGAAGATAAGCTCAAGGGCCCTCGGATTTGGTGGTCGGCTTTCTGTAGTGGCAAGCTTTGGGGACATGCTGTATGGCCATTACTTACGTACTGGAGGTTTGGGTTTCACTGGTCACTCATCATACCGCCTGTGTGTACCAGAATGAAAAACCTGATCACAGAATGAGAGTCACAATTACCGTTGACTTCTGAGGTTCTCAGTTTGGGATCTCGGGTTACACCTGTACGTCTCTAAGGGGTTTTCCATAAAGCTTTCAAAAAATAGTTGTCCTCACACTGGAAACTTAGACCAGATTTCTAAGGAGGGACATCAGTCTTCGATTAGGATAGCCCAGCAAAACCATTCTAAATTAAATGTATTCCATAATTTCTCAGATGCACTACTTTTCTTGCATGTTGTCATCGTAATGAGTACAATAGAAAGTAAGATAGGTGATGCTAAGTCATTAATAGCTGCACTACTAGCCTAGTTAATTTACTGTGTATTGTGATGAAAGGAGGCTGCTGGAAAGCTCTGCATAGGCTGGTGTTTATTTTATATCAGAAAATAATTTTGGGTTGATTTTTTTGTTTCATTTACAAATTCACTCAAGCCAGCATTGTTACCTTACAAAGGAGAAACTTTGTCACTCTTTCTGATACATAAAATGACCACAGGTATTTGGTGGGAGTGTTAACATGTGTAGAACAATTGTCACAAAACCAGAGCAATGTCAAGGGCTGTCCATTACGAAAAGCTTTTGTTGCTGATGTAAGTGGAGCCAGGATATTGCTCACTTTTTATTGTGGGAGAAAGGGAGGTGATTACCTTGAGGAGAAATCTTTATACAGAAGGAAAATACTATAGCTACAGTCATGGTTATCTGAACTGCAGGATCTTGAGAATGGTTATTGAGATTCTCTAGAAACTAGCAAGTGGGTTCCATTGTACCATAGTGCTTTCCTGTGTTTTAATCCTAAAACAATCTGCAGCCTGTTTTCTACCTATTAATATTTATTTTACAAAATGACATTTGAATTCTTGGTTGGTAGTACTGACAAGTGAGATTGGATATCTCATAGTCCAGTGAACTCCTCCAAATATTGTGATGTCCTGAATACATTGAAAATACTCAAACGGAGAAAGTAAAATGTTGCTTTCCTATTATAAACAATCTCACTCTCGATATGATATTTTAAAAATCTTTCTAGATCTATTCTGCAACAGTTCTGAAATCCTCTTGCCAAGTTAGTGCCCTGCAGAGCAATACAAAGAATGAGTCTGACTTGTGGTAACAGGGAGTTGTGTGGTTGCCCCAAACATGCACTGTTCACAACAATTTTCCGTACCATTCTGATTTTTCTCTCGGTGTACTGAATATAGCCAGATTTGTTTGTGGACTTTTTGTTGTTGTTGTTTACAGATTTTGCTGTGTTCTTGTCACTTAAACTTCATGCTCCTTATTAAGACTTCAGAGATACAAACCAGTAGCTCAGTAATTGCTTTCTTGAATCTGCCTTTAATAATTACATTTAGTAAAGGTGTATCGAAAATTAGAAAGGCAGAGACTAATGGAAAACTAGATTTTTCACTGAATTAGAAAGCAAGACAATCCATATATTGACAACACTTCAAGTTGAAACAGATCAGGAAAACTGTTTTGGACTGTCTGTGCAAAGAGGCAAACACAGGCCTGATGTGCAGTGGCATCTGCATTTTATACAGGCAGTGAAACTATAAGAGATTTCATTTAAATAGGTGCCTTGAGAGGGGACAGTACAAATCTGATTTGGAAGCAAGTCACTTGAGGTTTTTTTCAGTTAGAGAACCTCTTTTTTTCTTTACATTAACAAAACGTCTAGAAAGTACAACTTTTCACTGATTAAAATACTTTGAAATGGGAGGTGAGGGGAAGAGGAAACATGTTTCAAGTTCTTATTTTAGACTGGACCATAATCCTCAAATGTTTCTTGAGCTTAGATATGACAGCACTGTGAGTCAGTCTGTATAAAAGGAGTAAAAGAGAGAAGGTATTGGGTCATTGTGTAGTCATTACTGTGATTTTCCATCAAAAACTTAAGGCATTTTAATCCCATTGTAAGAAAAAGCAAAAGCTTGAAAACTATTTTCAGACTTCTATTCCTGACGTGTTCAGGATGCCTCTTACTACAAGAAGACAGTGTATGCTTGTATCAATTTATTTAATAGCTGCAGCTGTTCAATAATAAATGGATTGGTTTTGGTATCTTAAAGTTTAAAAAATAATCAAACTGAGCAAATTTAGTATGTACACAGATGCAGTGTAAACTGCAGCTACATTTTGTCGTTTGGGTATAAAAGCTTTTGCTTTTAAGTTTTGTGTTTTAAACCAAGTTTGTTGACTCTTCTGTCTCCCTGTACTTTCTGTTTTCATGTACTAACTTAACTGATTTGTTGATAAAAGTAATTTAGTATGTTTATGTCTTTTGTAGTTTTCTGAGGTTGGGCTCTGTTTCAGTTGTCCACTAAACAGATATTGTGCCTGGCAAAGATTGGTTCTTTTAGCATCACCATTGATGCTAAAAGATGATGATGATCATCTGTTATGCAATCACAGAGTATCTTTGGTTGAAGAGACCTTTAAGATCATCAAGACAAAAGCTAAGCCCAGCAATGCTAGGTCCCTAAAACGCATGCTTCACATTGACTCCTAGCTACATGAAATAGAATTTAAATAATAATCTTGATTCTTTTTATACACATGCATTGATCAGTTTGTAATCTAAAGTGGATGATTAATACAGTAGTGTAATACATATCAGATGGTAATTTGATATGACTGTTCATTAATCCAGTGACTTCTATGATGTATGGCGAGTGCCAGTTGTTGGTAGTGCTTTTGAACCTTTGTTGAGGCAGCACGCTACACTCTTCAGTAACAACAGTGAAGAAGACACTTAGATCACCAGCAGTGTGATAAATTCACTCTTGTTTGTAGAGTTCATGACAGTTAATATTATCCTGGTTTGTAGTGGACATAATGTGTAAAAAGCACTGCTGGAGCAAACTAGCATTGTTTCAGCAAACCAGCATTGTTCATAAGTTAGGAAGAATTTTGTTAATTGTCCTCTTTGGACAATTACTTTTGGACCTGGCTGTTTTTTCCTGAACATGGTGGGAATTCTGAAAGGCTCTTAGGAAAAAGAAATACTGTGACGTTAACGAGAATATCTATTGTGTCCTATTCAACCCACCTTCTTCAAAATATTATTGTCAGGATCTTTACAGACACAACAGGTCAGGATAGCATTTGACAAGTTAGACTAAATTTAACTTTTCAAGGTAGTTAGTCTGCAAAGCTGAAAGACAAATTGCTGCTAGGTAACAGAAAACTGTACATTTGTGACAGACAAAAAGTTGTGAACGCATAGCTAGAACTCCTAACTGTCTTACAAAATACAAGCACAGAAAAGAAAGCAATTATTTTTGTATTTTTACTTTGCCTGCTGACTTGGAAAGATCATTCATAAGATAATAGAGTCGTCCAGGTTGACAGGAGCCCATGGAGCTCCCCACTGCACACCTTCTAAAAGCAAAGCCTGTGTAGCTCAGGTAGTGTATTGTCTTGTCCTGTCATGTTTTAACTTTCTTCACTGCTTTGTGGGGCCCTAGCCTTAGTGTTCATCTACAGTAGGCTTTCTGATGAAACTATTATATTGGTCTAGATCTGGAGACAGTCTCACTGTGTGAGCTTTGCATACAGTACTTTTCCATTTGTTCTTTTAAAAAATTGATGGAGATTTGATAGAAAATGTTTTCAATGCAAAGGTCTGGAAATAGGACTACGTATAGTACAATATTAAATTGTTTCTAGAAAAGGTAGAATTTTACAAGCTGTTTATTTTGCTGATTGATGTGGTAAAACCTCTTGAGGGAAGACTTTTCTGAAACAAAAAATATTGGTAGTATGTGCTTAAAGCAACTGTCCAAAAGCATACAAGTCCTGTTGGGGTTTTTTTTTTCTGATATTGTTTTCTATTCTCACTGGAAGCTATAGAGAGTAGTTTCATATCTTCATGTATCCCTTTAAGGCCATTACAAATCCTTTAAGTCTTTACTGTCAGAAATGTTCGGTTTCAGAAGAGTGTTACAATTTAAGGTAGAATTAAGATCTTACAAAATCTTACAGGAATAAGATAATGTCGCTTTTGTGAATCTAGCAATTTTTCCTACCACATTTTAATGAATAGGCTTGTTCTGTTTTCTGTGGTCTTCAAGAATAATGAGAGGAGTTAGTTCTATTCAAAAATTCCCTGGATTCATTCCTCATTTGTTAGTAATTGCAGTAAATTAAGTTTAGAGGAAAAATAACTATTTCCTTTTAAATACTTCAAGATTACTAGATTATGAATACTTTTTTATGATTGTTTTGGTTTGCTTTGGGTAAAGCAAAATTCAGCAGTGGTTCATTATCTCCTTTGAGACTTTTCTTCTCATAAGGTAGAGTAGCAAGGAGGTATTTTTCACTGAGAGTCTCTTTCCACTAGTGGAAAAATCAATACTGTGGAATAGTTCTTCTGTTTCTTCCCACACCTCTTTAATATATTCTAGAAAGAGAAGTTAAGAGATGTTGGATCTACACCTATGAGTAGACAATAATGGTCCCTGCAGCAATGCAACTCCTTATGTTAAATAAGCTAGATACCAGCTGACTTCAGGAGGTATTTGAACTTGTATGTATGCTTGCCATGTTTGGTGGTGGGGGTTTTGTTTTTATGCTCAAAGTTGTTTTTTCCTAGGAAAAATACATTAATTAAATATTTTATCATTGCAGAAGTACTTTAATTTGGGATCTGAAGTCCAAAGCGATGGTGATGTTACTGTTTCTCTTAATCCTCTTGCCATACTTTACGTACGAATGTCTTTCCTGCCAGGAAAGGTTTTTTTTGCTGCTAAAGAGATTGAGCTTTGCTCAGTTTGTTTCCTTGACACAATGGCAGACCCACATGCTGAGCTAAGAAGACACTCAGTGGGAAGTAGAGAGTGACTGACAACTGCGAGTAAATATGTGCAGGAATGCTGAACTGCAGTGAGCAGTGTGTGAAAAACTTGTAGGACAATATGAAAATGTTAATTCAAAACTCTGATTCCCTTTTTTTCTACTTTACACTCCTGAGCAGCCTGCTGACAATAAAGGGAAGGGAATGTATAATTTGGATAGGTGTTGCCTCAGATGTGTGACCAGTGGTTGTGGAGCTTTTAGGTCCCTAGTACAGACCTGTAGACTTAAAAGGTGCTTGAGTTTTTATCAGTCATGATAAAACTCAAACATCTTTTAAGTCTACAGGTCTGTAGGATGAGTCATCCAGCTGCCTCACCACAGTGGAGGGAGGGAGAGGGATGCTGTATGTTGGCAATGGCTTTTCACAGCAAGCAGATGCAGTGACATAGATTTCTGATTGATACATGATGAAATTTTATGTGCTCTTCAAGGTTACTTGAGCTGGAGTACTCAGAGCAGAAGCCCCTTGTCCGTTCTCTTCACTGGCTGCCTTATTTTATGATAACACATTATGGTCATAGAATCATAGAATCATTGGGGTTTGGAAGGGACCTTGAAAGATCATCTAGTCCAATCCACCTGCCACAGCAGGATCACCTAGACCAAGTCACACAGGAACACATCCAGGCGGGTTTTAAAAGTCTCCAGTGAAGTAGACTCCACAACTCCCCTGGGCAACCTGTTCTAGTGCTCTGTCACCCTCACTGTGAAGACCTTTCTTCTGATATTTAAATGGAACCTCCTATGTTCCAGCTTACACCCATTGCCCCTCATCTTATCACTAGATGACACTGAGAAGAGCCTGGCTCCATCCTCCTGACACCCACCCTTCACATATTTATTAACAGTAATGAGGTCACCCCTCAGTCTCTTTTTCTCCAAGCTAAAGAGACCCAGCTCCCTCAGTCTTTCGTCATCAGGGAGGTGTTCTACTCCCTTCTTCTTCGTGGCTCTGCGCTGGACTCTCTCCAGCAGTTCTGTGTCCTTCTTGAACTGAGGGGCCAAGAACTGGACACAATAGCTGCTCTTTGGGCAGTGGTGTTGAACTACAAGATCTCTAGGCGTCCTCTAGTATTCAACTGCTCTGTATTTCCTTTTTTGAGTCCTTAGCTGTCTGATCATTAGTATTAGCATCTGAAGCTGTGGTTCTCTTCGCAAACTGATGCATTATGATTATTTATTTTTTATTACTAAAGAAAATTTTACCAGAACAAGTTTTGGTTAACCTGAATATAGTCAAAGATACTGAAATTAAAGACGACTGCAAAACTGTGACTTGTTTGATAATAAGTGTTATTTATAGTTGCTGTTGTTGACAGCTGTTAGACCTAGTTACAAAGAAAAAGTCAAACCAAAAAAACCTCCTTGTAACAACTGAGCGTGAGGAAATTAACTTTCATTATAATGCAGCTTCTTGTTAATTAAAAAAAGAGTGAAACGTTTCATATTCCTCTGTGCCCATCTAGTCTTATTGCCAGTTGGAGTTGCTGCAATTTGTTCCTTAGTAAGGTGGTCAGTTACCTTTTTGACTTGTTTCCATGCAGACTGGCAAAAAACTCCTCCGTCCTTGGAACATGAAAATTTAACTGTTACAATGACCGCGCCTCAGTGAAGATTAAGTAACGGCGCCTTTGGATTAGTGAAAGGTTTAAACTAGTACTTGGGAATAATGATACACTGTCATAGTTCACAAGTCAGGAAAAGCAAATGTTGCCCAGTATTGGACTAGGTGATCTTTTGAGGTCCCTTCCAATCCGTTATGATTCTATGTCCTGGTCTGGACCCTCCGGTCCAAAAGAAATGGACAAACTGACAAATCCAGCAAAGTGCCATGAAAGAGGTTTAGCTCAATGACCCACGGCAATGCAAGACTTAGAG
>JAOXOE010000874.1:40172100-40182882 GCA_028565055.1 Phoeniculus purpureus
AGAGCCTGGCTCCATCCTCCTGACACCCACCCCTCACATATTTATAGACATTAATGAGGTCACCCCTCAGTCTTCTCCAAGCTAAGGAGACCCAGCTCCCTCAGCCTCTCCTGTTAAGAGAAGTGCTCCACTTCCTTCATCATCCTCGTTGCTCTACTCTGGACTCCCTCCAGCAGCATCACATCCCTCTTGAACTGAGGGCCCAGGACTGGACACGATACTTCAGATGTGGTCTTTCCAGTGCAGAGTACAGGGGGAGACAAACCTTTCTTGATCTGCTAACCACCCCCTTTCTGATCCACCCCAGGATGGTCTTTTCAGGTGTTGCTCCCCTGTGTAATATGATAGATTCCTGTCCAGTATGTCTTTCTTACAAAAACTTATAAGCATCCTCCAATTTTTTTTTCCACTCCGTAACATTGTGGCAGCTTCTGAACCATAGGAACGCATTATTCTGACTTTGTGGAAGTGCCATAAACTCTCAGTCAGTATGGACACACTGGAAGGATAACAGAGCGCCAGCAGTGCTGATGCCATTGCAGTGTGTATATGTACTCTTCGCAAACTTTCTTTTTAGGAGTTAGATTTTTTTCCAGTTTTATTCCAGTTTTTCAAGTTTGATTCTAGAGAAGTTAGCCAGATGGTGTTGACCACAGTGACAATGGAGTGTAATCTGTGTAACAGTTCTACTCTGTGGGGCTAATAAAGGAAAGTAACAGGAGTGAGTCAGACCTCATAGCTTCTTGGTTTGGTTACAAATTAGATTTCCACAGTCAGTGTTTCTCTGGCAGGGGAGAGACTTTTTAGCTTTGAAAGCCCAGTGAGTTATTTTTCAGGAAATGACACGCAAGTTCCTATTGGATTTATCATCAGTGTGTTTGGAAAAGATTGGTTTAAAGAGAGTTGAAAATATGAGAAGATTACATACTCTTATATGTTAGCTGCTCTTTCATTCAGCAGTGACCGTTCTCAGAAGCCTCCTTAGAGCTTCCCATATGATAGGAATCACAAAACTGTCTGACCACGTTGTGGTATAAATTGTTTTACTACCTCTTCCTCTGGACTCTTAAGAAAACTGACCTGTGCTTCTCAAAGACTGTTTTCAGAAAGAATACCCTCTTATTTTCAGAAATTCCTACAAATACTGTGCCATCTTATGACTGGAGAAGGCCCATACTGCAAAATATTGTAGGAGGGTATGTCCTTAGATATTTTGTAGTATTGGTGGGGTAGACAAACTGAATCATAGAATCACAGAATTCTGAAAGGTTCTCAAGACTATAGGCTGATTTAGGTAGTGCTTGTACCAGTAACAGTGAAAGTCTTATTGAAGAGTCAGCTTTTTCTGTAAGCAAATGACTAAAGGTTACATAAAATTCGTAAGGAAATAGGAAGCCTGCCTATGATCGCCAGTTTTCCAGTCATCTGCACTAGAGCTGTCTGTCTAAATCTCCTGCATTCTGCCTCCTGTCATCATCAGGATGTCTCCTTTCCATCAGAAAAGAGGGTTCAGCACTTAGGAGGATTGCTAGAGGAGGAATGAATGACTCTGATCTGTCCCTCTTTGTCCTGTCACTCAACACTATTATTCCCCATTTTACACAGAATTGCACAAATTCATTAAGATTGGAAAGGACCTCTGAGATAATCAAGTGCAACCTTCAACCAAACACCTCCACAACCACCTCACTGTGACCCTAAGTGTCACATCCACCCTCCTTTTGAACACCTCCAGTGGTGGTGATGCAACTTCTTCCCTGGACAGCCTTGGCCCATGTTTAACTACTTCTTCATTAAATAAATTTGTCCTTATTTCCAATCTGGGCTTCCCTTGGAGCAACTTGTGGCCATTTCCTCTTCTGTCATCAGTTGTTTGGGAGAGGAGGCCAACACTGGCCTCCGTGCAACCTCCTTTCAGATAGCTGTAAAGGGCAGTAAGGTCTGCTCTCAGCCTCCTTTTCTTCATGGTAAACAATCTCAACTCCCTCAGCCTCTCTTTGTAGGACATATTCTCCAAGTCCTTAACTAACTTCATTGCCCTTCTCTGTACTTGCTGCAACACATCAATGCCTTCTTACACTGTAATGCTCAAAACTGGACAAAGTATTCAAGGTATTCCCACCAGTGCCAAGTACAGCGGTATTATCGCTTCCCTACTCTTGCTGGGCATGCAATTTCTTATACAAGCCAGGATGCCTTTGACCTTCCTGGCTGCCCGGGCACAGTGCTGGCTCGTGTTCAGCTGGCTGTCAAATACCTAATGTTTCACTTCCTTTACTACCTCATACAGCTGCTTTCACTCCTCCTTAGGCCCATCATAAGAAGAGATGGAGCAAACTGAGCTCTTCAGAGCTGCTTTTTACTGTGCCCTGACTTGTCCAGTTCTACAGCAGGAAGGGAGCACTTTCCTTATGGGAAGACCATGAAGGAGCTTGTTTAGGAGCTGTTTGTATAGGGCAGGGAGAGTAGTTGCTACAGGGAGGAGGCAAAGATGCGACTATAGGCAACCTACCAAGGTACAGAAGGTCTTGATGTGAGCAAGGTGATGTGGTGGGGATAACCCAAAGTAAACAGTGGATGCAAGATAAGGGAGAAGTAGAACTGGAGGGAATGTGGTTGAAAAGGGGAGGAAAAGGGAGTTTTCCTTGCCTCATGCCTCCATGACCCGTGTCAGCCTGGCTCTGTGCCCTTGAGCTGCCCTGTGCCCACTGCTGAATGGAGTTTGTCTGCTTCCAAAGGATGAAGTCAGAATAAGTTAATTTGTTTTCATTTGCGGGATAGCAAGATTTCAGTTTTTTCAAAACTGCTCTGAAGTTTGAGTTGGCTCTGAAGGTTCTGCTTGTCTCCGTCTGCAGACAGCATTCATAATTAGGGACCATTGCCACAAGGCACTTAGGCACCTAACTGAGATACCTAATTACTGCTGCACTTGAATGCAGCTCTGGTTATCTCAGCTGCACAGGTTGTCTTACTGGTTCTGTGCAATACAGTTTTCCCCTATATCAGTAGAATGAAAATGGGTTTAAAGTTAGTTCTGTTCTTGTCCTGTGGTCTTTTTCTGGTCATATCACAACTGAGACCGAAAGTGTGCCATTGTCTAAACAATAATCAAACACTAAACATGTGGAAATCCTATTAGTGTTTCATGGACCATAGCTGTCATTTCATTTGCTCTGAATTCCTTCCATATGGGTATGGCAAAGGTTTAAGGCTGAGTTTCTTGACACTTTGAATGCATTAGCTGTTCCTTGGACAAAAGTCTGTCAAGCACAGTGAAGCCTATAAAGGGATATATTTATCTCTGTTAAGTAATATGTTAAATAGAAGTAGTGTTGGTAAGCTTGCTGTTGAGAGAGAAGAGCACAGTACTAGAATTTTGTGGGGTTTTCCTTCCTGCTTTGTTTTTCCACGTAAAGTATGATAGTGTTTATTTACCATAACTGTGTAGTTAATGTAATTTCCTTGAGTGAATGTAAACATGTCTTTTGTGTGTTTCTCATGTAATAGAAAAAGAATTTGAGGATTTACTGTGTTCATTAGATTTCTTTCCTACTCCTGGTCATGTATGTCAGTCTCTTTTTTTTTGTTAAATTGATTGGTTTTGGGTTTTTGAGGAAAGTTGCTGAAGATACATATGTGTCCGACAGATTATCAGATTAAAATATGTCCCTTTGTATCCAGTGTAAGCGTTTAACATAGGTAAGAACTGAATAATCACGGTATCAATGATATTTACTGCTCAGTGTTTCATGTGCACTTGGAACACCAGTGGACTTGAAAGAAGGTATGAGTACTTCTTGTGTGCCTTACTGGTTACTGGTTTCTTCCATTTGTGCTTTCTGTCTTCACAGTTATACAGTTCCAACTGTTTGTACATATAGAATCTAGTTTAGTTACTCCGTAGTACTGCGCATTTTCTGCAGGAAGAAAAGTATTTTTCAAGAAAATAGCTAAAAATGATCTTTCAGTCAGAGGTTTGCTAATGATCAGAAGTTGATGAATTCCAGAACATGGTAAAATCAGGCATACTTGCTAGCAATAACAAATTAGTAAAATGGTTTCCAAGATCTGAGTATAATCCATATCACTGGAACAAAATAGAGGCAAGGAGAGAGACAAGAAAGGACATTTTAGAAGAAAATCATATGTAAATCTATTTTGTAGACAGACCTGAAAGGTTTTCTGTCTTATTAACAAGCACCTTTAGGAATTCTTCTTGAAGAGTTTCTTTCACAGGTTTGATGGTTAGGAGTTGCAGTGGCAAATCTGCAGTTCTGCTAGGCAGAAAATCAACAATATTTGTACTGATGCTGAGTCCAAAGTTATTTGTCCCATACATCATTTACGTGCAGTAAGTTCTGCTATAAGAATCCTTTCAATGGATAATGATCTCCTGGCTTTATTTTTGGTAACGGTTGAGATAGTAACTGGGAAATGTGAGACATTTCTAGTTTCAGGGTACTTGTAAAGAGTCTTCTAGTTGCTGTCTTCATATCTATGGTCCTTTGTGTCCTAATGTCACGTCCTGATCATTAAGAGAAGGGGGTAACTCAGAGTCATGGATTCACTTGCAGTTGAATTAAGAAGGCTTTATGCTATAGGTTCACATGAAAGCCCAAGTTTATTGAAACTACCAGATTCCAAACTTAGAAGGCACAGAAATCCTAGTTACTAGATGTGAGACATCTGGCAGGTAGCCTGCATCAGCCCTTTCCACCTCTGATAGGGAAAAAAATGTGTAGTAGTGGGGATCAAGATAACTTTAGGATTAACACAGGGAAAGGGGGTACCATGGACTATGGGAGATAAGACAGCAATATCACACCAATGTCGGATGACTTGATCCATCTTTGTCATAATTTTCTGGTTTTGTATTTGTATATAGGTATCACAGCTTGTCGGTGACTTGTTGTGGGATTCATATTCTCAATTACAAATGCAGTGCTACTGGTATTGTTTGCTGATTTAGTTTCGAATATTTTTGACACTCTATTAGATAGAAATGTACTTCCCCTTCATTAATAGCAGAATTATGGGATCATGGAAAGAATTCCCCAGTATGGCTTGAAAGTTGATACAATGACCTAAAGAACCAGAAGACATGTGCTGTTTTTCCTGGTTCTGCATCAGGAGGGTTTGTTAACCAAACAAAGGGGTCAACTGTGTGTGGATAATTAAATCCTCATCTTTTGATAGACAAAAAAAAGAGTCAATCAAGGGAAAGGATATTGATTGGATACTTTAAGGCTTTGTGTCAACTTTCAAGCAATAATACCCTTTATTATTATTTTTTAGCTTATACTCCTAGTATGAAACCCAAAGATGTCGTTTCTGTTCCCGTCTTGCTCATTGGAATGTAGATGAGTGTGTACACATTTCTTAGATACGTTGCTGTCAAAAGAGCAAAGGGTATATGGGGTATTAACCTTAACTACAGGAGAAGGCTGTGTTATTGTCTGCGGTGCCTCCACCACCACTTCAAAGAACGATGCATAAAATCTTCTGAGCGCTGCAAATTCAAGCCCAAGTGAATCATGAACCTGAGTCACTCTGTTCTCTTAGTGATCAGGATATGACACCTAGTTAGGATGAACTACAAATCTTCCAGTGCAGTGTAATTTCTGGTATTTCATTGACTATGAGGGAAGCATTTTACATGTCTTACTCAGTGATTAATTGTTACCTTTTTTATTTCACTAACTGTCACTTATAAAAAGTCTTTTCAGAGTTATCTCTTCGTTGAACATGAGCATTTTTAGAAGAAAAGTCATTTCCTTGCAGTGTGACATTTTTCCCCGTGGTTGTTCAGTCTTTATTTTGTCACTTTTGTCTATGTTCACTGGTTTCCTTACATTGTTTTTCTGTCAGGGCCTGCAGTTGCTCACTTAAGTTTGTGTGAGATTTGCCTATAGCTCTTTCGAATTCATAAAGAGATCCTGTCTCTCCCATGAACTAACATACCTTTCTGTCTTTCACACAAAGCCATTTCATTGTATCAAGTAGTGACGCAGCAACTCACTTCTGTACTTTTTATTTGCTTTTGTGAGTTTATGCTTTCTAAAGTCAAGCCATTTAATAACAGGAAGTTCATAAGCACAGTGTGCTGTTTTACTTACTTGCATTTCTGCTTTTTAAGTGACTTTGTAAATAAATGTGATATTTAGATATACATTAAATGAAAACATCTGCAGATTGCCCGCTTGTTTGACACAACCTTCTTATATTTCTGTAATCTAGGTGCTGCAAGTAGTAGGTTAGAAACACCCATTTGCAGGAGTTTGTTTTCAAACAGTGATTTTCAACTTCATACATCTGTTGTCCTACTTTGTGAATTTTAGGTGTCTGCTACAGCTTGATCAAAGGGCTGTGGACGGTAGGAGACAGAATTAAATCCTCTGTACTGGTACAGCCTGATTGTAAAGGTAGCAGAGTTGTGGTTCTGAAAATGGCATAACGGCACGGAAAGCTGTTGTTCTCTGTTCATATCTTCCATAAAAGTGATCAGTGAATGCATTCTTTAGTGTCATTTTATTAGCAAAACCATGAAACAGTAAATAAAACTATTATGAAACAGTAAATAAAAAAAATGTTGCCCACTTTTTGGTGTAATGAAGCCTTTTCTGTAATTTTGAAATGAGCTATTAAATGCAGAACCAAATAGATAGGTGCCTTGAAAAGAAACTCCACAGAGGGATTTCTATTTTCATTTGCTTTCCATATCCCATCTGCTCTTCTTTATGAAATGATGGTTTTATAGACTTCAGAAGGAAGATGTTTCTCTAAAGTTGCGCATGCATCACTAAAACTGAAGTGGGACTGCACAAGCCAAACCATGATTCACAAGAAAGTTGCCTGTCAAGGGAGTCCTTATAGGTGAGCAAAGATGCTCTTAGGTTTCTCAAAATTGGCAAAACCTGTAGCCAGCAAAATTGCTAAACTAACAGTCCTGCAGTAGCTTTTACATGGCTGAGGGGTAAGTGAGTGTTATGAGTTCTTCATAATTCCTGGAGGTTTAAAATCAAATTAATTTGTGTTACACCACCTTAACTAGTGACACATGGTCACTTACAACTTAACTAGTTTCATATTGACTGCTCTTCCCACCACATTATCCGTGAGACTCTCAGTGTGCTTTCTAGTGCAATCCAAAGCATTTTGTTCCTTGCAGAATTACTTCATTCATACAGTACATGGAATATAAGATGTAAATAATATTTACCTAATATAATTAGGATAACTATCTACTAAAGAAAAAATCCTACACTGATTTTTCTTTGAATGTAATTATCTTTGTAGCTTTGAACTTACAACATATTTCTAGTGGTGCCTTGAAGTTTTCTCATTTTTATAGGAAAATAGTTTAATAACCTAAAACTTTTCTCCCCAAATAGTCTCAATAGATGGGAGAGGGGAATATGAATCAGTGCATCCAAATAAGGTGGTCTGCTTACAGTGATCAGGACACAGAAATAAGCATTTTCAGAGAGGTGAAATGTAGCATAAGTTATTACAGTAATCTGACCTAATTTTGATAATACAGACATTGGTGTGAAATGACAGCAGTCCCATCCATACCACATTCAAATAAAGATAGATGCAACTCAGTGTGGAGTAAATAAAGTGTTGTCTGTTTCTAATGTGGTTTTGCTAGCCTCTGAAAACCGTAGCGTTTAGACCTGTTAGAAAGGCAGGTTCTAGTGGACAGTATAAAGTGTTTATCCAGTCTGGTTTCTGTATGTTTGCTCTGATCAGTGCTAGCTGGGCATGTCATAACAGAAACCCCTTTTTTTCTGCATTCAGACATAAAGTGTTTGCAAACTTATTTTCAGATGACTTTTCATTTGGCTTCATTCTTGAGTCTTGATTTCATCATCTTTCCTGAATGGCTCTCATTGTCCTGAAAATAATTATTTCCAGCATTTTCCAAGCGGAACAGAAAACAAAGAACTTACAGACAGACCAAGCATCTTTCCTGTATTGCTTTTCTGCTGATTTTGTCTTCATTTAATAGACTGTGTTTTCTTGAGTGCTTCAAAATATTTCTCATCATTTGCCCTCAGAACTGACCTGGTGACCTGAGAACCAAGAAAATGTCATGTTAGTGACTGCTAATTAGTGTATCTAGAGAGTTTCTTTTCCTGGCCTTTCAACCTTCCAGAGGCAGCAACAAAAGCTGTCACATGTATCATAGAAAGAAAACAAGCATTTGCCATGTTTGGGTTTGGCTTTTTTTCTTAGGTTGTAGGTAGTAGCACAAGCGCAATTGAGGCTATTGTGACTTTGTAGAATAAATCTATATTACCCTACAATACAATTTTCATTTGTTTCTCCTTTTCCATACATAACTTACACTATCTGTTACCCAATTTTTACTGAACATGTGTGAGTGTGCTTGTATGCCATAAGAGGAAAAAAAGAAAAATCTTTATTTCTTTTTTCTCTTTTTTTTTGTTTCTTGACCATCCATTTAAATGCTTTTTACTTCTTCAACATGCATTAAGTTTTTCTGGACGCGAATATTGTAATGCTTAGTTTTTACTGTTCAGTACATCTTCCAAGATTAACTTGCCTTTTTGTTTTTGTTGAACACACTTGTTAGCAAAGGATTCAACTGTAATTATTACTAACTGTTGTGCCTCTGTGCCCCATGAGACATCAAAAGTTTTTTGGAACCAAGCACAGCAATGACCGTGGTAAAATGTGCAGTCACAGGATGTGACGTATCACAAAACTGTGCTAGTAATACTAATCGCCTTTCTATTATTTATAATTTTCAGGTCTTTAAAATAGAGGTGCTAATGAGTGGAAGGAAACATTTTGTGGAGAAGAGGTATAGTGAATTCCATGCACTTCATAAAAAGGTAAGGATCTCTATACAACTTGCCAATTTTTAGTACTCGTTTCCTTGTTTATTGGTTCAAGGCAAGTGTGTCTCAGATATTTCCCCCTTTGTGTTCACATTGCATAAGATACCACAAGATTCAGTGTCGCAGTCTGTAGAACAACTCACTCACCCATCAGCAATCCTTGAGGTGCATGTGTGCTGTATTTCACATATAAGGATAATCCTGCAGTATAAAGTAAAGCATGTGGGTAGAGATTATAAAGCAGTAAGGGGAAACTCAGTATTTACGTGCGTAACAAGCACGCTATCCAAGTAGACAGTGTCCTGTATTTTAAGAACAGAATACTTCCATCTTTGTAAACAAATGCTTCGTGATGTCATCTAAACCTCCCCTTACACAGCTTTGAACCATTTCTACACATCGTATTACTGGATCTGAGGGAGAAGAGTTCAGTGGCTCCCTCCCCACCTTCTGTCCTCAGGAAGCTGTAGAAAGCCATGACATCACCCTGCAGCCTACTTTTCTCCAAGCTAGACAAGCCCAAAGTCCTTAGCCCCTCCTCACACGACATGCCTTCCATCTTAAATTGTTTGGTCCAGGACTATATATCGTATGGAAGATGTGGCCATAGCAATACTGAATATAGCAAGTTAATCACTGCCTTTTGACCATCTGTCTGTGCTGTGTTTGATGACCCTCTTGAATGACACTGCTCATTCACATTGAGCCAGCTGTTGTACAGCACCTCCAGATCCATTTCTGCGGGACTTCTCTCTCAACTAACTTATACTCATGCCTAGTGTTACTCTGTTCTAAGTGCAAAATCTGGCATTTGGACTTGTAGTGTTTTGTTCTGTTTGCCTATTGTGCAGTTGTCTATCTAGATTTCTCTGCAAGTTCTCTTGTCCCATGACAGAATCAACAGTAACTCCCAGTTTGGTACCATCAGCAAACTGGCTAATGGTGCATTGAACTCCTGTTTGTAGGTCAGTGATGAATACATTGAACAGAACTGGCCCTAAAATTAAGCCCTTAGGAATGCCACTGGTAACTAATTGTCAGCCCCATTTGCTAAACCATATTGAGCTTTGCCTTTCAGCCAGTTCTGCACCCGGTGCTCTGTGAACCTGCTTATACTACCATTGGAAAACTTGTCTGGGAGAATGCTGTAAGGGGACAATATCAGACTAAAATTCAGAAACAATAGATCCACCACCATCCTTTCATTCACTGGGCAGGTGACCTTATCATAAAAGGGCATGAAGTTAAACGGGACTTGCTCTTTATGACCCCACGTTGACCGTGCCTGATGATTGCATTGTGCTTTAAATGCCTTTCAGTAATATCCAGTATTATATTCTCCATAATTTTTCAAGGAACTGAGACTAGATTAACACATCTGTAGTTCCCTGAGTCTTCTCTCACACCCTTCTTGTAGGTGGCATTAACACTGGCTAGCTTCCAGGCAGCAGGGACCTCTACAAACTTCCAAGTCCTTTGGTAGATAGAATCATAGAATCATTAGGGATGGGAAGGGACCTCAAAAGATCATCTAGTCCAATCCCCCTGCCATGGGCAGGGACACCCCACCCTAGATCACACTGGCCAGAGCCTCATCCAGCCTGACCTTAAACATCTCCAGGGACGAGGCCTCAACCACCTCCCTGGGCAGCCTATTCCATGGTCTCACCACTCTCACGCTGAAGAACTTCCTCCACACATCTAGTCTAAATCTACCCAACTCCAGCTTCGTTCCATTCCCCCTAGTCCTGTGGCTACCTGATATCCTAAAAAGTCCCTCCCCAGCTTTTCTGTAGGCCCCTTTCAGATACTGGAAGGCCACAAGAAGGTCACCTCACAGCCTCCTCTTCTCCACACTGAACAGCCCCAACTCCCTCAGTCTGTCCTCACAGGAGAGGTGCTCCAGCCCACTGAT
>JAOXOE010000874.1:40191962-40212222 GCA_028565055.1 Phoeniculus purpureus
GCATGAACTTCCTCTGGAGCCTCAGCAGTCTGGGGTTTGATATCAGGGCAGGCCCCAAAAGTATAGACAGAGTCAAAGAAGGTGTTCAGTATTTCTGCTTTCTCTGTATCCTCTGTCTTCATTCTATTGTATTTAACTCTTTTTGAGGGAGCAGTTCAACAGCAACTATAAAAAACAAGACAGATGACCAATTTCTGCAGAAAGTGACTTCAGAAGGAAAACTGTCTTACAGAAAATTTGGCCCAAAGTGTGGTTTCTTCATGGTCCATCATAATTTTCTTTAATTACTTCAGTAAATGTTGATAATGAATTCCTTGCGGTAAAGTTCAAATATAAACATATGAATTTCTTTTTCTGTCTAGACAATGGGTGTGAACACTAAATAGATCTGGATGGAAATGTTAAATAACCTTCCCTCTAATTTTAGTAATCAGTCCAAATTGTATCTAAAACCTTTTAGCTACCTTATTTAAGTTGATCTAGCTGTGTGCTGTTGTTTTGTGAAAATTTAGAGTAAATTAAAAATACTGAATAAAATCTTGGTGATTTGGTTACTATGTGCAGAGCACTTCAAAGCTACTACAGCATTTAGTCCTGCGGCTGAGGATAAAAATGTATTTTTTTTGTCAGTCATTGCACCTTTATACTGTGATTTTTGCAGAGTAAAATAATTTAATTTCTCAGAGTTTTTCATTTGATTACAAATAAAAAGAATTTTCCATCACCTGGCGGAAGTTTCATTGGTTCTTCACTGCTTCATTGATTCTGTTTCCGTTTACCTCTTGCTATTCTAACGAGGAGGAATGTGAACTCAAGTCATTTATAACCGTGTCCATTGAGAGAGGGCTGGAGAGGTTTCTGCTCTAAGGAAAGCTGTCTAGCCTCCAGATGCCAGTGTGCGAATAGTCCACTCACTTTGCATTGGATGGAGCTTTGCCTTTCAATAGCTGAGTAGTCCTGCTCTGTGGCTGTAGCTGCAGTTCTGTTTCCGAGGTGTCTTGGCTAGAGTGGAATCAGAAAGTAGGGAAAACAAATCCTTGGTGATGTACCAACAGGAAGTTTTTGCTGTTTTCACTTTGTGAAGTGGAGGAAAAAATGTCCCAGATGTCCCATTGAAGTCAAACTGAGCTCTCCCTATCAGAGTGAAAGCTGGGACTCCATATAAAGATGGGAAGATCTTAGTTTGTGAATTGGTGGAAGCTGACATAGTTCCATTGTCAACGTATCAAAAGCAATCTGTAAGTGCTTGCTAAGCAGAACAGTTGTTGACATTCTATTATCAATATTAGAGAAGGGGGAACAACGTTTATTTGTAGGTGTTTTTGAACCAGTGCTGTGGAGCTGATCAGAAATACTGGTATCTCTGTGTGAAATGTGCACTTCTTTGAAGACACATTGCTTTTGCTTTTGTTGGTTTTGTAACCAGCAATTAAATGGTTGGTTACTAATTGCTTCTGGAAGTGTAATGGCAAAATGATCTTGGAACTATTCAGGGAGTGTTCGGCTATTCAGGTTTTACTTTGCTGCAGTTTGCATTCATCACATTTATCTACTCCGTCAGTGCTAACGTTCATTACAATTGTTCATTCTTTTTGTTCTTGGAAATGCACTCTTTACATTAAGCATTTCTGTATAACTGTGTGTTGTTTCCAAAGGGTGTTTTGAATGCAAAAATTTTAATTAGTTCAAGAGAAGATTGGAGAAGTTCATGGAATAGCAGTTTATATCAAGCATGGAGGGTTCTCGAATTGGAAATCACTTTGGAGATTGCAAGAGTATTGAAGGAAGGTGTCTCATATGTTAATCTTGCTCATTTGTACTCATCCTTGCTATCCATTTCTGAAGATAGGCTACGGTGCTAAACGGACCTTTTGTCTGAATCACTATGACCTTTCTTATTTGGTCCTTAAAATAACTAAACACGTATTTGTCTTTCAGCTTGTTACCAAATTTGACTAAATGCCAGTGTGTTTCCCTGTGTATCACAAGCACTAAAAATAAAAAAGGTGAAATCTTAGGGCTGAAATGATTTCGTTGAATCATATGGGTATAAGGAGGTATGCAGGTCAGATGCCATTGTGCAAAGCAGCTTGTAAAGGCTGATGCCTTTTAACACCGCTTGCATTGCACGTGGGAGATAATTCGCCATGTGTTTAAAAGCTGAACACTGACAAAGAAGGGGTAAGCTACAACACTTTTGTACAAAATGCGTGCCTGCTTTTGTTCTTCTCCACCTTATTCTGTGTGTGTGTGTCTGCCCTGTAAGTGTTTCCCAGTAGGCTTCTGTGTAGGCATTTCCCCTATCTGAAAGCAGGAGCTGGACGGAAATCACATTCACTTCTTTGTATCACTTGTTAACTACCACAGAGATGTCTGCAAAAGTAGTCCTTCCCTTTGTCCTATGTACACATTCACTGTTGAGATCTAACTAATTTAAGGCCAAATTGGCTTATCTGCAGAAAAAAATCCTAGCGAGGCCAGAACTGATGCGTATCTTCCTGATTGCTGTTTCTGAAAACCAGTTTTGTTTTAAATGCTGGTGCGAACATTGGGAAGAATTAGTCTGGCATTAGAGGGTTGCAAGTAAAAGTTGGATTCAGTGAAATAAGATTTCACTGACGTTTAACTGGAAAGTCTGTTGAATCAGTCACATCTATTAATCACATTGAAAATTCTCTCCATTATCCAAAATTATTCAGTGCCTTCCTCCTGTAACTCTGTTTAATTCTGCAGTAATCAAGGTTGAGCTGAACCTGTAAGCAGCTCTAAAAGCAATGGTATGGTAAGTACAAAAATACAAAATGTTCTTTGTCCTCATTAAAGATTGTGAGTAGAGTGTTAAATAATATTAATGGCTGGGATTTTCAGTACTTAACAGTACTTTCCTAGTACAAGTGATTTTATTGATCGATACAGTCTCAATGTAACAGGGCAGATTATTCTACTGATTTTATCGAAATGTTAACTAAGTTTGTTAGTGTACCACATATCTTTAAATAGATATAGATGATGATGTAGATTAAGGAAAGCAGACCATCATCCATCTTTTTTTGATTGGTTAATAACTTAAATCCATCATTGCTGCGACCAGCTTGTGCATACATGTTTCTTTGGTTGTGCAGATACATAGCTGGTTTAGATGGCTGTGGATTTTAAAGAAGTGTGCTTGACACATGCAGGCCTGCGTATTTGTTAAGAGGAGGCAAATAATTATGTAGATAATTTAAAGGAGAGCTATTTATTAAGAGTGTCAGTTTGTAGAGGTGTCTTCCTGCAGAAATATTCCAAGCATTTTTCAAGGATACTTAGAAAAATTACCTAGTTCACGTTTTAAGAGCTAGATTTTTTTCTGTTCAGATGGTGCTGTGTTGTGGTGTGTGATGCATATTTTTTCCTTCAGCATCCTACTGCTTCTTACTGTATAAAATTGTGCTGCAAGAACTTCTCTCCCTTATGTGTCAGAGCTAATAAAAATAAATCTTACTCAGTTAAAAGCAGAATTTACATTAGAAGACATGGCAGGCTGAGAAATCATGTAGGAATGCTCATTCTCTCTTTAGTATCCTGTATAGCACAATGCTCTTGCAGCACATACAGTCACCTCTAGAGCAGTAAGAATTGTGAGACGCTTACTTCATTTAGCCATGATGAAATAAAAAATTAACACCTTATTTACTCTGAGGGAACTCCTCTGTGTGGAGGTATTAAATTTTCTTATTCCTAAATAAATGTTTATTAGACTTGATTTTGCTTTGGGTAGAATAAAAAAAGTAAAATTATTTTTGTCAGTTGGAGTAAAGGAGGGAAGGAGAATTCCTGCAAAGAGTCTTTGTTTGGAAGAAAGGCTCTTTTCCATCTTTTTAGCCATTGTGCAGCATTTTAAAGACTAATTTCCTAGACTGTGTTGTTTTACGTAAGTTTTTTTCATTGGTTTTTTTGTGTACAAACGACTGTTGCTTTTTAAAATTTAACTATTAGACTTCCAAGGCAAATTAAGACTTAAGGACATTTAATTAAAAATACATATAAAAAGTATTTAATTGTCAGTGGAGGTAAAAACTTATTTCCTTATGCAAGATTGTTATTTTTCCATGTGTAATGCAGCACACTTTTCTCTTGTGGTTGTTCAGTCATGTATTAGCGTGTGGTTTGGACCAAAGTCTGCTAAATCATCACCCTTACGCAATCTGGTATATTTTTTTTCCACTCTTTGTATGACTGAAGACAATCATTAATATTCTTTATACGTTTATAGCAGGGCTTATATATATAGATATAGATATAGGCCATGTTTGGGTGCGAGAGGATGAAAACCAAATATTGACTATATGCTGAATAACTGAATATCGTTTATTCTGTGCTTTGGATGCAGAACTGCTTCTGGTGGCGGGGGTGGGGGTTGTATGCAACCAGACTGCATATGTGAGCAACATCAAGTAACTCTGTACGCATAAGGAAGCGCACTTAAAGTTTGAGTGATGCATTTAACCTGACACTCCTCTTTGAAGAGTGATATAACTTCAGAGGGATTTATCTAACATTGTTTGTGTCGTTTATTTGTGCAGACCATTCTGAAGGGAAAAGTAAATCCAACACAAAAAAACGTGGAACTAGTAAGTTTTTTTCAGAGAAGATAACTGAATTAAAGAAGCAGTATTTATTGAGCTTCTGCTTTAGACATGTGGCAAGGAGAAAGCACAGGAACAGAAACATTCTTTTGAGACGGGCTGCATAAGCAAGAAGTAAGAGCTAGTCCGTCAGCAGGTAAGAGAGGTAAGCAAAGGGAGACAACTAGCCTTCCTCAGAAACGTTATGGAAAGGTAGTCAGTGAGCTTCTTCCTTTGGTCCTGCACTAAACTGGACTCTTACCTTAGAAGTAATTTTCTTGTGTATGTTCTCTTTTCTTGGTTTTTATGCAATCTTATATGTCTCCTTTCTGAAGGATATGTTGAGAGTGTACTGGGGGGAGATGGTTCTGTGCTCAAGGGTAGCCTAGCATAATAACAGATGCTTCTTATCTTCTGCTAACAGTGTCTGTCTCCACACTCATCAGCATTACTTGCCTTAATTTTTCTTTCCACCTGTTTATTGTCTGTGTAATCCAATAGAATTTGGACTTAGTTAAGTGTGAAAAAAGTTCATTTTACTAAAACCGCTGACAGTAGAATGTTTTGACTAAGACAGATTCAAGTGTGGTACGTTCACCAGCAGTTACTGAATGATGCCTAAATTTATAATTCTGATACGGATTTTTCCCATTGACTTTAAAAATACATACATTACAGTAAGAAACTTACAGAGAGTTTATCTTCTGATAAGTACTATGAATTATATAATGCCAAAATCAAGTGGTATTGATATTACAATTGAGGCTTGTGATGCAGGGTGGAGGGGTGTGTTAATTTCTTACAAGTATCATTGTCTTTATCTAATACGGTTTTTCTTCTGTCATTGAAGAAAGTTTGCAAAACAAAGCATGAAATAGAAGTGCCTTTAATTTCATTAGGCACACTGTAACTGGTGAAGATGTGTATATCTCTTCCTAATTCTTTTCAATTACTCAGTTCATATAAATTCCCAAACCTTGTTAATTATGCTGAAGTCAAGTGGCAATTTTTAACAGTATTTCCTCAGCAAGGGAATTTTCCTGATCTAACCTTGCCCTCCTGTAGAAACTCTCAGCAGATTAGGCATTCTGACTGTAGTCCATTCATTTTCAGCACAAGCCTAATTGCTGCCGACTGCCTGCCACAGGTACCCTGGTAATCGTACATTTAAGGGATGCAGGTTCTTCTGAGAACAAATAAGGAAAGATTAATTGTTTGTTTTGTTTCATCCCAAGAGAAATGTAGGCGCTTAATCAAGAAAAATAATTTCTTCTGTTGATTTGGCTTATTTGTGAAAGGGATAATTGTATAGAGGTAGGCATAGAGCTATGCATTTTGAAAGAAATTTTGCCATTTACCTACATGGGAGGCTAAGATAGAGCAAAATGAATGTAACACGGCATTGGAATTGATGGGGATGGTTCACATTTCTCACTTACTCTTAGTAAGTAATTTGGTCGCTGGGCTTTTATTTGAACCAATATTGCTAGGTGGTATTGTCATTTGTTTTGTCTGCTTCCTTGGATATCTAATCAAGGAGACAATAGCAGGTGGAAAAACGCTTTTCCAAATTGTCCTTAATTGCTAGAGCACAAAGTGAGCTAAACACTCTGGTGTTTCCAATTAAAGACCTTGTTTCGAGCAAGCACTATTAAATCTATCTTTCCCAATCTGATAAATAAGCTATCAAAGAGTGGAATGGATTAATTGAGAGCAGTTAGTTCAAAGCTCAGTAAAACAGTCAGAATAAACCAATGTTACAAATGAATGCAAATTTTACATAAAGCAATAAGAAGCACCAATGAGTAGCCACTAAACACAAAGGAAAACTTTATCTGTGATTCAGAAATCAGTCTTGTTTGTTTCCCTCCACTACAAGAAGCACTAAAAGCTGTTTTTTTTCAAGACCTCTGTTATAGGAATGTCAAATTATATTTGACACCTTTGCTGTGTACATTTCTCCTTCACCATGTTTCAGGACATAACAGGCATGGGAAAATGACAGATTATATAATTCAGAGCTGATCACAAGGTTTAATTCGATTGCATCTAAAGTTCACGAAAGCCCTACTTATACTACAGCACTTGTTTTACTGTCTGATAAACCTGGTAATCTGTAAGTGTGGTTTGCTTGTCAATAACCAGTAACACCTGTTTTGTAGTGATTTAAGCCTGGCATGTTGGATTTGATTTCACTTTAATATAGGTGGGTTTTCTTAGTGATATCTATCTAGACTTTTTTGGTGGTGGTTCCTTTCTTCCAGCTGTCTGTGCATACTAAATGGTATTGACCCACATGGTGTAAGCATCATTATGCACTTGAGTCCTCTGGATATCTTCCTTAATGACAAACCATAGGAAAACCACCTGGATGCTCCCCTTAAGTGCCAGCCTTTCACCTTTTGAGAATGAGTACATCAGCTTAAGGAGAAATGCTTTCTGTCATCTTAGAGACTGAAACAAATATATAGGCTTTTAGTTTTCGTGTGTTCAAGAAAGTATTGCATGTTAGTTCAGTTGTTGATACTTGTGTGTGTAAGGCTTTGGAGAAAAGTGCTCCATCAAGTAAAACACAGGGAAGGATACACATAGCCTGTTACACATTAAGCAAACTAATTTCTAAGTGAGTTTTTACAGAACTGCATTGACTAGGTAAGTTGTATCACTGCTGTGTGTTGGCATCACTCACATAAACTGACAGCACAAATAAACCAGCTGTCACAGCTTCTAAAACAGCTCATAGAACAGCAGTTTGTTTGGTGTGTCCTGGCCTTTACAACAGCACTGTGGCTGTAGTCTGCTTTTGTAGAGTTACATTTTTTAAATGGCCGGATAAAAATCTTACTTCTTACACTGTTGCAACCCACTGAGTATGTCTATTCCAAGAAAATGAAAAGGTCAGTGATAACTTTCCCAATAAAACATTCTGAGAAAATGCCATTCCAGTTATGTGTATCTGACTGGGGGAGTCAATCCTCCATTTTTTTAGCTTCTTGGTTTTTTATTTCCAGAATATCATGATCAGCAGGGAAATGTAACATTCATAACTGTTACGTTATGTTGTCCTGATGATAACAGACATAGCACTTTAAACGCAGGTCATGTACACTATTTATATCCTTACTGGCAAATCACTAGGAGATCACAATTGTGATCTGAGGAACTGTGGTTTTCTGAGTAGGTTCCCTGTAATGTCGTCTTCTGGAAAATGTTCAGAATGAGGAAATTAGTCAGTCTCCCAGATTCTTAACATATCAGGGCATCCAGAAGCACTTTTCCATGTGGGATCTGGCTCTCATACCCAGTGCAGTGGGAAAGAGTCTGAACATAACATTTTAAAAACATTCATAAAGCAACAGGAGATTAGAGAGGAGCAACACCCATGCACAGGAGTCACAAACAGCAGTCTTGCAGCTACCAGCTTTTAAGCATCTGTCTGTGCATTATCCCCATCAGATGTTTGTCTGTGCATTTGTACTCAGTCAAGGTCATGCAGTGATGCATGTTAATAGGGTGAAAAGAAGCAGGATTAGAAAACATTTTGCTTTGTTATAATGACATTGTATTTATATGCTGTATGATGGTGCTTGCCTGGTTTACAGGTAGATTTTTAATTCTTCAGGTTCAGTAAAGTTTATTCATGTGACCTTAAATAGCAGAACGATGAGGACATGTTCTGCAGGAGCAAGTTACCATAGGCATTGGAAATAGAGGTTAGTGGTATTTGTGATGAATTTATGTACTAGAGGCTGTTAGGAACTACGATCCAATGCACATATCAGGAACAGTGTTATTAATATGAAAGTACAGACAGTGTGTGAGTGAAGGGGTTTGCCATTCTGGTATCTCAAAGGAAATCAAATGTTGAAAAAAACAAGTCCAAATTGCTCTTGTTTGGTAGAATTTTTTTCTGGATTTTACAATAGGTGATGTTCACCATTGGACCATTGATTGGCGCTGGGGTATGGGACAGGTAGAGAAGCTGGCCTTGTTGATGTATGCATGGAGACATGCAAATTATTTTCCCTGTAGTATATTTGCCAATTGTATCAGCATGTTAACTTTTTTATATCTCTATATGTGATCTCAACCATCATGTTACCATTTTTACATCTGCAGCAGATTGTTTCAACTGTATATTTCACTCCCCATCTTCCCACTTTTTTGCATTTTTTTTCTTTTCCTGATTTTTTTTTTTTTGTCCCCTTGACCGCTTTATTCAGTACACATAGCAGTCATAATGTGTTATGATCAAGTGTTGACAGTCACTTCTCTGTCCAGACAACAGAGAATGCAAGATTTTTTGGAATTTCTCAGTTGTTCTGTAAACCTTTTCTGAACCCTTAAATGGTATCCAAATCCACTTTGATTTCAGGGTACTTTTCCGGGTGTGTTTGCAGTGATCACATACTCTCCTTTATTTGCTTATCGTGGAGTCTAGACTGATTAAACTTTCTGTACTACAGCATTATAATAGTGTTCTGTCCTTTCACTGAGGTATTAAATAGTGTGACTTAAAATAACAATTTAACCTTAGATTCAGATGCCAAGACTTACTGATAGAGTAAACTAGAGCCTTTGGGAACAGAAAAGGAACTGGTAAGGAAGAGTGCAGCACAGCCTTTTTGAAAATTCATCTTGAATGGATATCAGATATTTATGCCAAAAGTTGATAACAGAAATAAACAAGATATTGTTTATTTATCTACAGATTATCTATTATTTATTTATCTACAGATGCCAAGATACATTGTATGAATTAATGATTGTCAGTTTCAACTTCAGTGGTGGAATTACTGTTGAAAATTAAATAGCTCTCTGGTTACTAAGTAGGGAGCGTAAATAATTGCTAAGTGTGACGGTAACAT
This sequence comes from Phoeniculus purpureus, assembly GCA_028565055.1. Taxonomy (NCBI): domain Eukaryota; kingdom Metazoa; phylum Chordata; class Aves; order Bucerotiformes; family Phoeniculidae; genus Phoeniculus; species Phoeniculus purpureus. Next base: position 40,201,438 of record JAOXOE010000874.1, read on the forward strand.
CAAAGTGATAAGATTTTTGGGGAGCAGCATGGCGTTCTTGCACTATTTCAATGTTACTACAATTTTAAATCCATAATAGCTGTGCTATGTCTGTTAGAGGGCTGACCTGCAGTCTTATTTCTTCTTTCTGGAGAAGAAATAAGAATGTGGAGAGTTTTAACCATATCAGAACTTTAATTGCTATGCTACATTGCAAAAATTGCAGCATTCTGACTGCTGCTGCATGTCAGACATTGGCACACAAGTAAATAAGCACCCACTGACCAAGCTGGGGTATCATCTCTTTTCACAAGTAATTGCATTGTTCCTCACCTTTATCAAGGGCTCCCTTGCTGGTGAGTTTGGGGAGGGACGAGTGTCAAAGAACAGAACCATAATGAAGTACCTGCGATTGAGCAAGGATTACATTGCTCTGTTAATTCTGTAAAAACTTGTCAGTTTGCCACCCAAATAAATGCCTAGAGTGCGTAAAACATGGAGCAGAGTGACCTCTAGAAGAAAAATCAATGGCAATTCATATTTCATATGTCTATAATTGCTTGTGAGAGCATGGCAGCAGTTTGTTTACAGACCAACTTGTTCTACCAGGGATTGTTTCCTGACTTTTTCTTCTTTTCAGTGATGATACCTTTCATGGACTGTGAATCACAGCCAGAGGCAGCAATGCACAAGTTTTACTGGCGGTAATTTCGTACTGTTTTCACATTGATGTCCTTAGAATTGCTGCACCATATTCTGTTAGAACCAGTGCATAAATCTTTAGTCACAAGTAAACTGTTCACAGCTGTTTCCTGGAAGGCTCCTTAAGCTGTTCTTTGCCTTCTTTTCAGTAGGCAAAGGTTTGTTCTTTATGAAATTATACATTTGCTGGTGTTTTAACCATCAAACTGGATGCACTGCGTGTCCTTCATTTTTAAGCAATTTGCCGGTGAGGCAAGGAATTCCCACGCTCTCCTAATTTAAAGACAGAATTTTGAAAGTATCTTTTTCCCTCCACTTTGCTCTGCTTTGGTTTTTTTCATTTTTTTAAGAAACTGCTCTAAGATTTGTATCCCCATTGAGGACCAAGATGTCATAGGGATAGAGAAAGCTGCTCACTTTATGGATTACTGTTAGGTCAACAAAACTTTGGCAGCATTGATTAACTTGACAGTGAGTACAGCAGTACATTTATCACTTATGGCTGTGCTGTAGAAAATCTAATAAGAGGCAAACAATTCCCTGTAGAGCAGTAACAGGTTCACTGTGGCTAACAGTGCATGCACTGGAAATTTCTGACTTTAAATTATACCCTTGCTGCTAGTTGGGTCATTGACTCAAAGCTACTGTGCTTTCACTGCTATGTTCTGAATTATTAATTTGATCAAAATTGGTTTGGCTTCTATAAATGTGATCAAGCCGTGCGTTGGAGTTCATATAAGCTCGTAAGTATTTTTGAAGAAAGCATGCAGAGGAGCTTGATCTGAGCTTTGTTGTGTAGAAGGGGCAGCTGTCTGTTACAACTACAAATGTTTGGGATCTTACAAGGTTGTAAAAGAAAAACATTGCACTGTTGCTTACAGGTCTGTCTCTCCAAGTCTACGTATTTAAATGTACCCAAACCTGTCTTACATTTAATAATTTTCATTGGTTGGTCAGAATGGCTTTTTTCCTGTGTGCAGATATGTGCTTTGTTAATTACTCGGAATTACCTTAAAAATTCAGTCCAGGTTGTTCATAGATTATGTTCTTCAAGTTGTCTGTTTTTTGCAAGAATCGTGACAACTAAAAAACAAATGAGATTCCGGGCCTCTCCTGTTTTTAAGTGCTGCTGCTTTACTGCAAGGTAACACTTTGTTCTAATCTGATAATGAAATTTTTGTTCAGTATTGCTTAGTTCCACTTTAATAAATCTTTTCTGGAAGTCCATTACCAGTACACTGGGAAGTATCTTTGCATTACTAATATAGATACATAGATGGTTGTTGTTGAGGGCGGGGTGGGGGTGGTAAGGGCTGTATTTGACGATTCCTGTGACTATAAACACCCTACATAAGGTGTTTCTTTGCAGAACTGTATCAAGTCTTTCCTTAGTTCAAATAACCAAATGCAGTTAAATGCCATTTACCAGAATAACTGTGTTTCTAGGTAAAAAGAGGAAGGAACAATGAAGAAACATACAGCATGCAACTGAATACATACCTTTGTGATACAATCAGCGAAAGTACTGCTCAGATGACAGAGTAGTTAATTCTTTTAGAATATTAGGGTATATCGCTCGCTAGAGGAGACAGCCTTTGTGAGTAGCAATTGTTATTTCAAGTAGTTTCTTATTTTAGGAAACTGTTCAAATTGAAGATTTCGTTCTGCAGTATCTGTGAAAATGATGTCGTTTTCTTTGTTGGGAGAGAAGTCTTCTACTTGAATCAATTGTCAGGAGGCTTAATGTAATAAGGCAGTTTGTGGTCTGACTAACAGAAACACTGCAAAATAAATTCCCATAGCAGTTTGTTTTTAACAGAAAAACTGAGTTCACTTGAAACATAAATACACTGAAATCCAAGACGCCCTAAGGTAGAGTTTTAGAAGGAAACAGAGGGGGCTGCTGCCCAAAGCATGTCTTGTAGTGGCCACAGTTTAGCACAATGTGTATGTGTTCATAGTATAGCTCTATCAACAGCACAACAGATTCTTGGCAATAAATTATCAGGCAAGCTGACATTAGTACCCTTTGCATAGTAAGGGGAAAATACTGCAATTTAAATGGTGGTGCCTGTTTCATTATCTTTTTTTATTTGGAGGAAAAAAGTTGTGATTCTCACTCTCTTACTGCCTTTTACAGGCAGCAAGACACATTTCCACACTTTTTCCTGGGTTCGTACAATAAAGGAGTTACCCTACTGCCTGCCTTACTGAACAGAGACCTGATATTGATTAACTATCACACTGGCATCAGAACTACTCTTAGGATTCAATTTTTTTGTTGTTTTGCATATTTTATTGATCAAAAGTGGTAAATGAGCATCAAGCGTGCAGGAAGACGATGAATTGTTTACTTGCATAAAATAACCTTTCAATAAGGGAAGATGCATTGCTCACACTTTTGGTGCTGTTCTGCTGCCCGAAGCAGATGGCATTCAGCTGCTATTGATTTGCTCCTATAGTTACAGAGCAGCATGTAACAAGGCATGCTCATTTCTCTGAAAGAGAGGTTAGGTTTTTTGCCAAGGTGGTGGGAGTGAAAAAGGAAGGAGAGGGGGTGTTTGGGGATTGTTGTGGGATTCAGTTTTTTTTGCAAGGAAAACAGGGTAAAACTTGCAAGTTATGTTAGCATCCCTGTGCAAACAAAAAGCAGGGTTTATGTGGTTGCAGAAAAGAAGAGTTACTATCTCTAGTTCTAGCACTTCTGACATTCATTCCCACTGCAGGTGGAATCTGTGAGTGAACAAGTACATAAGATTGTAAAGAGCAACCAGAGTGTAGTGTTGCAGACTCTACGACACGGTTCTTTCTTCACTGCTGTTTTTATTTTTATTTATACTTCCATTTTTCCTTCTTGTGTAAGGATTGTTAGCATTACAAAATCATGCTTCAGTACGCTAGGCTTGGTTCTGCAAACTTCATTTCACTGTTGAGTAAAGAATTTAGTATTTTACTTTTGGATCTCTGCTGTAATGGGAGGGAGAGGAGAGATAAATAGTGTTTTCTCTGAAAATTTATTTGAAACAATATTTAATGCAGAATTTTTGGCACAAACTAGATCTTTACTTGTTTGACAGATGTTAATGAAACATAGATACTTGATAGAAGGGGGTCTCTGTAAATAGGACATAGGAGTGTTTGTTGTAAGGCAAAACATTTTAGATAATTTAAAAGTAAAACTTCTCAATGAGTCGCATGTTGGGTGGTGCTGGGAAGTAGGATGTTTTAACACAGAAATAACCCATTTGTCAGGACCCACAAGTGTATAAGAGTTAACAAACTCAATGTCTTTATGACAAAGCTAGAACAGTTAAATGTTTTGAAGATACATACTGAAGCCTTTCTTGCCCACCTATCTGTTCTGCAGTTACTGCTAGAACTGCTTACTGCTGATGTTGCAACCGCCTTGAGCATCATCCTGCTCATAATTTACACCATTATGACTGTCTTGCTAACCTCCATATCACTTATGTTGTCTTCCTTTTTAATAAAAATAATACATAAATTGTGACTTCTGAAAAAATACTCTCACAGCGTAGTTATTAGTGGGTTATGTTTAAATAATTAAACTTGAATATACGTATTAGTGTCTGTTAAAAATTTTCCTACTTCGTCTGTTCAAACTTTTTCTCTGACATTGAGTCCAACTTCTATGTATAATTCATGAAACGCTGTCTGAGCATCACTACATAAGGAAATAAGAAGAAATGTCTGAGCCTTTGACTTTAACCTGCTGGTTTCAATGGAGAGGAGACATTTCTTGTGAATATTTTTCAGAGAGCACAAACCTTGCTGAGCCTTTCAGAAAGCAGATGCTTTGGAATCAATGGCTAATGCTGTCAGCACAGCATTTGCTGCATTCTTCCAAGTTGATTTGGTCTTGCTGTCCTCTGGGACTACAGAAATGTTTTAAACATAAGAACTATTACAAAGAGAAGTTAATTTAATGGAACATGGAAAAATATGTGTTTTAAAACATGCTATTCTCTGTTGCAGTGGTTTGTGAAAGCCATTTGCTGTCACTAATTACAATAATTCTATTGATACTGTATTCCCATATTATCTGCTTATACTCTGGTTTTCCTCAGCGCCCCCCATCTCCCTCAATTTTGAGTTTCTCAGTGACTACACAATTAGTATGTCAGAGTAAGTATTTAGTATATTAAAAACCAAACCAAAATTTTACCTTGTTCTGATAATGGTAACTAGAAGTAAGTAAATGTCTTGCAAATTCAACATATATTTTCTTGTTAAGCTGATCAGAATTTAATGTAAGCATCAGAGGTTTTAAAATTAAGCTTACTCATTTCCTTGCGGTTATTCTTCTAACACTGCAAAACAGCCTAGAATCCTTATTCAACACCACCTTTTGTGCTGAAAGGGCTGCCAATACTCAAAAGAAAAAAACTGAACCCCCCAAAAAACCCCACGATATAACTCTAAATCTGTTTGGCAAACAATGTTACCTCTTTACCTCTGCAAAAATGACACCATGCGTTCATTAACCCCAGGTCCAGTGAAATCCCTGTGCTTTCTGCATTCTCTTGTTCGGACTTTGCAGTAGGTACCTGCTGCTTAATCTAATTAGTTTCAAAGGGAATGTTGAGTCATTTCTCAAGAGTTTCTCTGACCCAAAACCTCTGACAAGAAAATATCAGGGAGAAAAATAAGAAGTTATTGTAGGATTGAAGAACATTTTTATTCCAGTACCACGTGGAAATAATGGATACGAGGAAATAATTACCAGATAGTTTCTGGATATTTGAAACTGTCATTCTTACAGAAAGCAAGACTCAATTTCATAGCTAACTTCCTTAGTCTTTGTCAACCACCTGACTCCTTCCTTGCTCTCAGCAAAACCAGTGGGATGTTTCTTATATAGCAAAAAAGAAATGGTAATGCTATTTCTTGGCTATTCTAAAGAGTTTCCATATTTTTCTGAGCTTTTTCAGAGTTGTTGGAGCTGTGTTGGTTGACCAAAATTACATTACCTGGCAAAAAAATACAACATCCCACCCAACATCTGCATCTTAACAGAATGCTCTGTGGCATTACTCAGAGTGGGCTGTTTTGGGAATCTAGAGAAAGTTCTTCATGCCACAGAGCTAGTCCTTTATTTGTTTGACTGCTGAAGTAATACTCCTTTGTATATGGACCTGAAGAACAGAGTACAACTTCGTTCTTTAATTACTACCTTCTCTTCAGGATTGCCCATAGCTTTCCTCCTTACTAAGGAGTATTTACCAGCATAGTAAATACAGTAGGTAATACAGCAGTGCAGGAAAAGATAGTAAACATATTCTGAGCATAAGTAAATAACATTTTTTAAGTCTTGTCTTTGAAAAATATTTTTAAAATATTTTTTAGTATGTCTAGCAAGCAAACATGCAGATACAATAATCTTGGTTTAACAGTTCTACGGACAAAACAGTATTCTCTGTCAAACAGTACTTTAAGTGAAGTGTGAATTAACTGTAATATATTTCACGGTCTGTCTACATGAATCTTCTAGCAAATTGAACTAACAATCATTTCACTTTTATTTTGCATTCAGAACTGTATTTTCGATACAGGTAAAACAAAGCAACCAGTATTTGGCTCCACATGTTTACAGTTTTCTTAAAATATTTGCTACACTACATTAACTCTGTTTCATCTTTGTTTTGACTTAATATTATTTGGCTTTAAGTAATGTGTGATTTCTGAAATTCTCAGAGCTGACAGCAGGAAAGGAGTATTGGCTTATCATCCCTGCATCATGCCTTTGTCTTCACTGCCAGCAGATGGGGATGCCGGCTGCCCACAGGTGCAGCCTCCAGCTCAGTGTTCTGTCCCTGGCAGTCCTTCACAGTGAATCCACAGTATATTGTAGCCCCCAGCATCTCACTTCTCTGATAATTAGTGGTTAGTGTAAAGCACATCACTGTTCGTTTTTGCAGAAGCTCTGTGCTATGTTCTTTCACTACTTGTTACTGCTTATCTTTTTGTGGTAGTTTGGCCCTGGCTAGGGGCCAGGTGCCCACCAAAGCTGCTCCATTTCTTCCCTTTGTTAAATGGACAGGGGAGAGAAAAATATGAGAGGCTAGTGAGTAAAGACAACAGTTTAATAAAGCAGAAAATTGAAATACACTCTTGAAAGCAAAGGCAAATAATGAAGATTATTCACTACTTCCCACCAGCAGATGATTTAGGAAGGAGGGACTGAAACATGTAGTGGTTGCTCCAGAAGACAAAACACCAGCAACTAGTGCTGCTCACACTTCCTTCTTTCTCCTCCTTTTAAAATCTGGGCTGACATCATACGGTCATTTTGGCCAGTTTGGGCTGTTTTGCCCAGTCCACTCTTCAGTGTGCTCTTGGGAAGAATGGTAGGAAAGAAAAAAAATCCACAGCCTTGGTGTGCTGAGCACTGCTCAGCATCAGCCAAAACACTGGTGTGTTATCCACACCCCTTCCGTTACCACCACAAGGACAGAACTGTGAGAGATGTTATAGGGAGGATCTATTCCATCCAGATAAGCCAAATACAATCTACCCCTTATTCCACATGATGTCTGTCATGCTGAAGTCCCACATTATTTAATACATGTATCATTCTCATAACTGATATTCCCCTTGTCAACATATACTTAAACCATCCTTTTATCCAAAGTTCCTCCTTGCAACAAGTATAACCAAAACTGCATGTAGTTAAACCATCTTCGTACCCAACATTACTCCTTACCAACACTTTTACAACCAAAACTACATACTTAAACCTTCTTTATACCCCATGTACAGATTTATACTATTTGATTACTATCCTAAGTTCTTTAATAGATCTTATTCTTTCATTTCCATGGGCTTCTTCCACTCCTCCAGATGTTACTTGGGGCACATCTGTGGTGTTCAGAGCAGGAGAAGCAGTATATTCATCTGTTGGGCACCAGCACTAGTTTAGTTCTGGTCACTGTTGCATTTTCCATTCTCCTTTTGGAATCCACTCTGTCCATTCAGGTCATTCCTACCACATCATTTCTTACAACATACAACTCACATCAAGATTATTCCCCCAGCAAGGTTAAATCCTCGAAGTACACACCAGGTTTCCCCATTCTTCTACTTTAACTACCAATTAACTACCATTTGCCCCAGGTCCTTGGGCAAAGACAATCCCATGAATTGGTTTGCCTTTACCCATGGGAAGGGCAACCCACACTACCTTCCTCAGCCACTTCCACAAATGCACTGTGGGGACCTTATCTGCTCCCGCAGTATGCAGAGGTTTTGTTTGATAAGAACCAGGATGGCTAGCAGATCCTCTAGAATTAACCAGCCACATGTTTTCTGCTAAATTCACATCCCAATGTTTCCATGCCCCATTATCTGATGCTCTTCAACAGTCCATTTTATCATACAATCATAGAATTATTAGGGATTGGAAGGGACCTTGAAAGATCATCTAGAGTAATCCCCCTGACACAGCAGGATCACCAAGACCAAGTCACACAGGAACACATCCAGGCAGGTTTTAAACATCTCCAGTGAAGGAGACTCCATGACTCCCCTTGGCAGCCTGTTCCAGGGCACTGTCACCGTCACTGTGAAGAAGTTCCTTCTGCAATTTATATGGAACCTCCTATGTTCCAGCTTACACCCACTGCCCCTCGTCCTATCACTAGATGACATTGAGAAGAGCCTGGCTTCCACCTCCTTACACCCACCCCTCACATATTTATACACATGAATGAGGTCACCCCTTAGTGAACTCTTCTCCAAGCTAAAGAGACCCAGACACTCAGCCTTTCCTCATAAGGGAGGTGTTCCACTTCATCATCATCATTGGTGTACGCGGGACACCCTCCAGCAGCTTCATGTCCTTGAACTGAGGGGCCCAGAACTGGATACGATACTCCAGATGTGGTCTCATCAATGCAGAGTAGAGGAGAAGATCCTCTCTCAATCTGCTAACCAGCCCCCTTCTGATCCAGCCCAGGATGCTGTTGGTCCTCTTGGCCACAAGAACACACTGATGGCTTATGGTCATCCTGCTGTCCACCAGGATCCCCAGGTCCCTTTCTCCTGTGCTGCTCTCCCAACAGGTCAGTCCCCAACCTGTACTGGTACCTGGGGTTGTTCTTGCCCACATGCAAGACTCTATATTTTCTCTTGTTACAGTTCATTAAATTTCTCCCTGCCCAGCTCTCCAGCCTGTCCAGGTCTCGCTGAATGGCAGCACAGTCTACTGGGGTGTCGGCAACACCACCCAGCTTTGTGTCATCAGCAAACTTGCTGACAGTGCATCCTAATCTCTCATCGGAGTCATTAATGAATAGATTGAATAGTACTAGTTCCAGTACAGACCCTTGGAGACTCTGCTAGACACAGGCCTCCCACCAGACACCGTCCCATTCAACACTACTCTCTGGCAGAATGCTTGCAACCATAGCTACTAGTTTGAACGTCAGTTTTCTCTCTTAAATGTGCTACGGAGGTAGTGGCAGCTGACAGGATATCCAAATGTAGAGGAAAAGCGGATAACGGAAATCCCAAGAGAGAGGTCCTTCCAACAACTCAGGAAACCCAAGCCTGATAAAGAAGTAGCGGAGTCACTTGTGTGTGAACGCGACTATCACTGTTACATTCAACCATGAGCGGTGCAATTCCAATGCTATTGTGGCTGCTTTCATGTTCACCTGCCAGAATACAGGATTCCTTTTCATTTTTTCCCTTTACTACGAGAAATGCTGATTACAGCAAACAAGTAAAAATCTAACCTAACCAGCAAAATGTGAGAGTTATCCAGAGAGTCTCAGTTACTGCCTTACACCCAAACACAGAGAAATTCTGTGATGCACTAGGTAAAGCAGAAAGCTGAAGACTGTCAGGCAGCAAATGTTAGCTCCATAAAGGCACAGGTCAGCTGATTCATCCTTCCAGTAACTTCTGTGGGCTTCTGTTGTAGTTTGAAAATTACCAGAATTTTCAGATTTACAGGTTTGTGCTTTCATGAAAAAAAGAAAATGTTCTGTCGCTTTAAGAGGACCCCCCTCTCCCCCCAGTGACCTGTCCTGGGGGAAGTGACCTGTCCCAAGTACCTGCCCTTAAGGGGTGTTGCTAGGTGAGCAGATAAAAGGGGACAGTGATCTCGCTCCTGTGTTTTTTTGCTGAGGGCTTCCAGCCCAGCACGGGACCTGTAGCCTCATGCTAACCCCCACCCTCATTCCGGGGCAGTGGGGGTGGGGAGAAGACGGCTTCCAGGAAGACAGCCGGGTCCACTCCGCTCCTGCAACCGGCAGGGAGCAGCAGTGACAACCCTGGTGCGGCAAAGACAGAAGGGAGAGCCCCAGCCTGGACCTGATGCCACGGACCGGAGAAGCAAGACTTTGGTGCAGATCTACCACCACCCCCCGCCAAGGAGCAGACCTTCAGCCTCGCTGTGAGCTAAGGAACAACTCTTTCTTTCTCCTGGAGCTGAGACAGAAGGGGAGAGAGAGAGAGGAGAGGAGAGTGCAGAGAGTGCACTCTTGGCCACGTGCAGAGAGTGGGGGATGGCCCTGCTATCGCAGCCGTGCGGTTGGTCTCCATCTTGGGTCCTGCATGTGGCCGGGGCCCTGCGGCTGCCGCCATGTGAGAGAGCCCTGATCAGCAGGAAGAGAGACTGTTGGTCACTTCTGCTCCTGAGAAAAATTGGGGGGTTCTTGGTATTGGGGAGAATTCCTCCGTGCTTAGCTGAAGCAAAAGCAGAAGGGCTTGAGAATCCTTAAACTTTGGGCATGAAAGACAGAGTCTGGGCTCTTTGTTGGAAAGCATGTCTTCTGCACTGAGTGATGCAGTTCAAGCGCTGAGGAATCAGGCCATCCCGAGAGCATTGAGCTGGAGAAGCTACGCTGAAGAACTGAAGAATTCACCAGGAGTCTTCAAACAGCCTGGGTGCTGCTGTACCACAGACAGGGGTGATGCATGAATAATAGAGAGGGTGGTGGTCCTCGTCTCTACATGACTGACATGGTCTTTTTCCCCCAGATCTCTGATGTAAAAAAAGACTCAAGGACCAATATGATAGTGATCTCCCATTGTATTTTTCTCAGAATATGTGATGGCATTTGTGACACAGTTTCTAAT
>JAOXOE010000874.1:40212322-40253440 GCA_028565055.1 Phoeniculus purpureus
CCATCCTCCTGACACCCACCCCTCACATATTTATAGACATTAATGAGGTCACCCCTCAGTCTCCTCCTCTCCAAGCTAGAGAGACCCGGCTCCCTCAGCCTCTCCTCATAGCCCAGGTTGTCTGGGGCCCTGAGTCATTTGCTGTAGTGAAGGTGTCCCTGCCTGTGCAGGGGGGTTGGAAGTGGATGATCTTTAAGATCTCTTCCTACCCTGGACATTCTGTGAGTCTACGATTCTGCTGCTGGACAAGCAGCAGCCTGCAGGCAGCACACACACAGACAGACACCATTTGCATGTGCATACACGAGCGTGAGCCCGTGCAGCTCCTCATTTATCCCTCGTATCTGAAGGAGCTCAAAACCAACATCAGCACACGCTCTCACCGGGCCCCTCTTTCCTTCCACACCACAGACAAGTCCACATAACATTTCTTACCTGAGTGAACAAGCCACTTCTCCAGGTTGTCTGCTTTGCTTGTCACGACTAACTGCACAACAAAACTCTCTGAACACCGCGCCGTTAGTGCGGTTATTAACCGTTCTGCTGCTGCTTCAAATACATGCTCTGAAGACTGCTAGATGTAGTGCATTATGCCACAGGGTACCGCAGCTGAACACATCGACGTCTACTTCTTTGAGGACACTGAAACATACTGGTGTCAATACAAGAGCCAACCTTTCCAACCCCCAACATGACTGTTTTTAACCAGTAAACACCTTCACAAATATGAAACCAGTGTTGCCAGTGCTTGGAAGAGTCAGCGTGCAAGACGACAGACTGCACGCAAATCAGTCTGTACAGGAGAACAGATTCTAAACACGTTTGAGGGAGAATGCAGGATTTCAGTCACTTCAGGAGCAGGCACCGCTCTGACCATTTGTTTTTAAATATTCTGTATTAAAACCAAATCTGCTATTAAAACAAAATAAAACAAGTGCAAAAAACCACCACACGGGCCACTGTTGCAGGATATAAAGCCATTTAAGAGCATCACATTGTAAGACACAGAATGGCTTAGGCTGGAAGGGACTGCAGGGACATCTCTTGCTAGACCATGTTGTCCAGAGCCCCATCCAACCTGGCCTTGAACACTTCCAGGGAGGAGGGGGCATCCACCCCCAGTTCTCATGCCTGTCAAGGTCCCTCTGAATGGCCACCCTTCTCTCCAGTGTGTCCACCACACCACACAGCTTGGTGTCATTGGCAAACTCGCTGAGGGTGCACTCACTGCCACTGCCCATGTCACCAACAAAGATGTTAAACGTCACCAGATGAAAACCAGACCTGAGGAAGGCTACTTGCAACCCATCCGTCTACACTTGGAGATTCAGCTGTTGATCACAACTCCTTGAGTGCAGCTGTTCCTCCAACTCTGAGCGTTCCCTCTGTCAAATCCATGTCTCTCTGTTATAGAGACAAGGATGGTGTGCGGGACAGTGTCAAATGCCCCGCACAAGTGCAGGTAGATAACCTCAGCTGCTCCACCCTTATCCACCAACGCTGTAACCCTGTCATAGAAGGCCTCCACATTTGCCAGGCACAACCTGCCGTTAGTGAAGTTGTGTTGGCTGTCACTGACCACCCCTTTATTTCCCATGCATCTCATCACAGCTTACACAAGGATCAGCTCCATGATCTTGCCAGGCACAGAGGTCAGACTGCTGGCCTGAAGTTCCCCAGGTGATCTTCTTCTCCCTTTTTGAAAATGGAGAATACGAAGGAGAAACAAAGAAAAGGGAAGTGGGTATGAGGATAAAACAATACTCAGAGTGGACTAGGAACAAAGGAAAGAGGAGTAAGAAAGGAAGACAGAAGCTACCAGGGAAGAAGATGTAGGGGGATTATCATTCACAAGGTCCACGTAGAAGGAAAGAGGAAAAAGCCAGCTGCCTCAGAGTGGCTCCAGTCAGAAAGAGTTCAGCCCTCTCACATGCTGTTTATAGTGCCATGGAGAGGGATAGTCATTGGTTCTCTGATGTGAAGGGTCAGGGATTAACCCCTGACATCGTTATTGAAAAGCAAGAGGCATCAGATGGACTACACTTTCTTCAATTTAGCTACATACATTGGACCCCACGTTCTTCCTTTCTCTGGGAGAACCAGAAGTTCATGCTGTTGTGTGCCACTGAGAAAAGTGAATTCTTGAGAAACAGCTTTGGCCATTTCGCTTATGTCTGCAGGCAGAACATTACTGCAGGAATTCAGAACGAGATTTATCACATCGCTGTTCTCTGCCTTTGAGAGAGTGCACGTAGAATAGACCAATGATCCACCAGGACGCAATGTTTTAAGAGCAGACCTGCAAGGGAAGAAAAAACAAATCAGCATAAGAATTGACATCGTGGGGGTGAAGGAGCATGTAAAGACTCGTAAATCTAGAGTTCTAAATAGGCATAAATAAGTATAAGAAAAATAATCACATAACGAGACTTTTTTAACAGCATGTAATTGACAGTTGAAGAAACTACCTGCAACACATCTTTGCTTCCTCATTTATTGCTGCATTCTCAGTGAACTGAAAGTATATTTTGTACAACAGTGACAAGTAGAAGGCAGCACATACAGCCGTAGAATGCTGCAGGATATACCCAACACATTTATATGCACAGCACAACCGTGAAAATGACGCAACTGTGTGTAACAAATGGGTTGCACAACATCGGAGAGGCCAGTCAGGGACTCCGCTAGCTGCTTGCCTGAACACAGAATTATTGAGGCTGGAAAAGACCGCTAAGACAATCAAGGCCAGCCCATGACCCAATATCACCATAATCAGCCAGACCAGGGCACTAAGGGCAGCCAGTCTGTCCTTAAACTCCTCCAGGGATGGGGACTCCACCACCACCCTGGGCAGTCCACTCCAGCGTCTGAGCAAGTATCAGAACGTACAGTAGCAGCTGCAGACTAAATGAATTACTGGGCTATAATTTTACAAAGATTTCTGCAACTTGCTGAGCAGGTAAGAGCACTTGGGGGTTTCATTGAGCCACTACTTTTCAACTTGATCTCCTCAGAAAATATACTCCTGAGAAGGAGTAATGAGAAGTATCAATACAGGTTAGAGGATGAGCTACTGGAAAGCACCTCTGTGGAGAGGGATCTTGGAGTTCTTGCGGACAAGAAGTTCTCCATGGATCAGCAATGTGCTCTTGTGGCCAATAAGGCAAATGGAATCCTGGGATGGATCAAGAAGAGTGTGTCCAGCAGATCAAGGGAGGTTCTGCTCCCTCTCTACTCTGCCCTAGTGAGGACACAGCTGGAGTACTGTGCCCAGTTCTGGGTTCCCAAGTTCAAGAGAGGCAGAGATCTGATTGAGAGAGTCCAATGGAGGGCCACAAGGATGATTAGGGAACTGGAGCACCTACCTTATGAGGAGAGGTTGAGAGACCTGGGGCTTTTCAGCTTAAAGAAAGTTACAAGGGGACTTAATCACTGTCTATAAATCCATGAGGGCTGGGTGTGAAGAAGAAAGAGACCATCTCTTTTCACTTGCACCTTGTGATAGGACAAGGGGCAATAGGTGTAAGCCAGAGCACAGGAAATTCCACTGCAACACAAGGAAGAACTTCTTTACTGTAAGGGTCGCAGAGCACTGGAATGGGCTGCCCAGGGAGATTGTGGAGTCTTCCTCTGTGGAGACTTTCAAGACCCGTCTGAATCTGAAGAGGTGAATATCAGAGAGACAAGAAGGCAGGCACCCAAGGGAGGTACAAGTGTGTCGCTGTGAATTTAGCAAGTACAGGAGGAGGGCAAACACTGGAAGCCTGTGGAGCACAAGGACACACAGTCATGCTGTGTGCAAAGACACTGAATTATTTCAGCTTGGTTGGTATTACTGACAACACTGCGTTGACCTTCCCCAAAAAACCTACAGGATAACATAAAAGGAAAGGAAGAAAAGAGAAGAAAACCCAACCAGATGAGGTGAGCAGCCCTAGTCCAAATCCAGATGAACAAACACAAAGCCATTGAAACAGCAATTCCTACCGAGACAACCGGAAGACTTGCCAAGAGTGGTACCTGAATGAAAACAGCTGAGAAAAGAAAGCAGCAAGTACAAGGGGGCAAAGATAAGTCCTTCTAACAGGATTGGGCCTTTTCAGGCAAAGAATCAATAAAGCAGCTCACCACAAGCAGGATTAAAGCAAATCACAGATCAAAGCTTCTCTGAAAGTCCTCTCAAAATAATAAGGAAACACCACAACAAAAGACTGTTTCAGACTGAGATGATTCAACTCCGTTCACCTTCCCAGGTGGAAAGTCACACATATTTTACCACGTCTGGTTCTCTGGGGAGTGCACACGTTACACCGCTTGGTTTTGCTATGAATCCTGGTTCTGTTAATCAGCAAGCCCAGTACACACTTGAGTGGAGTGCGCACTGCTGCAATCTTCATTAGAGGAAAAGAACAGAGCTCTCAGCTGATGATGCTCAAAGACAAATCAGCATTTAATGCCTTTGTTGGATCGGTCTTCACTAAAAAGATGGAGAGCGAGCAGATGGCTGGCACATTTAGCCTAAGTGAGAGAGCAGTTCAACTTCAGTCTGTAACAACAGGCTACAGAGTTGTCGGATGAGTCGATGAGCCTAACGGACTCGTTCTAAGGTACTTCCAAAATTAGCTATAGAGCTATCACAAAACTACAAGCTTATCTCAGAGCTGAGTAGCTTTCAAAAGTCTGCAAAACTGTTTCAGAATCTTTTGGACTCACGTTGATGCAGGACAACATTCACAATGCCACCTTGAGAGAGTCAAACAGAGCAAGTGTCATCCTACTGTCCCTTTCAGATCTCACGTTCTAAAATTCTGCAGTTACCAGCATCTGTTTGAATTGCCCTACTTGAGATATTCATCCTTATTCCCCTCTGCATCGCAACACACATCCTCAGCAGACTACAAACCAGGGCCCTAAGCTGGTTCTTCACTGTCTCTCCAATTACCTTCCTCTGTTTGCAGCCATCCTGCTGTGGCTGCAGCTGTCCATTTAAAGGGCAGAGCTTATACTGCTTCTCTCTGGCCCATCCAAACAACAACTGTATGCTCAGATGTATGGAAAGTAACTACCATAAAGCAGAGGAGGAATGTACAACCTTCCTTTCTCATGAGTAAGTCAGTAAGAGAACTGCATACTGGCTGATGGTCAACTTGGCCTCACACAAGTTCTGGTAAGTATTACATTGGTAAATAAAAAACCACTCCAAAGCGTATTTTTTCCATTCATTCACAGTATCACAGTATTACCAAGGTTGGAAGAGACCTCATAGATCATCAAGTCCAACCCATTCAAGCAAGTTTCTTTCCCATCAGAGCTCAGCGAGAACAGGGCTTAAGTCTAAATAGACTTTCAAGAGTTGAGATGATCTTCAGAACATCATTGATCACCTACTCGACAGAATTACAGAATTGCTGGGGCTGGAAGAGACCTCTAAGATCATCAAATCCAGCCTATGCTTTACTAATTTTCATATAAATCCTCCTGCAGCTACTCTTCTTCCGTGCATACAGGAACGCTGATGTTTTTGGAGGCCCCATCCCTGGGGTCACTGAAGGTCAGGCTTGATGAGGCTCTGAGCAGCCTGACCTAGGTAGAGTTGTCCCTTTGTAAGGAGGTTGGACTAGATGAACTCTAGCGGTCCCTTGCAGCCTGGAACATTCTATGATTCTATGAAAGAGCAGCTAAATTTGCCTGAAAACGGGACAGTTTCTTGCATGAGGGTGAAGATTCATTCTACCACCGCTGGTAACTTCAATCACAAACAACAGCATCAAACAGACTGATGCTAATGAGCATTTAAAACAAGTAAGACAGTATTTTTGTGGTGGAAAGGGTAAAAAGTGAAGTTGTACAGCAAAAAAGAGATACAGCTACAGCTTACAGGTCAAAAGCCTGGACACTTGCTCAATGCCCTTCTCTCACCTTACATAGAGTAACCACCGTTCAAGTCAACACTTTCAAAGGCATCAACAACTCCAACAACTGAGTCTCTACTGGGCCAGTGGTTCAGAGGAGAGAGGAGTACAGGCTTCTGAAGGAAATCCCAACAATCTCACATCAAAACCTCACCACCTCCATGACCTTCCCTGGCCCATGTCCCAGACAGGTTAGGCTGCTCAGTGCAGTTATCTTTGTTCTGAACCTAAGTCATGAATTAAAGTACCGAAGGCAGACTACTTCATGCTCCAAGGTTAATCAATGTATGTATCCATCTTCTCAAGTTCAGCAACAGCTGTTTCAGTGGCTGTGTTCAAAGTCAACCAACTGCCACCCCTGATTAAGCCCTGCTTGGTTTTGATAAGCCTGCAGCAAGCTGCAAAATTCAAAGTGAAGAGCTGGGCTCGAAGTCACAGGGTGACACTGCAGTGGGTAAGCAGAATCTGCGTGGCTGGGTACGCTCGTCTACAGCACGGTGGAGTATCTGTTCATAAGAGAACTTGTTCAGGTACATGAATGGCCAACAGCATCCTGGCTTGTATCAGGAATAGTGGGGCCAGCAGGACTAGGGATGTAATTCTCTCCCTGGACCAGGCACTGGGGAGGCCAGTACTGGGGACAGTTCTGGGCTTCTCACTTCAAGAAAGAGATGGAGGGGCTGGAACAGGTGCAGAGGAGCAATGACGCTGCAGAAGGGGCCAGAGGGAAAGTCTGATGAGGAGAGGCTGAGGGAGCTGGGGGTGTTTAGCCTGGAGAAGACTCAAGGGAGACCTTCTCCCTCTCTGCAACTCCCTGAAAGGAGGTTGTAATCAAGTGGTGGTCAGGCTCTTGTCCCAGGCAACCAGCACAAGGATGAGAGGGCAGGGCCTGAAGCTGCACCAGGGGAGGGTTAGGTTGGATGTTAGGAAGCCCTTCCTCACAGAAAGGGTGATCAAACACTGCAATGGACTGCCCAGGGAGGTGGTGGAATCCCCATCCTTGGAGGTGTTTAAGGACAAACTGTCTGTGACCCTTACTGCCCTGGTCTAGGTGGCTGTGGTGATGTCAGGTCATGGGCTGGGCTGGATGATCATGGATATCTTTTCCAGCCTCAATAATTCCGTGATTCTGAGAAAGCAGACTTCCTCTTGTCAATGTAAGGAAACAAAACCATCCATGGGATAGGTCAGAGCTGGAGCTTAACTTACAGGCATCTACCATAACCCACTACTGCTACTATGATTCCACAATCTAAGACTGTCAAACTCCTTTTACACTCTATTCCTCTTACTATGTCGATTAACTCTCAAATAATAGAATCACAGAATGGCCATAGTTGGAAGAAACCTTCAAGATCATCTAGTTCCAATCCCCTTGCACAGGCAGGAACATAATCATCATTTCAAGTTTGACTTTCAGCTGAAATAATTCAGTATCTGCTACAAGATACTTGGTAACTCCAACAAACGGGTCCAGATCTAGAATCAATGAGTATCAGGAGGATGGAGCTAGGCTCTTGCCAATTGTTTAAAACCCGCCTGGACATGTTCCTGTGTGACTTGGTCTAGGTGATGCTGCTGTGTCAGGGGACTGGACCAGATGATCTTTCAAGGTTCCTTCCAACCCCTAATGGTTCTATGATTCTATGAAATAGAAAGAACACAATGGCAAAATCACTTTTTAAGAAATGCATTATTTAAAAGAGGTTCTATTTAGTTTATTTCTCAAGATTATTATTTAATACTTCAGGTTAAAAAAAAAGAAAGATCACTCTGTAGCCACTTGGCAAATCTAGACCCCCAAAACTCTTACATGCAACTAAACAACAGTTAGCCAGGATCCAAAACGATGATATTTTTATACTTAGAGAAAATTAAACACAATAGTCTGACATTTTGTTCATTCCAAAAGCCTCTGCATCTCAAGCATCCTTTTACAAACAGGCAGACAATCAATATATATTTCATACTGCAGCCAACTCCTTCATGTCCAGCTTACTCCTCCTGTGCTTAGGTTGATGCTGCATGCCACTGGAAGGGTCAGCAGCAATTATGTTAAACATTCAGCCACCGCCAGTGTTAAAGCAAAAAGATTACATATACTTGAGGACTAACTGAAAATACTACAACACTTCAACAGTGCCATCTTTTGGCAACCAGTGTGTACGTCTGCTCAATACGTAAGGTAAAGTCTGATGAGAAAACTGCCAACCCTTTATAAGCTGTCCAAGACACAAAGCGTGCCAAGATGCATTTGCATTTATCCTCAATCCTATTTCTTTTTTGGTTTTTTATTGACTAAAGATATCATAGAACCATAGAATCATGAGGGATTGGAAGGGACCTCGAAAGATCACCTAGTCCAATCCCCCTGCCAGAGCAGGATCACCTAGACCAAGTCACACAGGAACATGTCCCAACCTATCGAGCTAAAAATACAGTTCAAATTAGATGTCCCAGCAGCCTGTCAAGCTGGGTCTTAAAACTTCCTATTTCCCTTGCGAGATTATTCTCATGTTTAATTTAATG
The DNA here is from genome assembly GCA_028565055.1 of Phoeniculus purpureus. Lineage (NCBI taxonomy): Eukaryota > Metazoa > Chordata > Aves > Bucerotiformes > Phoeniculidae > Phoeniculus > Phoeniculus purpureus. The sequence continues at coordinate 40,220,764 of JAOXOE010000874.1, forward strand.
ATCCACTTCTCACTGCCATCACAATTCTTGAAACAAAGGATGAGAAACCATCACACATGGCATGTTTCTGCATTTTTGAGTGTATATATACTAGGCATTAGCCTATCTACAAAGGTGTCACTAGACTGATCATCATGAATGGGGTGAATTAAATTACTCTTTCTCTCTCTTTGCTGAACTGTGAGCAGAGGTGTCTGCCCAGCAGCCTGTTAACCTGACATAAATTACCAGACGAGGCTACCACAGTGGGAGGAGGAAGCTGAGGAAATGTGTGGATTAGCAATCACCAAGACTATTAAACTGCTCTGAAATCCCACCCTCCGGATTCACAATTTCTCATGTTTTGGCTTGACCAAGAGGCAGGTTGGTGAAGCAAGAGGATCTGTGGGGGTGTGAAAGGGATGACCCTGGAAACAAAATATTGGTTTTACATCGCAGGGTATCCGTTACAGGAGAATTTCCTCTGGCGCCAGCAGGTATTTGAGTAGCCATCTGCATGGATCCCAAAGGGGGGAAGGAAATGGAGATTCAGGTTTTTAGAGGGGATCAAGATGTTAAGCCTTAAAACTGTTTGAATGGCTGGCAACGAGTAACGTGCAAGGTTTTATCTGTGTGATGATGATTTTGGAGAGGGGGGCTAGTGTTGATTTTTTTAATACCTTTTTTTTTGGGGGGTGTTGGTGGGGAGTTCAAGCTGAAAGTGCAGAAGGGCACTATTAAAGGAATGCAAAGTCCATCCACAGTCACTGGTGAGGAAAATCACCTGATAGAGAGCAGCCTCCTTTCTCTGCACTGGCCACACCAATCACACAACTGAATCTGAGAGCTCTTCGCTGCATTCCCAGTGCTTTTAAAAATCACTGTTAGTGATTTTGGTAACTGCAGTCCAAAATGTCATGGGCTGGATTGATAAGAGTTTTACTCTCAAAGCAAATTTTGGCACTTATTTGTTCCCCTTGGGCTTGGGAAAGAAAATCTTCCTTGGGGGTCTTAAGGCTGATTCATTAAATCTGAGCTGTCTGCTGAAGTACTCAGTAAAAGTGACTCTGATTTATTTGGATTTGTCACTATAAAGGCCTCTGGAGACGGCTATTTATCCTATGGGATTCTTGACAAATTGGCCGAGTGCTCTGGGCAGTCCAGAGGGAGGATGGACTTCTCTGACCCTTCACATGGCCAGAGAACAGGTAATCACTGCCCTGATCACAAACATGCGCTGAGATCACATCATTGCCAAGACTTCTCTACCCACCCAGAAGCTGGTCACCCAGGGCTCAGATCTGTGCTCAGCCTCACCAAAAGGCAAGTCTGAGTGGGAAGAATAGTCTATAGCTACAGCAATAGGCAGGTACCAAAGAGCCCATGGGTGGATTTATGCTGATGTGCCGCTGAACCAGAGCATGTTAAAGGTGTTTGTCCTGCTGCCATCAGAAATGCGTGACTGTAATGCAGTAGGATGGTTTGGACCCTGATTTTAGCCATATATTTCACTCCGTCCCAGCAAGGCAGACTAGGCAGGCAGCCTTCAAACTCCAAAAGACATGGCAAAAAGAGAAGGGAATCTGCTGCTGTTTCCCTACGATCCCACTTGTATGACTTTCTCCATGCTGTTGTGTAGTGTCTAGTGTCAGCTCTTCTCTTTAATTACCCGCTAGCCTGGCTGAGCACTGTATAAACACATTACAGTCACTTGCAAGTAACAGATATTGCAATCACATCCATCTTCTCTTTTTAACTCTTTCTGCCTATCCTGCCTTTTCTGCTTCTTCAGTCTTAGCAACTCATTCCATACTGTGCACATTGTCTTTGGAGCTGACTTAGGCTATTGATCCATTTATAGTTGTCATGGGAAATATCACTTTTAGGGCATGATAAAGGCTGCTTTAGGTCTATGTTACCTCTCATATGCAGATGGAATAAATTTAGGATTCCATGTCCAGAAATACTGTTCTAAATTATTGCAATGGAGCTGATAAGGAAAATTCAGCTTAAAGGGAAGTGTAGGAAAAACCTGGGGGCATGACAGCTCAACTTGGAGTTATCTTGCTGTTACCTAGGGGTTTTCTCCTCTTGGCAAACTGTTCTACTCCCCATTCACACTCAAGCGGTGAAAGAGAGGTCTGGCTGATGCCAAACCAGTGCAGTAGCACAGACCTGAAACATTCAAATTTCAGGAAATCAAGTTCAGTGGCATCTGAAAGAAAGTGTGTGTGTGGGGGGGTTAAACAGAGCATGAGGGAGAATTCTGTGGCAGTGATGCACAGGAATGGGCTGGTCTCAGTGTCAATAGCAGAGGATTTGGGCCTTGAACGAATCATTCCAGATTGAGTTCAGCATAAAACCAGTGTGAAAGTAGCTAAAGTTCATGTCACAATCTCAGAAAGAAACATCACGGACTTTTAGAAAGCACTGGGTTTGGGGGTGAGACCTGAAAAGGCAACAGCAATGATCTCTTTACTCTACTTGGTGGTTGGATGACTTCAACCCAGGGGTTTTGCCTGGCAATCTGTCTTGCTAAAAGTCAGGGTAAGATAAACTGTAGTCTGTCTCTGATTTCTGCAAGAAAGAAAACAATTGAACGAGTGCTCATTCATCACTGAGGCACCCTCCCCCTTCTCCAACACCTTGCATAGGGTTGTATATCCTGGAGCTGTTTAGCTTTCCTCATTGATTTCTTAGAAGGTAAAACAAAGAATTTCAAGTCGCAAGATGCGTATTTAACAACTTTCCTGCAAAAAAAGAGATAGTTCTGAATTGGGAGGGACAGATCAATAAAGAAATCATTTGGCTATTATACATGGATCATCACTGCCCACTTACATTACAGTTTAATGCCAGAGGACTCTCTATTCTAGCCCTTGCCTCTGCTTATAAATACATTTACTTATTCACACACAGCATCACACAGATTCATTATCAAACACTCATACTTGTGCACCAGGGAGCTCAGATGCAGCTTAGGGACACACAAATATGTGCTTTTACCATTTTGTTGTGGAAAATAGAGATTTGAGAAGTCTCTTTAAGAATTAGAGTTAAAGCAGCTATTGAAACTGCCGAGGAATAACTCCACAAGGAACAAACCACAACAACTACAAACCTGCTGGGGGACAAGCAGCCTGAAAAGGGGAAGGGTGATATAGAGAGATGGGAAACACAAGGAGTCAGGATAGATATGACCATAGGAAAGAGCAGTGCCTTGGATAGCAAGAAGCAGCCAGGATCACTTTGATTAGCTGAGTGTAAGCTCCACTAGCGGGAACAAAATGAAGGTGTAGTCATCCTCCAAATAAATCCAGCTGTGTGCTGCTTGTGGTACAAAGCTCACTGATTTGGATGCTGAGCTTGCTCCTCACACCAGTACAAAGAGATGCTTCAGAGCATCAGTATGTCATTTCCCCCTGTCTTGTTCTTTTTTTCCCCCAAATTGAGTTAGTTGTCTTGCCTGTAATTCATAACTTGTTTTCTTAAATCCTCCCTTTATGTCTAGCACTTTAGCTAAAAGTACTTGGTCAAAATGTATTCGGTGTTTTCAACTCACAACAGACACCCTGCACGTAGCTTCCCCATAGGGAAGTACCAAGAGATTCTTAGAAACCAGTGAGCTGGAGCAAAGGAACTCCAGAAGAGGACACTGAAAGAAGATGGACCTCAAAGCTGACTTCTCATTGGCCCCATTGCACTCTGAGAGCCGGCACCAGCTCATGACTCTGAGGAAGTCAAACTCTTCACGTAAGAGACAATTAGTTCCAAAAAAAGGCATAAAGAAGCCTAGTAATGGATTTTACCTCTCCTAAGGGAACGGTGTGTTTTTACTGAGGAAGGATTACAGGAAACCAAAGTAACACTTTATTTTTCTTCAGAGAGAGCTTGGGGACTTCCGAATAATTCAGTCAGTGGTGATTTGCTACTCGTGCTATAGTGTTACCCACGATGGTACTCACAGTCTGTTTATTAAACTTTGGGCTTGTCACTCATCACTGACCGGATCAAAACTCATTGTTTTTCTTCCTATTAAAGCAACTTTTCTATCTTTCAGAATTACTACGAGGTTGAGGAAGGAGCGCTTTCATCTGCAATCAAAGTCAGGCACGTATCCATTTTGTAAGACATGGGAGCATAAAAATGTGCCAATGTAAACATCAGGTATCTGAGTGAAAAATGTTAATTGGCATTTCAAGAAACAGGGAGACACCGCAAAGATATTTGAGGCTTTCAACATATTTGTAGTATTTTAACATCAATCATTTTCTTGCAACTATCAGGTTATTTATCTTAGCCAACCTCGGTGTCCATTACCATAGTGCCTTAGACCCTCGTAATGTTTCTGTGGGGCAGGGAAGTGTTCTCATCCTTTTTATACCACTGAGGAACTGAAGTAGAAAGGATCCTTCTTTTATGGCCACCTAGAAAGAACGTAATATAGCAGAAATTCACCCCACATACCCCAGTCTCTGACTAGTACTTTAATATAAAAAGAGTATTTCTCTTTAAAATTAGCCTGCTTTGCATTTCACTAGTTTGCACCACAAACTGTAGGAGAGGGCTGTGTTGCACACAGTGCTGAGCCATTAGTTATAAGACTAATTAGTCTCATACTTAAAATCTAAACTTAGAAAGACAGGAACAACTGTGGGCTTGCATCCCTCCCCCCCAAAAAAACCCCTCTCCTCAGTCAAGAGTTTTTCATGTGTGGAGAATTCCTGAAGAATTCATAGACCCATAGAATCATAAAGCTTGGAAGAGACCTACAGATCATCAAGTCCAACCATCAACCCAGCCCCACTCTACCCACTAAGCCATATTCTCAAGTGCCCTATCTATGCCATTTCTGCACACTGCCAGGGATGGTGATTCCACCCCCTCCCTGGGCAGCCTGTTCCAATCCTTGACCACTCTGTCAGTGAGGAAATTTTTCTGGAAGTCCAATCTAAACCTCCCCTGGCACAACTTGAGGCCATTTCCTCCTGTTCTATCACTAGTTACTTGGGCGAAGAGATCAACCCCCACCTCCCTACAACCCCCTTTCAGGTAGTTGTAAAGAGCAATAAGGTCTCCCCTCAATCTCTTCTTCTACAGACTAAACACTCCAGCTGCCTCAGCCTCTCTTCATCAGGCCTGCTCTCCAGGCCCTTCACCAGCTTCACTGCCTTTCTTTGGACCCACTCCAGCATCTCAATGTCCTTCTTGTATTGAGGTGCCCAAATCTGCAGTGTCAAGAGAAGACTTGTGGTTGCTGTGCCGCAAATGGACGTAATCTTTTCCACTCTCTGGAGATTTCAGGTGATGCAGCTCACAGTGAGCACACATCAATCTTTGTTCAGTCCTTACTGCATGCTCAGCAAGGTGTTTCTGCCACCAGAGGTTGGTATGTGGTAAATGGCAGGGTACATGACGTGTGCTGATATTGCTGTGTAGTTCAAATAGCTGCAAGAGAAAGGCAGACCTGCCTTATTTTGGTGCAAAATTTGGCAAATGAGATCTATTGTGCAGGATAAAGCAAGCTGAAATTAGATGGAGATTGAAATAAGGCATCAAAATGGAAATCCATCGGCTACCTACAAAATCCTTGCTTGCAAAATCATAGAATAGAACCACACAACAGTTTCGGTTGGAAAAGACCTTCAAGATCATGGATTCCAACTGTTTCCTAGCCCTATCAGCACCACTAAACCATGTCCCCCAACGCAACGTCTACCCTTCTCTTAAACACCTCCAGGGACGATGACTCAACCACCTCCCTGGACACGCTGTTTCAGTGCCTGACAATCCTTTCAGGAAAGAGCTTCCTCCTGACATCCAACCTGAACCTCCCCTGGTGCAGCTTAAGGCCATTTCCCCTCATCCTAGCACTGGCCACTAGGGAGAACAGACCGACCCCCACCTTTCTACAACCTCCTTTCAAGTAGCTGTTGAGAGCAGTAAGGACTTCCCTCAATTTCTTCTTCTCCAGGCTAAACAGTCCCAGATCCCTCAGCTGTTCTTCATACAACACATGTTCTAAATCCTTTACCAGCTTGGTAGCTGCCTGCCTCCTATCCAGCCCTTCAATGTCCCTCTTGTAGTGAGGGGCCCAAATCAGGAGGTTCTGGAAAACATCTCTCTCTTCACACCACCCTCAGCCACCATCCCATTTGATCTGAAAACATAAGCAGATAACTATCTGAACCCCACACCATTCTTTCTAAAAAACCCAGGCTGCTTCAATGGTTGGTCTCTTGGAACAGACGACCATCAGTTTTTAAAAATACCTGTTTGCTTTGCATGGATCTAGAGCAGCTATTAGGTGCTGTTTTCTAGCACCTAAGTAGAGAGAGACCTTCTAGCTAGTAGAACGTCTGATGGTTCATCTCTGTTTTCCTCCTTTAACAGCCTTTCCTTCTGGATTACTGGTGAAGAATAGAATTATAGGCAATGCGAGCATCACCCCAGATCTGGACACACAAAGGAAAAGAGAGGAGCAGGGAGGGGAAAACAAGCGAGACTGCCTTTCATAGTCTGTGCTTGGGCTATTTTGCCCGCACTTCTGTAGTTTCAGATCTCTGGTCCTTTCTCAGTCTCATGGGGCTCCACTGCAAGGCAGTTTATGGCCTTCTTTTTATGCAATCTCCTGGTTCTTTTTAAAAGCTATTTATTTCGTACAAATGACTTAAATAGACTTTTATGAAGTGCTTTTGCAATACCACTTTCTAAAACAACACCATTTTCTATATGTATTTGGAACGACGATACGCACCATAAAACCAGAGGACTGCACTGTGGCAAAGTGCCATGACCCCACTTTGGGGACGTTCCAGGAGCTCTGAGGGTCACAGTTTGTGAGGCATGTGTAAGGCCTCTCAGAGTCAGAAGAAAAGCACAGTGACAGAGATCTTGCTATGTCACTTGAGTAGGACGTGCAGTGTGCTTTCTACTTTGCCTCGCCAGCTGATGTTCCTGTTCAAGACTCATCCACAACACATACTACCTTCAGCCAGTTACTGTGTTGGGTGAATCCCTATGTTCAGTCACAGATTCACAGAATCACAGAATTATTAAGGTTAGAAAAGACCTCCAAGATCATCCAGCCCAGCCCATGTCCTAACATCACCACATCGGCCAGACCAGGGCACTAAGGCCCACATCCAGGCTGTTCTTAAACACCTCCAGGGATGGGTACTCCACCACTGCCCTGGGAAGTCCAGTCCAGCCTCTGATCACTCTTTCTGTGAGGAAGAGTTTCCTAACATCCACCCTAACCCTCCCCTGGCAGCTTCAGGCCTTGCCTTCTCATCCTGTCACCAGTTGCCTGGGAGAAGAGCCCGACCCTCACCCGACTGCAACCTCCCTTCAGGTAGTTGTAGAGAGGGAGAAGGTCCCCCCTGAGTCTCCTCTTCTCCAGGCTAAACATCCCCAACTCGCTCAGCCTCTCCTCATCAGACTTTCCCTCCAGCCTCATTGCTCCTCTGGACCCACTTCAGCACCTCAACTCCTTGCTTGAAATGAGAGGCCCAGAACTGCCTCCAGTACCTGAGAGAAAGCCTCACCAGTGCCCAGTACAGGGGGAGAATTACGGACCTCGAAAGATCATCTAGTCCAATCCCCCTGCCACAGCAGGATCACCTAGACCAAGTCACACAGGAACATATCCAGGCGGGTCTTAAACATCTCCAGAGAAGGGAACTCCACAACCCCTCTGGGGAGCCTGTTGCAGTGCTCTGTTACCCTACCTGTGAAGAAGTTCCTTCTGATATTTATACGGAACCTCCTATGTTCCAGCTTACACCCACTGCCCCTTGTCCTATCCACCAGATGACATTGAGAAGAGCCTGGCTCCATCCTCCTGACACCCATCCCTCATATATTTTATAAACATTAATGCAGTCACTCCTCAGTCTCCTCTTCTCTAAGCTAAAGAGACTCAGCTCCCTCAGCTGCTCCTCATAAGGGAGGTGCTCCACTTCCTTCATCATCTTTGTGGCTCTGTGCTGGACACCCTCCAGCAACTCTACGTCCTTCTTTAACTGAGGAGCCCAGAACTGGACACAAAACTCCAGACGTGGTCCAGGGCAGAGTAGAGGGGGAGAAGAACCACTCTTGGTCTGCTAACCACCCCCTCCTGATCCACCCCAGGATGCTGTTGGCCCTCTTGGCCACAAGAGCACAGTGCTGGCTCATGATCATCCTGCTGTCCAGTAGGACTCCCAGATCCCTTTCTCCTACACTGCTCTCTAACAGGTCAGTCCCCGACCTATACTGGTACCTGGGACTATTCTTGCCCAGATGCAAGACTCTGCACTTGCCCTTGTTGTATTTAATTCAATTTCTCCCTGCCCAGCTCTCCAGCCTGTTCAGGTCTCGCTGAATGGCAGCACAGCCTGCTGCAGTGTTGGCAACACCACCCAGCTTTGTGTCATCAGCAAACTTGCTGACAGTGCACCCTAATCCCTCATCAAAGTCATTAATGAATTGATTGAACAGGACTGGTCTCAGTACCAACCCTTGGGGGACTCCACTAGATACAGGCTTCCAACCAGACTCTGTCCCATTGACCACCACTCTCTGCCTTCTGTCCTGCAGCCAGTTCATGATCCACCTCACTACCCAATCATCCAGTCCACACTTCCTCATTTTGGCTGTGAGGATGCCATGTGAGACTGTGTCAGATGCCTTACTGAAGTCAAGATAGGTGCCATCTTCTGTCATCTATCCACCGGGTTATGTCCTTGTAAAAGGCTATCAGGTTGGTCAAGCATGACTTCCCTTTGGTGAAGCCATGCTGACTGTCCCAAATTACCTCTTGTCCTTGATGTTCCTAGAGACAGCTTTGTGTGATCATCAAACTTGCTGACAGTGCACATTAATCCCAGAGGCTTTTGGATGATAAGGGGTACGATAGTGTTTCTTCTCAATGCCATGTTTCTTGGCACCAGAGCTAATGGAATTCTTTTGGTGATGAGTCCCATTTCTGATTCAATTCTTTCTGGGATAGCATGTCACCACAAAATTTGCCTTCCAAGGCCTAAGATGGAGTTTGAGGCAGTGGCATGATCTGCAGAGAATGTTTCCAGCCAACCTGTAGTTGCTTCTATGATAGTGAGTATGTAGCGTTTACCTTGGCATGTTTGGAGCATGCTCCATTGTAATCGATCTGCCAAACATCGCCGTAGCAAAACCCAGCCACCACCCTCTGTTCCAAGAGATTTTACTCTTGTAAGAGTCACGTGGCAGAGCACATGTTTCACAGTCATGGGTAACCTGTGTGATGGCTTCCATAGTCAGTCCACCCCTTGATCATGAGCCTTTGGTGGGAGTCTTCGTCAGGCCTTTTGGAACTTAAAGTAAGCTCTATCAGTAGGACTGTGTTTATCCATCCTTCTTGATCCGTTCAGGATTTATTGTTGTAAGTTTTGGAACAAGATGTCTCTTAACAGTTATGTGTTTCTTTACCATCCAGACGTATTTATCCATGTGCCCACTACTTCTAGTCTTTGCTGTAGTTGTTACTCACTTCCCTGGTACGAGCACACTAGTTTGTAACAGGCAGTGATGAATGCTGATGAGTTGAAGATGGCTGCTCATGGCTTGGAGGTATATTCTTTGCAGACTAAAAATCGTCCTAGTGGATGGGCAACTGGAGTTGTGTTCTTCTGACTTCAGTACTGGAGCCTGTTCTCTTTAGCATCTTTATCAATGATCTGGACAAAGGCATCAATTACCACCTCAGTAAGTTTGTAGACAACACTAAGCTGGGTAGCAATATTGATCTTGAGGGTAGGGAGTCTCTACAGAGGGATCTGGACAGTCTGAATCAATGGTCTGAGACCAGTTGTGTGAGGTTCAACAAGACCAAGTTGTGGATCCTGCACTTGGTTTACAACTACCTGAAACAATACTACAGGCTTGGACAAGAATCATAGAATCATCAAGATTGGAAAAGTCCTTCAAGATCATCAAATCCAACTGTCCACCCTACAATCCCTAACCACTAAACCATCTCCTGAAACACTATGTCTACTCATTTTTTTAATGTCCTCGAGATACTGCCTCTACTACCTGTTCCAATGCCTCACCACCCTTTCTGTGAAGAAGTTTTTCCTAATATCCAAGCTGAACTTCCCCTGCTTCAACTTGAACCTGTTGCCTCTTGTCCTACCACTAGTCACTAGGAGAAGAGGCCAACACCCACCTCACTACAAACCCTTTCAGGTAGTTGTAGAGAGCAGTGAGTCTCCCCTCAGCACCCTCTTCTCCAGGCTGAACAGCCCTGGCTCCATCAGCCTCTCCACATAAGACCTCCAGACCCCTAATCACCCCAGTTGCCCTTCTCTGCACCCTCTCCAGTACCTCCTATACTGTGGTGGCCAAAACTGCACACAGTACTTGAGGTGGAGCCCCACCCGGGCTGAGTGTAGGGGCAGGATCACCTCACTGGTCCTGCTAATTACTCTTACTTCTGCTGCAGGCCAGGAAGCCATTGGTCTTCTTGACCACCTCAGCACACAACTGGCTCATGTTCAGCCACTGTCAATCAACACTCCCAGGTTTTGCTGGGCAGCTTTCCAGCCCCTCCTCCCCAAGCCTGTAGTACTACTGGGGGTTGTTGTGGCCAAAGCACAGAACCTGTGGTTTGGACTTACTGAAACTCACAGGATTGGCCTCAGACCATCGATCCAGCCTGTGCAGATCTCTCTGCAGCGCCTCCCTACCGTCAAGTAGATTGACAACTTAGTGTAATCTGGAAACTTACTAAGGGTGAGCTCTGTCCCCTCATCCAAATCATCAGTAAAAGTGTTAAAACAGAAGGGGCTCCAGCACTGAGCCCTGGGGGACACCACTAGTGACCGGCTGCCAACTGGATGTAAGATAGAACTCCATTTAGCCAACTCATCGGGCCCAGCCACCCAAACAGTGTTTAACCCAGCAAAGGGTATGTGCACGCAGGCCATGAGCTTCTCTAGGAGAACGCTGCGGGAAACTTTGTCAAAGGCCTTGCTGAAGTCACGGTACACAACATCCACAGCCTTTCCCTCAGCCAGTAAGTGGGTCACCCTGCGGGAGAAGATCAGGTTAGTTGAACAGGACCTGCCCTTCATGAACCCACGCTGACTGGACCGGATCACCTGCGTGTATCAAATAACAGTGCTCAGAATGGCTGGAAGGCTGCCTGTTGGAAGATGACCCAGTGGTTTTGGCCAGCTAAATAACCCAACAGTGTGCTCTGGTAGCCAAGAAGGCAAACTGAATCCTGGCTTGTGTAAGAAATAGTGTGGCTAACAGGACTAGAGAAGTGATTGTCCTCGGTACAGTCACGTGGGTCAGTGAGGAAGAAGGATTATGGAAGACATGCATGAGTTGCCATCTCCCTTCAGTTCATGATGAGAGAACAGACTGAGCCTTTGGAGTCCTCAGAGATCATTGATGGAGAATGTAGAAGAGTGTGTGTAAGAAGGGGATGGATCCTGAATCTGATGGAGGTGCATGGAGAGTGGTCACTGGAGAACTGCAGCCCACAGGAGACCCTCACAGTAGTCAGCAAAGTTCTGGATGCCTGTCTTCTGTGGTGAGGATGACATGCTGCCATAGGGAAGGACTGTGAGGAGATTTCCCCTTTAGGGAAAGGTGATAGCAGAGCTGGACTCGGGAAGAAGGGAGGGGTGGGGGGAATGTGCATTTGAGAACCACCTGTATCTGTCACTGTCCTGTTGGTGATTGATCATAGGTTTTGATGTTTAAATTACAGTGATTTTGTTTTCCTGAAGTCCAGTGACCATAAAATTGGTGAGTTAGCCCTCCATGTTCTTTGCCTCAAGCTCTTTGTTTTGTGAGCAACTGCGTAGTTCCAGGTTTAAACCAAATATTTGAAGGAACACTCTTAGAGCAGAAGAAATGCTTGCAGCTTTGGAAGAATCTAGGGCTGACATTTTCAGTGCTGGCTTTAATCACCTTAACTAGAGCATGTGTTTACAGTAGTCTTTAATTACCTGATCAGATACCGCTGTTGGTTTTCGCTTTTTCACAGCCTTCTTCCCCCATCATCTTGAGAAGGCTTTTCCAGTCATAACTGCCTCATTTCCTTGTAGTCCTAGATGGTGTGTTTTCCTGATATGCTGATTGATATGTATCTGTTACCGTCTAAGGCATTCCTGTACCTGTTTCTTATCAGCAGCATTATTGACACGGTCTTAATTACCAGTTAATTGTCCATTGTCTTAGTGGTTCATGTCTTAGTGGGCCATTGACTTTTAAAAAAATGCTTCAATTAAGCCATTTTAAATGCTTGGTTTGGTCTTTCTTTGCTGTTGATGGATCTGCTTACGCTTTGTACTGTTTTTTACTGTTAGTTATTTTTAAAAGCCTTTCTTGTTGCTGCTAGCTTTTTTTAATATCATTAACTTGTCCTGCCCTCCTTCTTCTTTTCCTTTTGCTCTGTTGATTTCTTCATTTCTTGTCCAGCTTTCTCTTAACCTCCAATCCTTTGAGCACTGTCTCAGGAAATTATATTGACTGCTTCCTTTCATTTTTGTTTTTCAAAGGAACTTCAAGTCTGTTGCTCTTTATTTCTAATCTTTCAAGGGCTAGCCTCCTATTTTGCTGCAGAGGAATTCGCTGTTTGCTCACTCTACATTATGTTCCCAGTTTTCCGGAAAAAAATCAATACTGTATTTTTCACATCAAATGGATTATATTTGTACACTTAGCCTGAAGTCAATCCACTGTGCACTTAGTAGTTAAATATTGGTTGGAAGTGTATATGTGTAATTAAGTAGCTTTCTAGCTAAAGAAAACACTACCTCAAATCTTACTTGGTAGTATTTTTAATCAAAATTAATAAAGTGCTTTAAAGCTGAGTTAGTTAAGACTTGAGTATAAATATGAATAGTTTACAGACACTGTAATTGATTTCTGCATGTATGTTTTCAGTGGTGATCCTCTTGGTCGTCACGTTCATCTAACCCCTGTGTCCTCTGTGTAGCTTAAGAATGCTGTGATGGGTTTGTCACTTAGGAGAAACTTCTTGTTTTAAGCTCACTAGAAGTAAACCAAATTAATCTGAAAGTTGGTGCAGGGATTTCCCTATTGTTTTCCAGTGCTGAGGTTCACAGGTGCAATCTCCCTCTGTGCCTTTTTTGTTATTTCTTTTGTTACTTTACATTATATTTTAAATAATTGCAAGTATTTTGGATGTAATACCTACAGTCAAAATCGAGCTTCCTTTCAAGGGCCGCTGTGTAAGCAGCACTTACTGCTGACTCCCCTTTGATCTGCTGCCTGGGCGAATTTCCTAGCTGGCACTTCATATGGAGCATGTACTCTGTGTCATTGTGTGTGTGTTTGCATGATTCTTGTATCTGTGTGCAGAGCTTTAAGCATGTTTGGTAACCTCCTCCTGTTCTTACAAAACTGCCCATCAGTGTTTCTGGTAGTAATGAAAGCTGTTGAGTCCTTACTACAATAATTTGAGTAACAGCTTATTTAAAAGTAATTCATGTTGATAACCTCTAACAACATCCTCAGTGAAGAAGGGAGTGAGTTTCTTCATAGCTCTCCACAGTGGGTAATATAAAACATTATTTTATCTGCTAATAAATTAAAAATATAAGGAGTGCTTGCTCATAGAAATCTGTTTCCTTCAGCCACTTAGTTTTTAGTTGTTGTGTTCTTTTGGAAACCTTTTTATAATTTCATGGGAATGTGTAAAGCAGTTCAGGAAAAGCGGGTTAATAGAAGAGTATAGACTTTAAAGTGTTCTAAAAGATGTGGGGTTTGGTCCCAGTGGAGACTGACACTCCAGCCTACTCACAGTAGCTGGAGTGTATTGATTTTTTTTCTCCCCCATTTTGGCTGCACCACTGAATTAGGTATTGTGAAGCATCTTTCCCTCTGAAGAAAGGAAAAACTGTCATGAACTTTTTCACCCTAGCAGCACAGCATTTCAAACTAAACCAGATTGAATGGAAAAGTCTGTAAGGACTCTTAAAAACCTTGTAACTCTGCTTCCCACTCTGATTTCTCACCCTCCAACATCTGTTCCAGCAACCTTGAGGAAGTAGTATGGATGTTTGTGTGAATTTAATTTTTTTAAGATTTTTTTCATTAAAAAACCAGTAACATAATAATAACAACAATAATAAATCTGTGAAGATGATGCATTCCTCCGGCACGATGTCCTAAGGTTAGCAAAGTGTTCTTGTTCAGGTTTTCAGCAAGATGTTCAGTTACTGTTATAATTGGCTGATGAGTAGGTCTGAACCTAACTAGAATGCCACCGTTCGATTTCACGGTGTCCTCTGTGAAGGTATGTCACCATTTACCCTGGCTGTAGTGACAATTTTCTTAAAAGGAAACTCATGGGAAATCATTACGCTGTTTATATGTCTTCCTTGTTGGAGAGCATTATCCTGTGGTATTTTAGCACTGTTTTCCACTGCATGATGGTACCTAGCTAAGGTTAAGGCAGAACAAGTCCCTTTGCAATTTTTTTTGACTGTGTAGTACTTACTGAAGAAGGAAAGATAACCGACAATTAAGTATTTCAGATGTCACAGGAGGAACATGTGCAACTGATCAATGGCATCCTTAGGGAACGTGATTTTATGAAACTGATAAGGGAGAAAATTGGGATTTTGTGATTTGTGTTACATAACAGTAATTGCACCCTTTTGATGAAAAAGACATTCCTGGTGATGTAAACATCAGGCTTTCTCTCATGCTTTTTAGATTTTTTTTTTTCCAGAAGCAAGGAACAGTTCATTAAAGCGTGACAGTAACAGATAAACAGCCTTTACGATTTTCTAAGAAAATATGGAGCGTATACTCCTGGTTCAGCTAAAATCAATGAGTTTGAAAAATGTATTTCTGGAGTCACTCTCCGAGTCACTTGCCAGAGGTTGCGTTAGGTGTTGTAGTTTTGGGGTTATTTTTGTTTATTTCAGAAAGGAAATATGCTTGCTGGGTTTTTTCCCTTAAAATTGTCAGCTTAGCACTCTTGAGGGTCATATCTGAAACTCATGGCTATGATCTTAGTCATGCTAGAAATTCACATTACTAAAACATTGTGAGGTTTTATTTCTTTAAAAAATGTATATCTTTTAAGTTTCTGATTGAAGAGCGTGGAAAGTCGTAGTTGTGTTTACAAGACAGTGGCCCCTGTTCACCTCAATAAAGGCTACAGTAGAGCGTGTTACTGCACAGATTACAGATAATGGCTTAGAGACTCTACCTGCTGACTCCTTTTCTGCTTAGCTATGATTTCAAAGATCATCAAGTTTGCAAAATATGTGCTTCTTAAAAGCTTTCAGTCAGAATTTAAAACTGTTGTGTTATGGGTTGTTGCAGGTGAGTTAAGCCAATTCTGATGACATGTATTCCTGATTTAAGATTTTTTTTTAAACAACTTAAATAACAAGTTGAGTGTACTTGCATTTTTCTCTGGACATCTGCTTTGGGCTGCCGCAGGAGGTAGGGAAATGCAGCTACACAGAGACATCTAATCCAGTCTAGCTGGTCTTTTTGTTGTTCCCGGGTTGGTTTTCTCTTTTCCTGTGGTTTCTACCATGTATGTTCAATGGCTGGATTACATGTTAACCCTTTTTTCTGTTAAAGCTAATGAAAATCAGGGAGATGATTTGTCCTCTCACTAATATAGTCAGCTTGTACCTTCATCTGTTTTTTAATTCTTTCAAATGCATGTGACATCACATGACATTACCGTAGTTAAAAAAATCATCCTTTGTTCAGTGTGGTCATTCCTCCCATCTTAAAATTATGGAAATGACAAAATTCTCACTCAACAGAGGCAGTACCCAAAGTACAATACAGTGCAAAATTGCCTTTGGTTCTTTGCAAATTCTACATTTTCAAGTTTATTGATCACTAAAGCAGAGTTATTGACAGTTAACAAACGATATGGATTAACACATTAAAACAGATGCTATTTGCTTACATCTTTTTTGTGAAATACATTTAGTCAGGGCAGGGATAGCAGGGCTGGAGTTGACTTGATGGATGTGGTGAAAAAATCCTAAAAGTAGAATGAGATACGAATCTGGAGTGAGCAGAAGTAGAAACAAATAGGTTTGTAAGAGCTTTCCTTTACTACAATGGCATATCCTTCTCCACTGACAGTCACTGTTCTGTTCAGCAGCCTCAGCAGGCAGCTCAACTTCTAAAAAAGAGTTGTCAGAAGGTGTGTGCAGGAGGTCACATACAAGTATTGAATGCCCTTAAACATCTTTATACAACTTTTTGCAATTCTTCATTGCATATTATTAGTAAGATGCTTTTATTTGAGCAAATCACACACATTGTTATGCGATTCACACACTCTCTGAATATGCATCCACCCCTACCCCTCCTTCTGTGCATAACCTGAATGCAGAACAGGGTAACTTTTGCAGCAGCGGAGTGCTGATTTTGCAGAACGCAAATTAGGGGGCATTTTTTTAATGCAGCATCTTCATATAGAGGTGAACTGAAAGGCTTAACACTTGCCAGCATTTCAGACTTCCGTGCTTGTACCTGTTAAAATCAAGAACTAAAAGGTTCAAAACCTGTTTTCCCTTGTTCTTACTTCAGACTTGTTAGTCATGACCTCAGGTATGGATAAAATATGGGCTCTAAATTCAGATTTGCAAATGCAACACACACACACAAAAAATCAAAAGAGCTGCAAGTGTTTTGAAATGGGTTTGTATCTTTAAGCCTATTCACATTTTACACAGTTTTTATTCTAACTGGATTTTCATTACACAAATAGCCAAACTGTTTACTATAAAAACCTGATACAGAAACTACACAACCTCTAGATGTCTCTCATAACCTGTTTGTTTTGTTTTTTTTTAACGATCCTGTTATCCTCTGCATATCCTTGTGTCTCCCTATTGTTACTGTAAGGTTAAAAAAATACAGCCAAAGAAGTTACCTCCTTCCCTTCCTTCCTTATCACCTTAACTTCCCATCACACCTTTTGTTTCTTCTCTTAGTTTATTTCTTCTTACACGTGGTGTGGAAATGAACCAGATGAACAGGGATAGCTTTACTTGTACAAGTCGTCTTATTCATAAATCTAGCATAGTTTCTTCCATGCATAGGTTCACTTTGGGTCAGACCTTTATGAAGGGAGGCTCTTTGCAGAGAGCTTGCGGCTTTCATTTACATGTGCAGTACATGCATTACGAGAATGTATGGCAGTATGAACAATAAATAAATAGGTGCTTAATCTTTCAGATGAGACATTGGTTGAGTTTATGAACTGCTTTGTTTGCCCTGTGAAAATTGAAGAGTAATTATTATTTTTGGTCTGATTCTGGGAAGCTACTGGAGATCTACTGTTTCATTTAAAAGTCATTCGTTCCTTGTGAGCATGTACCTAAGCATCTAATTTATTCTCTACATATTTATTCTCTACATATTTATTCTCTACGTATTTTTAAGAGCACTTGTAATTAACTTACTGAAAATTGTAGATTATCTCATCAGTGGGAAAACAAAGGAGAATGAAGTCCAGCCACTATGTCATTGCTGTGGGAGAAAGTGGCTGGTCTATCAAGCAGCCTTTTGCTGACAGCTTTGTCACTGGGAGTCACAGAGCAGATATAAGGAGTATTTTGTAAGCTGATCTGTCAAGCCAAGCAGAGTTTCCCTCGTTGGCAATTACCAAGTCATGCATTAATAAAATGGCACAAAGTGAAGACTTCCTTTTCCACTGCTGTTGCAGATAGGACTGCTCTGTGAAGTGAGCACGAAAGCACTGATCTGTAGCTGCTTTATTTTATGTTTGCAATAAATAGAATTTTATTCACAAATGAATGTACCAATAAATTAGATTCAGAATCAGACATTTCCGCTTGAGAGGCATCTAGCTTGGCACCAGTGATGTCAGGTGAAAAAAAATGTAGTAGCATAAGCTGAATGTATTTATATGTGATTCATTAAGACCTGTGGTTTTCCAATTGAAATGAAGGACTACAAAATAAAATACTCCGATGTAAAAAGACTGCAAGTGGGAAATGTTTTGAAAGCTTCAATAATAGCATGTGATATCCAAAATACTAAAAAAAAAAATCTTGGTGTTTTGCGCCTTTTTCTTGTTTTTACAGACAATCATTTTAGAAAATGAAGAGCTGCCTAAAATATTCCTTGATTTCCTGAATGTTCGCCATGTACCTACCTTGCCAAAAGCAGAAAGCTGTGGGTAAGCTCTCATTTACTGGAAAATACAGGGAGGCCATAAAGCCCATATCCATGCGGTGCTGATGCAATTCCATTGACTTAAAAGGGTCTTGCTGCCAACTCTAACACTATAAAATAAATGGGCATTAGGTTCAAGTTAAGTATGTTTATATATCCCCAAAAGGTGGTAAAATAAATACAGCCTGTTCAAAGAAAGAACTGAGCTTTAGTTTAATGTTCTTGGAAAGCAAAGGAGAGCTTAGATGAGAAAAATATGATTTTCTCATAGATCTTGAAGTATTTACTGAAATGTATTCCATTCATAAACACTAAAGTTACATAGAAAGCCTTTGTGTCTGTTTTATGATCTGCACAAAACAGAAGTTCATCCTGTGATCATATTATGACCTCACTGTATGTGTTTGAAAATGGGGTCTTTCACCTTTCTGATGTCTACCTCAATGGCCCCATTGCTCCTCCCCTGGGCTGATCCTGATCCTGGCCAGAGTGGGCAAAGAGAGTCTTAGTATGAGTGTAATGACTATGGGAATACTCAAAAGTGGAAGTTCTTTTACCATGTGTAGCTGTAAGCTTTGTAGGGAGAATAATTCCTGTTGCTGTGCAAGCTGATATAGGTGATAGTCCAGCATCATGACCAGAATTTGCTATGCAGAAAGCTAACGTGGCCCTTTTCCACGTTAAAGGGCAAGGCTGTGTGGAACTGGCAGTGGAGAGGAGGTGAGTTGAAAATAACAGAGATAATTTTGAGGCCCTCTTACACACAGATGTGTTTATGGCCCAGGACAGTCTCCATAGAACAGAAGTGAACAGACTTCCGGCTGTCTCTTTGGCATCAGCAAATACTCTCAGTGAGGTTGTCCCTAAATAGGAAGCTGTTGTAAAATTATGTGGTCTTTCACACTAATTTCATCACACTGCATCATGCAGCTACTTACTCCTTTTGATGGTAGTGGTTTGGAGATTTTTTTATTGTAGAGTTAATTATGTTGTAACCAAATTTTCCACTCCCTTCACTTGCAGCTCTTTTGATGAAACAGAATCTGAAGAATCAAGGTGAGCTTGTTTGCTGCTCTTTCTAGGGCACCAGATTAATAAACTACTTGAAATTATTAATTAATTTGCTATATCTATTCCTTGCAGCTGAGAGAACAGCAGTGGTTTAGCATTACAGTTAGATATGTTTATGAAACATTATGGCTAGTGCCTGATCACCCATTTGTGTACAAATTGAGCATTGTTATTCACACATTGAACAATTTGTTATAAAGCCATAGCTAGCTTTGATATATTTCAGGGAATATTTTTTGTCTATTGAAACGTATTTCTCATAGAAAGTTTAGCAGAAGAAATTACAGGATTTGGTTCTCCCCTGTGCATTTGATAGAGCTTTGTATGCATCTGGTTGCTCTGCATGGCATATGTACATGGCATATCGGCAGAGCAGAGCAGAGAAGGCTGATGCTGGCTTGGGGAATTACATCTGTACTGTGACCAGGCTTTGGGGGTGATGGAATAACATTGTAAAGTTTTGAGTCTGTTTCGTGGCTTAAGAGCCTGTGAGAGTTTGGTTGTATATGATCTTGTAGCCAAGTACCAGGGTGCAGAACAGGATCAGGAGGTTGCAAAGCCACCTGCAAGGTGTGGCTGAAGAGGTAAGCTTTCATCTAGGAGATGGAGCCTGCTCTTTTTGGACAGCACTGGTGTGCAGAAACACATTGGCATGGCTCCTGCATATCTTGACCATCTCACTTTATCAAAGCTTGTTGTGGAATGTTCTGTTTGCTGTCCCTGGATACTGACATCCCTGTTCTTGACTCCTTGTTCTTTCCAGCAAACTGTCCCACCAGCCTGTGCTGCTGTTCCTAAGGGATCCATATGTCTTGCCTAACGCCAACGGTAATCAAACCTGTCATCTGTTAACAGTGCTTTACTGATCTGACCCTGCACCTCATAAACTACATTATTATTAATACCAGCCTAGTCAAACGACACTGGTCCAAAGTCTAAGAACCTGCCAATGAAACAATAGTTACTGTGTAAGAAATCATTAAAACACTAAGTGGGGTGGGTGATTTATAGAAGGGTGGAATTTTCACCCCCAGTTGTTCTCTCAGACAAACCAACTGGGAACTAAAAAGATGAAGGATGTTGCTTTTCTTCTCTTGATTTTGACCCTTTGGGCTGTTTTGCCTGAGGGATTTGAACTTGGAGCCCTGGTCCTTTGTGAGTGCATTTTCCCTAAACACCAGTCGATCTGCTGCAAGTATGTTTGTATTTCCATTCTGATTATTACTGTTTCTTATTATTTATAAGCTCTAGAGCTCTTTAGAGGAGAAAAAAAGGAGTGTATACTTTAAGTGTAATTGATGGGTTTCACAGGACATACACATTATCCTACGTCTCTCAATATGTGGTTCAAAACAGTGTTTGAAATGTCTTGTTTTAAACCCTTTTTTTAAAAATAAGAAGTTCTTAGCATTATTAATTCAAAGAACTTGTTCTCTATCTTAAATCAAACATGTCCAGGAAAGAAAACCCAACATGTTTAATAGTGCATTTGTCATGATTTTGACATTTCTCTTGTTCCAACTGTTATTTTTACTAAATTTTGTACTAAAAGTATACTATGCTTTCAAGAGATAATTTTCTACCAGAACTGGAAATTTAAGATTACTTTTTTATGTGACATTTTATTTCATTTTACAAAATACTGTGTTAAAATCAAGAATCAGTTCTTGAGCTGTCTTGAACATCAAGAAATGTTTAAGTGTAAATTTAGAAAGGAACGCTTGTTTGCTTGATGTTTCTTAGCCAGTGAAGTGTACTTCCTTGAGATTTTCTCAAGATGGAATATCCGAAGGGAGAGTGTAAAGCAGATAAAGCTGGTTCTCAGCAGCAGGACACAACATCAGAAACTTTGAGTCACTTTGAGGGTGTCACCAGATGATCAGGTCCGGGACTGAGATTAACTACTTGATTAAATTAATATGCTAATGAGCTGAAACAAAAAAAAACCCAAAACAACCAAAACCAAGGAGGGTTCAAAACCAGTTATAAATTTTTAAAGCAAAAACTGACTTGATTCAGGAACAAGCAACAAACCACATTTAATGCAGACACCATAAAACACCCAACAGCACACATGCAGAGATCAATCACACATTCTTGCATAACTGGGCCAAGCTCCTTGATGTCCTTCCCCTCAGGGGAAAGGTCCTCTAGCACTTGTTTCCCTTGTGGAAAGGCTGATGTTCATAGTTAGTCTGTGCATCATCTGCTTAGTGCCAGTGGTTCCTTTAAAGATAAGTTTCTTGCTCGGTGTTCCTCAAGCCAATCACCTGCTCTAGTGCATCGTCATCCATGTGGGGCCATTGTGGGGCTTGAACTTAAAACTTTGTGATTCGGTCTAACGTTCTAGTGACTGAACTAGCTGTGCACACAGGCAAAAAGTGAACAGGAAGTCTGCATGTAAAACCACGTGTGTATGTATGCCTGTGGGAAGGAATTTGATTTGTCCCCAGGCTGTCTGTCCTATCAGAGGTCAGACCTCCAACATTAACACACAATGAGGGTAATCAATGCTTAGCACAGGTTGGACACAATGGTGATGGAGGCTATTCAGAAGCCATCTAGATGTGGTTCTGGGCAACTGATTCAAGGAGGCCATGCATGAGGAGGGAGCTGAGGCAGATGACCAACAGTTGTCTGTCCTAGCTGCATGTGTTCTGTGATTCTGTTGTTTTTGCAAAACCACAGGGGTAGGCTCACATGTTTTGAGAGGGTTAAATAGTCTCTTGCAGGCAATGTCTGCACTATCTAGCCGAGTGGCCCAGCAGTACTGACAGAATAGAATCTTACTGAACTTGTAGTTTTGTAATGAAGCAGCGAGTGTAATGTGTGACCAGGCTCCACGTTAAATTCTTACTTTGACCTGGCATTAGTCTGGTCACTTGGACTGAACGCCCGTTTCAGACTGGAGTGCAAGTCACATCAATGAACCAAAGCACAGTAACAGGAGATGGTCACTGCACAAGGTCACTTATGGCTGAATAAACAACAGCAATGCATTGGCACCCACAGAGTTACTTCTTTCTGAAGGTCAGTACTGATGCTGCTTATCAGCAGGTTCACAGTGAGCCGTGCTGCGTGTCTCAATCTTCCTGTTTAGTTCTTAAATACAAACTTGGATTCCCTGAAATCAATGTGTAGTTGTGAACATCGTTTAATACCATACCCCTTCTGAGAGGGAAAATGTATTCCATATATAGTTGTCCTGAAAAATGAAGTCAGAGCTTAATGTTTCCAGCCCACATGTAATGTTTTGCTGTAAAACATAAAGATTTTGAAATTCTGTGATGGAACTTAACCTTCCTTCCCTAATGTGTAGTCTGAGTAAGCTTCCTTTCCTTGAAAACTATAGGAATTTGTAATCTTTAAATGTGAAGTAGGTCTTATTAATGGCATCAGAAACAAATGACTTTGCATGCTTTTGCCAAGGCATTTTCTTTGGCCTTGACAGACAATATTAAAAGTTCCATATGGCAGGTGAATATTCTTTGTATTAGAAGACTCTTAACTTGTAAAATTAACTTGTACATTATTCTTTAACTGAGTTAAAACAGAAATTACAATGTCAGTCCTAGTTTAATGAAGAAGGAAAAACTAGTCATAATTCTAAAGGCTCTCCTGTTGTCCAAAATCTGTTTAGAAACTATTTTTCACACAAGTGCCATTGTCTTCAGTTCTTCGTTTTCAGTTTGCAGCACCGAGAATAAACTAATCAGCTTTTGAAAATTTTGTCAGATGAATTCTTACTTTGATAAACTCACATTCCTTTGTAAAAAGCAGTCAAGGTTGTTAAAACAATGATTAAATTAGTGTCCATTAGCAAATAACTACTCATTGTATATTCTCTTTGAAGAAGGAGAAACTGTGACAGTTGTTTGGATCCGAAGCGGAGTTAATCTTTCCTGTGTACAAGAATGGTTGTGTTAACATCTTCCCATAATATGGGAACTTTTGTGTTTGTGGGTCTTTAATTAAATAAATAGTTGTTGCTGGAATAAATGTGATTAACTAAACTTCAGTAACTTTAGTGCTTAAAGAATAACTTCCCTCTCATTGCACTGTTTCTTGGCTTTGTAGAATACAGTTTTGTCATTATTTTAATGGCTCGAGTTACAAGACAACTTTCCAAACATAAGTTTTACAGTTAAATAACCGCATTGATTTTCAGGCTCATTTTTTCCTGATGTATCTGAATGCCTTGACTTCATGTGTACATCACATTTTGTGGTCACTTCTTTTTGAAGGGATGAAAAAAATAATTACACAATATTTTGAGGAAGAATGAAGAAAAAGTCTAAAATGCTGCAAAAAAAAAGAAGGAATCTCAGATTTTCTGTCAATTGTTAAAGTTATTCTCTAATAGTTATTCTGTAGTAAAGTTATTCTGGTGGTTCTTCAAGCCATGTGTCATGGATCTGCAAGACTGTTCTTCAGCCTTTTTATACATTTAACATAAAATAGCTTTTCATAGAACCATAGAATGGCTTAAGTTGGAAGGGACCTGAGACATCATCTGATTCCAACATCTGACAAAGGCAGAGACATCTCCCACTAGATCAGCCTGCCCAGAGCCCTGTACACCTGGCCTTGAACACTTCCACGGAGAGGGCATCCACAACTTGTCTGAGCAACTTGTTCCAGTGCCTCAGCACCCTCATATTGAGGAATTTCTTTCTAAGATCTAATCTAAATCTACCCTCTTTTAGTTTGGAAACATTCCCCTTTGTCCTATCACTAGAATCCCTTATATGAAGTCCCCCTCTAGCTTTCTTATAGACTCTCTTCAGGTACTGGAAAGCTGCCTTAAGGTCCTCCTGGAGGCTTCTCTTCTCCAGGCTGAACAGCTCAAATTTCCCCAGCCTGTCTTCAATGAGTAAGGGCTCCAGCCTTCTGATCATCCCTGTGGCCTTCTCTGGACTCAGTCTAACAGCTCCATGTCATTTATGCATTGGTGACTCCAGAACTGGTCATAGTACTCCAGGTGAGCAGAGCAGCAGCATGGAGGGGGAGAATTACATCCCCTGATCTGCTGGTGGTGTGTCATTTGATACAGCCCAGGATACAGTTGGCCTTCTGGGCCACACTCACACATTGTCAGCTCATGTTGAACTTCTCATGTACCAACACCCCCGAGTCCTGTTTGGGACAGGTCTCCAGGACCAAGGAAGTGATTCTGTCCCTACACTCAGCTCTGGTGGGGCTCCACTTCAACTACTGTGTGCAGTTTTAGCCCCCACAGTATAGCAGGTACTGGAGAGGGTGCAGAGGAGGGTAACTGGGTCTAGAGAAGTCTTATGAGGAGAGGCTAAGAGAGCTGGGGCTGTTCAGCCTGGAGAAGAAGAGGCTGAGGGGAGACTCACTGCTCTCTACAACTATCTGAAAGGAGTTTGTAGTGAAGTGGGCATTAGCCTCTTCTCTCTAGTGACTAGTGGTAGGACAAGAGGCAATAGGTTCAAGTTGAAGCAGGGGAGGTTCATATTGGACATAGGGAAAATTTCTTCACAGAAGGAGTGGTGAGGCATTGGAACAGGCTGCCCCACGAGGAGGTGGAGGCACTGTCCCTGGAGACGTTCAAAAACAAGTAGACATGGTGTTCTGGGAGATGGTTTAGTGGTTAGGGATTGTAGGGCAGACAGTTGGACTTATGATGTTGAAGGCCTTTTTCAATTTTGATAGTATAATTCTCTATTTTAGAGAGAAGAATATAATGCAGGACAGTGTCAAATGCTTTGCACAAGTACAGGTGAATAGTGTCAACTACATTACGCTTGTCCACCAGTGCTATAATCCTGTCACAGAAGGCACCAGGTTTGTGAGGCATGATCTGGCTTTAGTGAAGCTGTGTTGGCTATCACCAATCATGTCCTTAATTTCCATGCGTCTCAGCATAGTTTCTAGGAGGATCTGCTCCATGATCCTCCCAGGCATAGAAATTAGATGGACTGGCCTGCAGCTACCCAGATCATCTTTTTTCCCCTTTTGAAAACTGGAGTTTATGTTTTCCCTTTACCAGTCAGCAGGAACTAAACCAGACCATCACGAAACTCAAATCATAGAATCATAGAATCATTAGGGATTGGAAGGGACATTGAAAGATCATCTAGTCCAATCCCCCTACCATGGGCATGAAGCACCCACCCATGAAGCAGTGTGGTACCTATGCACTGTCACCGTTGGCACTGGCAGAGCATTCACAGGCTGCTTCACAGAATCACAGAAACACAGAACGTTAGGAATTGGAAGGGACCCCAGAAGATCATCCAGTCTCCTGCCACAGCAGGATCACCTAGACCCAGTCACACAGGAACATATCCAGACAGGTTTTAAACATCTCCAGAGAAGGAGACTCCACAAGACTTAGCAGCTACATCCACTAGTTGTCCCAGAACCTCTGAGTGTATTTCATCAAGTTTCATGGACTTACGAACTTTCAAGGTTGTTATAAAGTCACAAACCTGATTTGCCCCTATCACAGGAAGTTCTTCCTTCTCCCAGCCCAGCCCTTAACCTCTATGACTTGAGTGGTGTGGTTTGAGTTCTTGCCAGGGAAGACCAAGGTAAAAAAGTCATTGAGCACCTCAGCTTTCCTTGTATTCTGGCTTACCAGGTCAACTCTTTCTTCTGGACTAGACCCACATTTTCCCTAGTTTCCTTTTTCTCATTTACCTATAAAAGCTGGTTTTGATTTCCTTAATGTCCCTGTCCAGACTTGATTCTGTCTGGGTTTTAACTTCCCTAATGGCTGCGTGGACAATACCTTTATATTCCTTCCAGGCCACCCGTTCTCATTCACACCCTCTGTAGGGTTCCTTCTTACATCTAAGTTTCTCCAGCATTGCATTGCTCATCCATGCAGAGTCTTGCCATTTTTGCCAATTCTACTTTATTTTGTAGAAATGCAGTAGTCTTGAACTTGGAGGAGGAGGTCTTTGAAAGTTAACCAGCATTACTGGGCACCCAGTCCCTTCAGGACTGTATCCCAATGCACTCTACCAAAGATGTCCCTAAAGAGGCCAAAGTCTACTCTCCTGAAGGCCAGGGTACCAGACTTGCTGGGTATGCTCCTTGCTGCCCTAAGGACCATGAACTCTGCCATCTCATGAGTGCTGCAGCCAAGGCTGCCCTTGAGTTTCACATTTCCTACCAGTACGTCCTTGTTGGTGAGGACAAGGTCCAGCACAGCACCTTTTCTTGGCAGCTCCTCTACTACTTGGAGGAGGAAGTTATAATAAACTGACATCAGGAATTTCCTGAATTGTTTGTCCTGGGTTATCTTTCCAACAGGTATCATAGTTGTTGATGTCTCCCTGAGGACCACGGTATGTGAACATGAAGCTATTCCTATTTGTCTATAAAGGCCCTCATCCACTTGATCTTTCTGGTCAGATGGGCTATAGCATACCCCCACTGTAATGTCTTCTGCTGTCCCTGACCTATTAACTTGCAGTCCTTTCCTCATCATGTCTGGGGTGAAGTTCCATACACTTCAGCTGCTCCTTGACATAGAGGGCAACACCCACTTCTCATCTCCCCTTGCCTGTCCTTCCTAAGAGCTGATATCTCTTCATTCCAACATGTCCCAGGGCAGTGGGTTCTCTGGGAAGGACATGGGAGTTTGTACAGAAGGTTGTGCAGGCAGGAACGAGCCACAGTTGCTGCCCAGGTGAAAACTGTTGTGAAAAGAACTGTAGTGACCCAGACAGAGGTCACACACAAGCGTGCAAGTGTCCTGGTCTCCGACTGCAGAGAGTGCCAGAGCCTGTCACTTGCAATGGAGGAGGGCAGGGCCAACACCTGCATTTGATGCAACCAGGTGAATGGTGGCTGAGCTGAAAGAAGAAGGTGAGAGGCAGAGGAGTATAAAGGAGAGTGTGAGAGAGAGGGAGATGGGGTGGAGTCAGACTCTACCTTCCTTAAAACAGTCCCAGCAGTCTCACGGAGCTCAGGACACAGAAGTCCCCCTAACATCTCTCCATCTGCCTGAACAGGATGGCTTAGAGGGTAGGGAAGTTGTGGCAGCAAGTTCCTGACAGGTGTGGCAGGCTTGTCTCCCCATCAGCTACTGCACCTTCCCCCTGCAAAATGGACTTCAGGGCCCTGGGACAGCTGGTTAAGAGATCAGAGGCAAAAGTAGTGTTCTCTTCTGTCCCACTAGTTGCACGGAATGATGAAGGTTTTGATAGCAAGAGCCAGCAGATGAATTCCTGGCTACAAACCTGGTGTTTCCAACAGGATTATGGATTCTTTGACAACAGGTTGGTTTGTAAGACACCAGCCCTGCCATCAGCTGGTGGAGATAACTTGTCCCAAAGAGGGGAAAAGCTTCTTGTACAAGAATTATGAACTTACTTCATAAGCTGGATGCTCATAAATCTATGAGGCCAGATGGATTACACCCTGGAGTACTGAGGGAGCTGGCAGATGTGGTTGCCAAGCCGCTCTACATGATCTTTCAACAATCTTGGTTAACTGGGGTTGTCCCATTGGACTGGAGGCTGGCCATCTTCAAGAAGGGCCAGATGGAAGATCTTGTCAACTACAGGCCTGTCAGTCTCACCTTGGTGCCAGGGAAGAACAGATTATCTTGAGAGCCATCATGGAGCAATTAAAGGTCAATCAGGCCATCGGGCCCAGTCAGCATGGGTTCATGAGAGGCAGATCCTGCTTGACAAACCTGATCCCAGTCTATGATAAGGTGACCTGCTTGGTGGATGAGGGAAAGCCTGTTCATGTAGTCTGTTGGACATCAGTAAGGCCTTTGACACTGTCCCTTACAACATCCTCATGAATAAGCTGGCTGCTCACAGCTTAGACGGGCTTGTACTCTGCTGAGTGGCCAGGTCCAGAGAGTTGTGGTCAATGGAGGCTCAGTATTAGGACCACTTCTGTTTAACATCTTTATCAGTGATCTTGATGAGGAAACAGGGTGCACCAAGTTAGGTGGGAGCGTTGATCTGCTTGAGAGTAGGGAGGCTCTGCAGAGAGATAGACTGGATCAGTGGGCCAAGGTCAGTGGTGTGTACTTCAACAAGGATAAATGCCAGATCCTGCACGTGCAGAGCAGTGGGCTTGGGGAAGCATCACTGTGAAGGTCTCCAGGAGAAAGGCACCTGGGGGTGCTGGTTGACAAGTGGCTGAGTGTGAGCCAGCAGTGTGCCCGGGTGTCCAAGAAGCAAAATGGCATTCTGGCATGTATCAGAAATAGTGTGGTCAGCAGGAGAAGGGAAGTGATTGTCCTCCTGTACTTGGCACTGGTGAGGCCACACCTCAAGTACTGGGTTCAGTTTTGGGCACCTCAATTCAAGAAAGACATTCAGGTGCTGGAGCAGATGCAAAGAAGAGCAGTGAAGCTAGTGAAGGGCCTAGACAACAGGCATTACGAGGATGAAGCTGGGGCTTTTTACTCTGAGGAAGAGGAGGCTGAGGGGGCATCTCTACAACTACTTGAAAGGACATTGTAGAAAGGTAGGTGCTGGTGTCTTCTCACAGGCAGTTAGTGATAGAACTAGAGGTAGTGATATAACTAGAGGGAACAGCCTAAAGCTGAACCAGGGGAGGTTTAGGCTGGACATTAGGAATTTTTTTTTACTGAAAGAGTGGTCAGGCACTGGAACAGGCTGTCAGGGAGGTGGTTGAGTGACCATCCCTGCTTGTGTTTAAAAATTGTTTAGATGTTGTGCTTAGAGATTGGTTTAGTGGTGAGCTTTCTAGAGTAGGGTTAATGGCTAGACTTGATGATCTCCAGGGTCTTTTCCGACCTGAATGATTCTATGATTCAGTGATTTCAATGAGATCACAGCCCTGCAGCCACACACGGATCTCCAGTTCTTCCAATTAACTGAAATTAATGCTTGATTTTTTTTTTTAAGCAGTGAAGCTTCACAGTAAATCTGATGCTGTAAAGCTGTATCATTTATTTAGTAAATACTAATTTTCATATATATGTATTTTAAATTATATATAGAGAGAGTATGCTATGGAAGAACCAGTAAAACCAGTTTCTGGAACTGCAGCATTTAATTTATATGGAAAGCATGAGATCGCTCTTATTTTTAATAACATTGACAACAGCATAGTTATTCTACCAGGATGTTTGGCATAGCTGAACTTGCAGCACTTGAGGAATTACTACTGCATTCAAAATTTAAACAAGTGATTTATACTGTTGATTTAGTGTGAGAATTACAGGAGAATTCTCCTGTATGTGTTATTTATGGTGGAGGTTGCACTTCATTAAATCTTCCCCAAATGTCACTGTTTGTAATGTTTTTATTAACATATTAACACTTCTAGGATAATAAGGCTTTTTCCTTACCGTGTCCAAATCTACCTTTTGCATCATGTTTTTATCTCCAAAATTATTTCAGCAAAAGATTTAGGAGCAAAACTTAATTCCCACTCAAATAATGTGATGTAATATATCCAGTATGTAATAGTTTTTATAAAAGTTGCATCCCTCCACTTTTACATATCCTAGGCTGACAGGTGGAGGAAACAGTTGATTAGAATAGAAAGTTCTGTATCAGAAATAGTCTCTCCTTCTAGGCAAATCCATTTCTTAGTGTACTACCTATTTTACAATTTTAAGAGGCAATCAGAAACTTCTGATTTCTTACTCTTAATGTCCAGTGATTTAAGAAGTCTTCATTAAAATCACAGGAGTTGGCCCATATTTGAAAGTTAATATTCACTTCAGTAACGTGCATCCCACCATTCCTCTGCATGGTTCTAATTCTAACATTGGTCTATCAGGTAATACTTTCATGCAAAATTGAATATGAAAATTAAATGCCAGTTTCCTTTACATCTGTGTAAGAACACAGTGGGGTTTTCTTTCCTTCAGTTATCATACAATTACTTTTTGTAACACATAGCATTTTATGTTGTTTAGACAGCCTGAAATTTTCTTGCCTCAAATAATCATCTCTCATTGTACAGGCATCCTCAAGTCTTCTCAGTCTTAACATTGCTGTAAACCACAGTGGAAAAACAGCTTTGAAGTATTCCCAGTAGCAATCTTGGAATTTCTTCAAGTATATTGAGATTTTGTTAGAAATTGAATTGCCAGTGTAATCCATCTTCCTTGTGAGAAAAGATTCAGATAACGAGCTGGAGCCTAGCAGCATTAAGCATTAGAACATCCCTTTAAATCAATAAGCCACAAATCTGGCAGCGTGTTCATGCAGTGCCCAGCGCTACACTAAAGTGGCTTTAGTGCTGAAACAGCATTACTAATAGCACATCCTCAACACGGAAAAATAGATGAGCGATGCTGTAACACAAATTATAAGAGGCCTTACCTAGTTAATTTCACAAAAACATTTGTATTGTACTGACATAGGTAAGAAAGCAAGGGATTTAACCTTTTTTTTCTTTCTGTTTTTAGATGATTTTCCAAATGTAGTTATAGAAGGCATTCTACATGGAATATTTTATCCTCATTTACTGCCGAGGTAGAAGTGATGCATGGCTAGAAGAAGCTGAAGCAAGTCTACAAGTCAGGTTTAATGGAATTAATAGAAATAAATATTCTGTGACGTGAAAATTCAACTCAGAAGCAGGAGACACAACCTCAGTTTAACTTCAAGCATTTTATCTTTTTAAATGAAATCAGTGTCACTATGATGCCTGCTTTAAAAAAAATAAGATACGGAAACAACAGTATTGAAGTTATTTATACCTTCTGTGTATTGACATGCTCTATTTAACACTAAAAGCTGAACGTCATACAGTAACCTTTGAAAATCATTGGAAGCTTTACTAATTATTTCTGTAATTTCTATCATAAATTACACTAAACCTTTTTTGCACCAGGATTTTTCCCAGCACATTACCCATTGCTGGCAGTGGATGGATTAGAAGTGCTGACACTGAAGAGAGCAAGAAATTGCATACCTATCTATAAAAAAAACAAACAAAAAAAAAGGCAAGAAAGTTATATCTACTTTAATTATTTTATTCACTTACCTTAAATTATTTTGAATCTGCTCCTTAATACTAATTTCAAAAGAGCAAATACAGGTGTATGGAGAGTTTCTGTAAGTTTCTGTTGGAAAACATGCTTCCACATTCTGAAACACATAGCGCTCTCAGGAAATTTTCTAGATTTTAGTTGAAATTACTTTATGTACTGTGAGATTTTACATGGTATTTGTGCATCTCCATTCAGTTATGACATCTAATTTGTGTGTTTGTTTACTCTTCACATCAACTTGCAGACTGTATCAAGTATTGGTAAATCACAGAGCATGCAACTCTGTGGTAAGCTACAGAAAGAATATGATTAAGTTGTATAAATGATAAAAACTAAAACTGATACGTATATATATATATATATATATATACTGATGTATATAACTGTTCACTTTTAACTGGAAGTTTTGTATGTGTGCTACTGGACGTTACAAGATAAAACTAGAAGAACGTAAATGTATCGCTTCAGTGTGGTTTTTGTGTGTTTCTATTCAAAGAAGACGTTTCTCAGAGCTTGTGTCATCAGACATGGGTCTCGGAGACATCTCCAAGTGAAGTGTGAGAAACTACCAGGGTGTCTGCTCATTTAAAACACTCAGCACCATGGTAGGTGACCATGCCAGGTTGATAAAAGTGTATGTCTTGGGGAGAAAAAAAAAACTAATGTAACTCAACAGCCATGAAGTCACTGGCCTCATCAAGGAAAGGGAATGCTGCACAAAAGCAGTAATGGCAAAACCAGACACCAAAAGTAGTCTGATCCTGGAGACTCATGGCTTGCCTCCTGCTGCCTACCAGATCTTTTTTAGAGATGGGGCCTATGTGAAAGGTAGGCAGGCCTATGACTGCAGCATGGTCCCACAGATCCTCCTGTCTATGTGATCAACCTCTGGGAAAGCTACCAGTTTCTCAGGAAAGATTCTTTAGCATGGGCGTCTGAGGCACTCTCACTTTTACTTCCAGTGTTGCAATTCAGAGACTCTAAACAGTTAGTAGAAAGAAGATTGAAGAAAGGTAAAATGCAAATTTGATTGCCTAGGACTCGGCAAATTTAGAGGCTCTTGACTGGTTCCCCTCCAGCCCTGTTTTAAAGAGAACAGTAATCCTTCCATAGTCTCATAAAATAGTGTAATTACCCTCAGGAAAGGCTCCAAGGTTGCAGATGCTGAACCAGCTGCCTTGGTTTAGTTAGAACTAATTCTGTTATGTTACTTTTCAGCTCAGCCTCTTCTAACTGCATTTTCTGAAGTTACTGGCATACTTGTGAACATAATGTCTGATTCCACAAGTGATACCGCTTAATGTTTACACTAACCACCAATAGTTGGTATGCAGAAAGGCTCTTGCTTAGACTTGCTCCGAAGGTGATCACTGCTCAGTCTTGTGTGCCATGTTGGGGTGCAGTAGGTGAGAAGCCACACTTGCAGGAAGGAGGAGACAGGAGAGGTGACCCTACCCTGAC
>JAOXOE010000874.1:40253540-40268285 GCA_028565055.1 Phoeniculus purpureus
GGTGATCCTGCTGTGGCAGGGGGATTGGACTGGATGATCTTTTGAGGTCCCTTCCAATCCCTAATGATTCTATGATACTTAAAGAACTACTGTTTACTTATGTCCAGACTACTTACTGAATGGCTTCTAATTAAATGCTGTTAATTAGTTTCAAATGGCTCAGTAATAACGTTTTATTTCTGTCTCTGTGTGAAGTATGTATGTAAACACAAGCAAAATCAAAAAAGCTTTAGATTAGATTTATTTGTTAATCTATAAAATGCCTTACATGTCTTTGGCATGCACTGAGGTAATCAGATCTTATACGGGAGATGTTACTCCTAAATCAGGGAAAGACTTGTCCCACTAGGAAACTGGCCAAAATAGCAGTTCTTTACTGCTTGCTGGTATTAATTTTTATTATTTTTTTTTAAAGAAAAATCAAACAACATTAGCCAATAACTGTAATTATTGTAACTTTGGCAAGGACCCTGTGATTAAATAGTGAAGGACACAAAACTGACTTGACCAAAGCTAAATGCAGAGTTTCCCCACAGTTTCTTGTTAACTGTGTGGTCCCAATTTACTAATACTTGCAATAAACTGACTTGGTGTTTTTGCTTATAGTTTCCCCTTTCTTCTGCACAGAAATCCTCATCCCAAAAATGTTTTGCTGCTTGAAGAAGAGCAAATAGACTGTGGTCTGAAATAATTGTGTCAGTTGTCAGGGAATAGACTCCTTCTGCTCTTTCCTCTTGAGATTGCCCTTAAAAGCTGCTTATAGTCCTAACCACTTAAGCAGAAGAAAGATGTAAGTACCCTGAAAGTAATGGAATGAGCAACAGGGATTAAGGGGTTGGAGGGATTCATTTACAAAGAACTATTTTTAAAGCACTGCACTTGGTAGACAGATTATTTTGTCCTGGGTGGAAGTGCTTTACGTAACCACCACCACTGTAGTAAATGCGGAAAGCCACTACTCTTACCACCTTTTGCAACTGTAGGTGATCCTCCCTGAAGCTTGTTAAAACGTATTCTGAGAAAAATACAATGGGAGATCACTATCGTATCGGTCCTTGGTTCTCTCACATCAGAGATCTGCAGGAAAAGAGCATGTCAGTCATGTAGAGACGAGTACCACCACACTGTGTATTATTCATGCATCTCCCCTGTCTGCGGTACAGCAGCACCCCAAGCTGTTTGCAGACTGGTGAATTCATCAGTTCTTCAGCGTAGCTTCTCCAGCTCAGCACTCTCGGGACGGCCTGATTCCTCAGCGCCTGAACTGCATCCCTCGGTGCAGGAGACCTGCTTTCAGACAAATATCCCAGACTCCATGCCCAAGGTTTTAAGGATTTTCAAGTCCTTCTGCTTTCTTCAGCTAAGCACGGAGGAATTCTCCCCAATACCAACACCCCCAAGTCTTTCTCAGCAGCAGAAGCGACCAACAGTCTCTCTTCCTGCTGATCAGGGCTCACTACAATGGTGGCGGCCGCATGGCCCTGGCCACGCGCGGGACCCAAGGTGGAGACCGACCACACGGCTGCGTCAGCAGGGCCGCCCCCTCCCACTCTCTGCATGTGGCCGAGAGGGTTTTCCAGGACCCTCTCCTCTCCTCTCTCTCCTCATGTCTCAGCTCCAGGAGGAAGAAAGAGGAGTTCCTTAGCTCACCGTGAGGCTGAAGGTCTGCTCCGTGGAGGGGGGTGGTGATAGATTCGCACCAAAGTCTTGCTTCTCCGGTCTGTGGCATCAGGTCTGGACCGGGGCTCTGCCTTCTGCACTGGGCCGCGGCTGTCTAGGTCCGGACTGGTTACAGGAGCGGAGCGGACCCGACCCGGTGAGCCCCCTCTGTCCTGGGGCAGGGAACCGCTGGAAGCCGTCTTCCCCCGCCACCGCCCCAGAAAGCGGGGGGATGGGGGCTAGCATGGGGCTGCAGCCCCTGTGCTCAGCTGGAAACCCTCAGCAAAAAAAGAGGCAGAACCGAGATCACTTTTATCAGCTCACCTAGCCACACACCTTAAGGGCAGGTATTTGGGACAGGTCACCTCCCCCAGGACAGGTCACTGGGGGGAGAGGGTTCTCTCAAAGCAACAGAACATTTTCTTTTCTTCATAAAAGCACAAACCTGTAAATCTGAAAATTCTAGTAATTTTCAAACTACAACACTGGTTTGAGTTAGAACAGAACTAATTCTGTTAAGTTACGTTACTTTTCAGCTCAGCCTCTTCTAACTGCATTTTTGGAAGTTACTGGCATATTTGTGAACATAATGTCTGATCTCGCAAATGATACCGCTTAATGTTTACACTAACCACCAATGGTTGGTATGCAGAAAGACTCTTGCTTAGACTTGCTCCAAAGATGATCATTGCTAAGTCTTGTGTGCCATGTTGGGGTGCAGTAGGTGAGAAGCCATGCTTGCAGGAAGGAGGAGACAGGAGAGGTGACCCTACCCTGACCAACAAGGTATTCCATCCCATATCCGCCAGACTGGGTATTAAGCTGAGGGACCACAAGGGTCAGCCCTCTGGCTGTCTTGAGCCTCTTCCTTCTTTGTCTCTCTTGCTCAACGGCTGGGGTCTAAAGAGCACCTAAGTGTTCATTCTACCTTCAATCCTAATTCATGCATTCCTAACTCCAATTTCAGAATCCACCTCCTGTCTACCTCCAAGTCCAGTCTGGGACTTTCCCAGCATCTGCATTAGTGGTGAAGGTAATGTAATTGCTAGCAAGGGCATGGGTTTGGTATTGGGTTTGTATGTATTTCACACTATCATTGCTTCCATTAAAGCTATTGTGAATTTCCAATCCTAACTCTGTCTCTCCCTTTCTCTTCCCCTTTTGAGGAGGGAGACAGGTTAATATGGAGCATCTATCATTTATCTTGTGGCCAGCCCAGCCTCTATCCATTACACCAACAGAAGCACTTCTGTAACTACAAATGACTATCAAGAGGGACTGAAGTAAATCTCTGACCACTGTGTTTTCCTGTTTCCTTGCGAGGAGGCTGCCAGTACAGGCTCTGTGCAGTAGTACTCGCTCTTGCACTGCGCTATTTAGTCTAGATACATCATATGGGCTCCAAGACTTCAGGAAACCCCACAATACAGAGATCAGTGATGTGTTGCCTACTGGTACAGGTGGACAAATCCTGCATCAGACCTTGGCACTGCCTTTCCAATCCTGAGTTCTAAAACAGTGGAAGCTCAAAAGAAAGAATTCACATCGCTGTAACTCCACATCATTATACGTGGAGTGCCGTATAACTCATTAAAGAGCCTTACAAGCATAGCTGCCTGTAAGTGGTACCTTATGCTGACCTTAATTGAAAGCTAGCAGTTGTCAGCTTAAGAATTATTTAAGACTAATGAACCCTAAGTTGCATCTCTAATCTACAGCAAGACTGAAAGAAAAAACACTTGGCTTTATTATAATTAAGATTAGCTTAGAGTTACAAAATTCACTCTGCTGCAAAACAAGGACTCCTCTGTTTCAATCAGTTCCTAACTGATGTTATTATTTAACAATAGATTCTTTATGGATTATACAATTGTAACCAAATACTGTGGTTTTTTGAAGGACAGCAGGGTCTTTATCTGACATGTTAAGATTAGAGAAATTTAACATCCCTGCCCTAACCTCACAACCTCATTTCTTGTAAAGCAGCACCCCCTGCGTATTTTGCCAAATCAACTGAGGTGAGAAAAAGGCTTTTGGGGTGGGTAGGAATAACAAAAGCTCTCCATTAAGTATTTCTTTAAAATCAAAATTTATTTATTCAAAACTCCTTTGTAGTTGACTTTATTTTTAAAAATGCTGATACTGTTACAGAAAATAATATTTTCAGTTGAAAAGGCAGAAACAAATATTGCAAAAATTTCCAATGAAAACAAAATCACTGTATTTCAATCCTTGGAAAAAATAGAAGTGCTTTTCAAGGTTTTCATGAAAGACTTTTTCTACAAGGTCTAGTATTTAGTGGTAACATGTCTTGAATTTCAAGGAGTTACGGCTCCATCAAGTTGTTATATAAATGGTCATCTCTTCCAAGTATTTGGCACATGGTAAGCGTCGTCTAAATATAGCCTCACATGTTTTTGGGAGAAAACTCAACTGATAGTTGAGATCTGCCAAAAACAAGCCTTAAAGAAAAGTGATTCACTTTTTACTTCGCTTTCTGGCTATTGGTCTCACCAGTCATCTACTTCAACCACAAACGGTTCTTTTACAGCTATTTTGCCACTGTTCACAATC
This sequence comes from Phoeniculus purpureus, assembly GCA_028565055.1. Taxonomy (NCBI): domain Eukaryota; kingdom Metazoa; phylum Chordata; class Aves; order Bucerotiformes; family Phoeniculidae; genus Phoeniculus; species Phoeniculus purpureus. Next base: position 40,257,774 of record JAOXOE010000874.1, read on the forward strand.
ACACAGTCTTGAAGAGGCTGGTCATGTTCATCTGTCTGCTGGAGTTCTATCAAGTGCACCACAGACTGTTGAACAAACAAAGAAATAACTTGGTTTAGCCAAGGAAGCTTCAGTGGCTCAAGTCTGACAGCAGGTAAACAACCAAGTTATACTACCATTACTACTTTTAAGTAACATCTGAACAAAGACCTTTACTCTACTGAGTTCCAATGTTTGGGTGGGTTTTTTTCCTCCCAGTTGTGTCACTCTGCAAGCCACACACAATTGGCAGATGCAAGTTGGCAGACGCAAGTAGAAGACTGTTTGTCCTTCTATGAAAAAAAATCTTCCAGACAACAAAGTATTATAAGCAAGCAACTGAAAATATCCTTTCAACTTATTGACAGGGCACATAAAGGATGTATGGGCCAGTGAATCATAGAATCATTAGAGATTGGAAGGGACCTCGAAAGATCATCTAGTCCAATCCCCCTGACACAGCAGATCACCTAGACCCAGTCACACAGGAACACATCTAAGTGGGTCTTAAACATCTCCAGTGAAGGAGACACCACAAACCCCATGGGCAGCCTGTTCCAGTGCTCTGTCACCCTCACTGTGAAGAAGTTCCTTCTCATACTTATGTGGAACCTCCTGTGTTCCAATTGACACCCACTGCCCCTCGTCCTACCACTAGATGATATTGAGAAGAGCCTAGCTCCATCCTCCTGACACCCACCTCTCACATAATTATAGACATTAATGAGGTCACCCCTCAGTCTCTTCCTCTCCAAGCTAAAGAGACCCAGCTTCCTCAGCCTCTCCTCACAAGGATTGAACAGGACTGGTCCCTGCACCGAAACCTGGGGCACTCCACTAGATACAGGCCTCCAACCAGACTCTGTCCCACCGACAACTACCCTCTGGGTTCTTTCCTGCAGCCAGTTCACAATCCACCTCGTCCCATCATCTAGATCACACTGCCTCAGTTTGGCTGCGAGGATGCTGTGAGAGACTGTGTCAAATGCCTTACTGAAGTCAAGGCAGACCACATCCACTGCTCTGCCATCATCTATCCACTTGGTTAAGCCCTCATCAAAGGCTATCAGGTTCGTGAAGCACGACTTTCCCTTGGTGAAGCCATGCTGACTGTCCCTAACAACCCTCCTGTCCTTGACGTGCCTGGAGCCAGCCCCTAGAACAAATTGTTCCATCACCTTTCCTGGAATGGACATGAGGCTGGCCAGTCTAGTTACCTGGGTCCTCCTTCTTACCTTTTTTGAAGATTGGAGTGACATTTGCTACCCGCCAGTCTCTAGGCACCTCTCCTGATCCCCATGGCTTAGCAAAGATGATGGAGAGTGGCTTAGCAATGACTTCTGCTGTCTCCCTTAGTACGTGCAGGTGCATCCCATCAGGGATGATCTACGTCCAGTTTGCTCAACTTATCCCTAACTCAGTCCTCATTAACCAAGGCAGGCTCCTCCCTTGCCTTGACTTCCTCTGGAGTTTTAGCAGTCTGGAGCTTGATATCAGGACAGCCCTCAGAAGTATAGACAGAGACAAAGATGACGTTCAGTATCTCTGCTTTCTCAGTATCCTCTGTCTCCAGGGCACCCACCTCACTCAGCAGGGGGCCTACATTGCCTCCAGTTTTAGTTTTACCTGCAATGTATTTGAAGAAGCCCTTTTTGTTGCCCTTGACCTCTCTTGCAAGGTTTAATTCCAAGGAGGCCTTGGCTTTTCTAGTTGAATCAATGACCAGTGATATTTTTTTCCTAGTAATACAGCTAACTCTGTTTCTTGAAATCAGATTACCGGATTTTACCTTTAGTCTAGCACACACATGACAAACTCTAAGTGTGGTATCAGTCCCACTAGTCAGACAGGCAGCGGTAAACTACCAGCCTTACACCAGTCAACCAATGAATGTAGTACTTTTACTACAACATTCAGTTAGGAATACTGACTACCTGAGTTCGGATATTTGGTCCATTAATCTAACTGAACTAAAACTTAATCTAAGCCCGTCCTCAGAATTTTTCAGCTACTAGAATATAAATGGTGGAGTGGGGAGCAAGTGAAGTTTTCAAACGCTCAGGGGATCAGTGAGGTAGTTCATGTTTCCCACACTGATTTCAAAACACATAATAAATGGAATAATTTAAAAGGAAAAAATAATAGACTAGTATAAACAGCAGGAAGTACCATTTTTGAACTAAATTTCATTTGGCCTTTGATCAGTTCTGCAGCTGTGTACAGTTTCAGGGAATTAACTATATTTTTTCTTTTTTTAAAAAAACTGAACGTGTTTGTATACTTCACATGCTTTTGAAAACCTTAACAGTGAAAGTGCTATCCATAACTAGCACAAGCTACAGAATTAGATTGTAGCTTGTAGAAATACAATTATTTTGTGGCTAACAGCATTAGTGACAGGGGCACCTGAACTTACTCCATTTGTAATCCTCAAAGGTGTCAGTGTTGATTTCTGTGGTTAGTAGTCTGAAACAAGAGCTGTGAAAGCCAAAGGCGTGATTTAAGTTTCCATTTCTCCAGTCACAATTTGCTATTTCAATACTAACTTATCTAGCTACAGGATCTTCACAGCCACTTTCTACCACATACAACATATTAACAATTGTTTTTAATCAGAATGGCAGAAGTTACACTAACACAGACGTAACACAGCTGAATTTGTTCATATTTTCTCAGGTTAATCTTGCCACTACTTTCAGCTTACCATTCCATCAAGGACTTTGCCAAACACTACGTGTTTTCCATCTAACCAGGAAGGCTTTGTCACACTGATGAAGAACTGGGATCCATTGGTGTCTGGGCCAGAATTAGCCATGCTAACCCATCCAATTCCATAGTGTTTGAGCTTGAAGTTCTCATCAGGAAACCTTTCTCCATAGATGCTTCTTCCTATGACACAACATAAGAAAGCAAATTTTGAAAAAACTCAAACAAAAACTCTACCCTTTTTGTTCAGAAAGATACTAAGCACGTTACCTCCTGATCCATCCCCAGCAGTAAAGTCACCTCCTTGAATCATGAAGTCTTTGATCACACGATGAAATTTACTTCCTTTGTATCCATATCCTCTCTAATAAAATAAAATTATTCTTTAAATGAGTATCCAGTTCTACATAGTGTATTCTGCATGTTTTGAATGGCCAGATTTGATAGAATATACTACCACAGAAGGCAAATACTGCAAGAGCAAATAAATCCAAGATGCTCTCAGGTGCAGTCAGGCTGCACTGTCACAAAGCAGGTATTCAGGTGATCAAAGCCACACTCTTTATTTGACTAGTACCTGACCAGGTACCTCTACATGCTAGGTCTGTATTGCAGGAATAGACTGAGGTGGTGACATGCAACATCTCATAATTAAATCTTGTGAACCACGCCCCAAGCACCTGAGAAGACACACTGGTGCACAACCCTGGGGATCGCTGTCTTGCACAGGCTCCACTGAATTGACACTTCACAACTGTAACATCATGAAACAATATTTACTTCCCAATCCAAACTTGAGCACATAATGGAAGAAAACTGCAAACGTACTTCTCCAGTTGCCAGCACAACAAAGTTCTCCACAGTCTTTGGGACAACTTTCCCAAACAATCCAATTACAATTCTGCCGACGTCATTGTCTCCAATCTTCACATCAAAGAACACCTAAAGATTTTTGTGAAGGGAACAAAAGTCACACAAACATGAGCACAACAAAAATGCCAAGCTTCTGAAACTGTAAGGTGGTAAGAAACTGCTTCTGGCTGGTCTGTATTAATAATATCCTTTAATGCCTGAGGCTGCTGTTTAAGAAAAGTCATTTTAGCGTTATCAAAATCAGATTATACAGGAAACTGCTTGAGAACTGACAACTAAACACTTTTAGTGGTTTAAAGGCCCCAGTGACCTTGCCCTATCCCAAGTTTGAAAGCAGTGTTCAAGAAGGCTTTTCTGCAGACATGCGTGTCTTTAAAGCTGTAGGGAAAGGCTGTAACTGAGAAGTTAAGGGAGAACAATTATGTTACCCCAGTGAGGTGTATAACAGCAAGGAACTACAGTACTGACTCTCCCCACAAATGAGAGTTTGCTATCTACTCATAATCTTCACTGTTGTAGGCATTAGAATTAAGTACAGGCAAAAGCCTAAATTTCATTACACTAACAGAGAGTAGGAATAAAATCTTAACGCTGAAGCAAGGAGATTATTTCCTAAACACAAATTCAAAGCTTACAGAGAAATAACCAAGCTGATTCAGCCGATTATTCATTCTTCACCATTATTCAGCTGATAGCCTAAAATCTTTAATGTAGACGTTGCTAAGAAACAACTTCAAAAGGGCAAATCAGTTTTAAAGCATTTGTATATATTTCAGAATATTTTAATGCATATGTGAACGTGCAAAAATGTTCCAACAACTACTGAAAATAGGAACAGCTGTCAGGAAATGAGGCATTTTGGAGTTCTGAAAAAGTTACATAAAGACTATTACAACTTCTAGGAAGCAGCAATGTGTATTCCTGTGATGTGGTATTTGCTGTTCCTTGTGGCACTCGACCAAATATTACTTGTCTGCAATGGTAAAAAACTAGTCCAGTAATGCTAATAAACGACCACAGTCTCTCCAGTATGAATGCCTCTTTCACACGCGCCTACTAAACATTTCTACTGTTTCTTGATCTATTTGGTTTTGACTGTGGAACTTTTGGCTAACTCTATTAAAGCTCTATAAAGAAAATAAAATTCCTTTTGATACACATAATTTCCCTGGCACTTGGCACGTAACAACATATTTCTTGGATGTATGGCTCCAAAAGCATTAACACCACACTTTCAATTAACTTCTTAACATTTTTATAGACATATGTCTTTGAATCTCGCTGCTAGGGTTATCTCACTAAGGGCTACTGCCTGCCTGTGCTTTCTAACCACATCTTATTTTGTTGTAAATTAGGCAGGACAACACTGTGTAAGTAGCATGAGCAAGACTACCAAACAGTGACCCCAGGTAATAGTGACATCAAACACCTTCAAAGAGCACATGGAGCCAACTCCACTGTAACTCTGTAAACATATCTCAACCAGAGGGCTTCATTTGTGGCACAGCTGCCTGCCTACGCAGCAAAACCAATAGTTCCAAAAAGGACTGCTTCAGCTTACCCTGTATTTGTGAACAACTACTAAGTTCCGGCCTCTGGTTAGCACTCCTTGTACTTATGCTACATGCTTGGCCATTTTTGGAAAGCACTGTGCCTCCTAAGTATGCACCAAAAACATGTCTGCGCATAATTCTGGTCAGGAAATCAAATGCAAAAATATTTGGTAACCCTAGATGCTGTTTTTGCATTGAGAAGTCAGGTTCTCTTACATGTATTTCCTGATGCTCACAGCAAAGTCAACAGTAGTCACTAGCAAGACAGTCAACACAGCAGTCTCAAATTTCAGAATGCATCTGGCCATATTCTTCCAAAAAAACTCTTAAAATATGTGACATTTCAGCCACCTTCATATTTATGTAAATATTTGTTCTTATATACAATTTGCAGGAAGTATTTCAAGCCTGAAATAAAACAGTGCACCAGTAACAGTACATGAGCGGCTGGCTCTCATAAACACATTTGTATTTTTTTTTTACATGCAAAACAGAGTATATCACAATGAAAAAATGGCCAAAAGTATTCAATTGTTCAGGGGAACGAAAAAAAAAACTTATGATTCCTAGAGACCAGGTAATATAGTGACAAATGAACTTCTGTCAGATGCAAAATACTATGTGAATTATGACTATATAACTGCAACAAGGGCCCTGAAATCACCACTCAAAAAAGACATCTGGAATAATCCTTAGCAGTTTGACGAGCCTTTTGGCTCTGGGCTTCTGAAAGTTAGAGAACGAAAATGAATGCAAGAAACGTTCAAAAAAGGGAAGAGATGGTCAAAGTTATGCCACACTGTGCATCTGTATGGTGCTCTCACCCCCAAGTGCTGCTGCTAATTCTGCCATCTCTATCACAGAATGATAAAGCCAACCTAAAAAAGGTAAACAGCAGAGATAGTCAAAGATCTGGAATACCTTCTATATGAAGAAAGACTAAATAAAACTATGCAAGCTGTAAGAGAGCCATCAAATGATCTCTGATGATGTGGTGCCATCTGATGATCTCTGTAAAGTTAAGAACGACTTGCACAAGTGAAATCGGCAGCTGCAGCTCTCTCTGTTCCACAACGTAGGAATCAGAAAAAGGCATAAAATGAAATCAAAGGTGTAAAATCTTAAAAAGCAAAGTCCTTCATGCATAATTAAACCATAATCTATTGCCAAAAGATTATATGAGGCCAAATCATTAGATTTACTCCCTGAAACAATCAAATTCATGGACTAGAATTTTATTCCAGTCATCATCAATTCATGGCAACAAAACTGTAGACAGCTGGACAATGGCGGGAATGAAGTTCAGAGCCAAAGGCACAGACTGTGCAACTTAGGAGGCAGAGGCCATGCCCCGAGAAGTGGCTCTGCCTCTGCCTTGCCCTGTCACACTTTCCCTAGTGCTGGCTGCTTCTACCAGGAGCACAGCTCTGTGTGGAAAGGGGCTTGGGGACAGAAACATCCAATTACTAATCCGAAAATCGGACTTGACGAGGAATCAGAGGCATTAAGATTGGAAAAGACCTCTAAGATCATCCCACCTCCTGCGTCTGCTGCGGGGCAGATTCTCCGTTCTGGGAGGAGATGGTCGCTGTGACCGGGCGCATCCCGGTCCCGCTGCCATATGGACTCCCCCGCAGCTCCGTCTCCCGGCAATGCCATCACCTCCCCAAACCACCGCCGACCCCCCCCGCCTCGGCATAGCACGAGCACGGAGAGGACCCCTCTCCCGCAGCCCCTAGCTGCCTGCTAGCAGCAGCCGAGGCTGCACAAAGCCGGGATCGGGGATATTCAAGCTGCCACTTGGGTGAGGAGGCAGTGCGCGGCTGCCCTGACACCAAGCCCAGGAATGCCCGCGGGCAACAGGCACCCGGCACACACGTAACGCGGGACAGTTAAGGCGGTTCTCCACGCCCGACCCTGAGGACGGGGCTCCTTTCTGCCCGGAACCCGACAGCCGGGACGAGTTTACTCTATAAACCCGGGTTACAGACGGCCGCCGCCCTCCCGCTATCCGCCGCTGCGGGCGCGGAGCCAGCGAGAATAACCCTACCCCACCTCCCGCCCCCGAACTCGTCCTCGGCCCCAGCGGCGGGCAGGAGTCACCTTGGCCGTCACGGCGGGTCCCCGCTTCCTGAACCCCTCGGCCGCCGAGGCCAGGACGCCAAGACCAAGGCAAAGGCAGGCGGCGGCGGGGAGCGCCAGCACCGCCGGGCGGCCCCCGGCCATGGCGCCGAAGCAAGCGAAGAAGCGCCTGCGCCCGCCGGCTCCTCCCGCGCCATGTGGCCGGGGAGGGGCGGGGGTAGCGGGCGCTGCCGTCACCGTCACCCACCCAAGCGGCGGCCGACCCGGGCCTCGTAGGGGAGGAGACGGCGAAGAGGGGATGGAATGTGGTGGAGGGGAGGAGCCTGTTAGGGCGTGGCTGGAGCGCGGCCGGAGTTGCGCTGGGACGCTGGTGTGGGTTCGGCTACAAATGGGTGGGAGGTGAAGTGGGCGGATCAAGGGCCACACGGGAGGTGGAGTACGCGTGTGGGGCGTAGGTACCCGTGCTGGTGCCTTCAGACAGTCCTTGGAGAACCCACAAGTGAGTGAAGAAACCAGCAGGTGTTGAGGGATGTGAAAAGTGGGTCTTTCATCCCTAAGATAATCACAGAGCGTTTGGTGAGAAGAAACCGTTAAAGTCATGATCCAGTCTTAGAGCCAGCACTACCAGTTCACCACTAAACCTAAGCAAAAGGTCCACACATCCTCAGAATGAACAGTCTAAGTTCCCTCAAGCCTTATCTGGACAAGGTCTAGCACCTCAGTGTCCTTGTAGCAAGGTGCCCAAATCTGAAATGAGTATTTGAGGTGGGACCTCACCAACACTGAGTATTTCCCAGGTCCTGCTGGCCACACTATTTGTGATACAGGCCAAGATTTTCTTGGCCTTCTTGGCTACTTGCACAAAATGCTGGCTCACACTCAGCCAGCTGTCAACAAGCATCACCAGGTCCCTTCATGCAGAACAGATTTCCAGCCACGCCCCTCCAAACCTGTGGTATTTGTTGTAGCCCATGTTCAAGATCTGGCACTTGGCCTTGCTGAATCTCATACAATTGGCCTTGGCCCATTCATCCAGCCTGTCCAGATCCCTCTGTACAGCCTTCTTACTCTCAAGCAGTTCAACACTCCTGCCCAGCTTAATGTTTTCTGCAGATGTGTTGAGGGTACACTCAATCCCCTGATCCACACCACTGATACGTATATCATAGAATCATTAGGGATCGGAAGGGACCTTGAAAGATCATCTAGTCAAATCCCGTTGCCACAGCAGGATAACCTAGACCAAGTCACATAGGAACATAGCAAGGTGGGTTTTAAACTTCTCCAAAGAAAGAGGCTCCACAACTCCCCTGGGCAGCCTGTTCCAAAGCTCCGCTATCCTCACTGTGAAGAAGTTCCTTCTCATATTTATATGGAACCTCCTGTGTTCCAGCTTACACCCTTTTCCCGTTATCTTAGCACCAGATGACAATGAGAAGAGCCTGGCTCCATCCTCCTGACATTCACCCCTCACATAGTTACATGCATTAATGAGGTCACTCCTCAGTATCCTCCAACCTGAAGACACCCAGCTCCCTCAGCCTTTCCTCATAAAGGAGATGTTCTACTTCTTTCATCATCTTCATTGCTCTATGCTGGACATCCTCCAGAAGCTCCATGTCCTTCTTGAACTGAGGGGCCCAGAACTGGATACAATACTCCAGATGTGGTCTTACCAGTGCAGAGTAGAGGGGAAGAAGAACCTATCTCGATCTGCTAACCAGCCCCATTCTGATCCACCCCAGAATGCTGTTTGCCTTCTTGGCCACAAAAACACACTGCTGGCTCATGGTCATCCTGCTGTCCACTAGGACCCCCAGGTCCCTTTCTCCTATGCTGCTCTCCAACAGGTCAGTCCACAACCTATACTAGTACCTGGGGTTGTTCTTGCCCACATGCAACAGTCTACGTTTACCCTTGTTAGAGTTCATTAAATTTCTCCCTGTCCAGCTCTCCAGCCTGTCCAGGTCTCACTGAATGGCAGCACAGTCTGCTGGGGTGTCGGTGACACCAGCCAGCTTTGTGTCGTCAGCAGACTTGCTGATAGTGCGCTCTAATCCCTCATCCAAATCATTAATTGAACAGGACTGGTCCCAGCGCTGACACCTGGGCACTCCACTAGATACAGGCCTCCAATTAGACTCTGTGCTGTTGACCACCACTCTCTGGCTTCTGTCCTGCAGCCAGTTCACAATCCACTTCACTACCCAATCATCTAGTCCACACTTCCTCATTTTGGCTGTGAGGATGCTATTTGAGACTGTGTCAAATGCTTTACTGATGTCAGGATAGACAACATCCACTGTTCTGCCATTATCTATCAACCTGCTTATGGCCTCATCAAAGGCTATGAGGTTGGTGAAGCACGAGTTTCCCTTGGTGAAGCCTTGCTGACTGTCCCTAATGACCCTCTTGTCCTAGAGTCAGCATCTACCAATCTTTGGGCCTGGCCAGCCAGCCATTTTTTTGTCCAGAGAAAAGCATTCCTGTCCAAGCCTTGAGGAGATGATATCTGTGCTCTGTGCCTTTCAGGGAGTTAGTTTAGCTGATTAAATGCCCGCTAGCAGTTGAAGATTGCTAGGCATTCTTCTGGAACTTGTCTTCTCTTATGGTTACTTCTGACGAGAATCTTGTTCCTGGCAAGACCACTCTGCATTGAGAACCAAAGCACAGTAAGTGGAAAGATCCACTTCAAAAGGGTACTCCTGTTTCAAACTAAAACATACCACAGACATTGTAATGTCGATTGATCATAGACTGTTTTTTGCAGGGATCATCACTTTTCTGCTCTCCTTTCTGCTGCCCCACGTGTTCCTATACTAGTGCCTCTGAGCGCAGTAAGATTTCGCAACAGGTGAATCATGAAACCTTCCCAGAGGCACCAGAGAGTGGTGGTTACTAACTGCACATTACATTGGACATGAACAGAAACATGGAATGATCATCTTGCTTCATTGATGACTTTACTCAAGAGGTTTAAAACACCTACAGTTACAGTTCTTTGGTTCCAAAGAACCAACTGGGCTAAATTAGGGCTCAGCTTTGACATCTCACCTGTTCGTTGGTATTTGTACATTTACCAAAGCGCTGGACAAAACATATTCCTGTGTTTTCCTGGTTGTGGTGGGTTCAAGACCACAATTAGGTATAAGGGAAAAGAAAAACAAAGCAGTTAGGTCCCAATGAGATCTCAGATAAATTTGCCAGACAATGGATAGCTTAGGGAAACTGGAAAAGGGTTTATTAACTCTTTAACTACGTACAGAAAAGAAGAAAATGT
>JAOXOE010000874.1:40274077-40295208 GCA_028565055.1 Phoeniculus purpureus
TGCCCATGGCAGGGGGATTGGACTAGATGATCTTTCGAGGTCCCTTCCAATCCCTAATGATTCTATGATTCTATGATCTTGTCGAAGGTGTCCCTTCTTGGCAATGGGAGATGTCCATAAGAGGGCCTTTAAATGTCCTTTCCATCTGAAAGCATTCTACAGCTCTGCGAAAGCAAATCAAATCTGTGAATTCTGAGCAAAGTTAACTTGAGTAAATAGCTTAAGGATCAGTTGTGGTAGCACCATTTTACTGGGAAATTATTTCAGAAATTACTTCACATTGTGTTTTATACACTGCAGTGCTCAGTGTTTTTGTAGCACCGTTGAAACTCTTGTTATTTCTTCAACATTTACGTTGGTTGAATGTTGCTGTATGTCACATTTTCACTATACACAATTAAGGTATGGAAGCATACCTTAATTACATGATGTTTTAGATGGCACATCTCACACAGTTGTAGTTGAAAAAGTAATAATTTGGATGGTGAAACATTACGTATTTCCATTTATATTATTCAATACATTAAATTCTAGGTAATTCTCATTAGAGGGTGAAATGCCTTATACTTTTCAGCTCAAAATAGACTTTGTTAGATTAAATAAAATTCCACAAATTCTACCCAGAAGCTGATTTATTTTTACATCAGTTTTTACATATCTTAAAACATGGCCCTGGTTTCTAGCAAAAGCAGCAGCAGAGAAGAAACAAAGCAGATGTTTCTCTGATTCTGTCAAGGGATATATCAATGATATCCTCAGAAATAGAGAAATTTTGGCTTGGCAAACTACTGGTGGCATTTTTCTCCTCATTAAAACATCAGTTTGATAAAGTCCACATACTTAGCTGTTCCAAAATGTTCAGGCTTCTTTAAACATTAGCATTCTTACGATTTCATTGGCACTGCAGACTTCTAGGAAACTCACTTTTTACAGACCTCTCCCTTCACATCTTTCCTTCTATCAATTTGACAAGTGAGGAAAAAGTCAGGCTTAAGATTGCCAGTTGTGGCTGCTGCCGCCGAAGACAAGGGATTACGACAAATACTTAAAATTCAGTTCCAGGAAAGCTTTTTCCTTTTGAAGGCTATGCTCTCTCTTTCTCCCAGTGGATGGAAAAGCCAGCACTTTCTCAGATTTAACAATGTTCCGTGTCAGAATTCTCTAACTGCAGCATAGCCAAGGAAGTGACATTTTTACATCTATCCCTTTGTAGAAGACCTCAGTCGTGTTGTAAATCCAGAATGGATTCACAACTGTTGTGTTCATACATTTCCATAAATGCAGACTGATCTATCATGTGACGTGCAAACTACTGTTTTCACACTCGGGAAACCACTCTGTAGATTTGAACCAGTAAATCTTGAATGTGAAGAGAAAATTAGTTCTCATTTCATAAACACATTGGCTATATGTGTGTTATGTCTAATGTAGCAAATGTTCCCTAGGAGAATAAACAATGTCATCCACAGTTGAAGTGTTGTCTTTTAATGACATGGTTCATAAATTATAATGTCATTAGGAAAGTAGTTTCAAACCATTTAGAAAAGCAAAATGAGTGTTTGAAATGCAAATCAGAACTTGGATCTTTTCTTCTTTCTCTTTAGCATCAGCGTAAACAGTTCTTACAAAGTGGTGTTTACCTCTGTCAAAGCAAGATACTCAAGAGCATGTGGACAGCTGTTGGTGAAGCATTCCGACAGGGATCTCCTTGTTGGCTGACCTTCACTTCTCTCTGTCTTCTGTCTGTGATGCCTCCCCATTAATTGTGTTTTCTGTCTGAGTAGTATTTTTACAACTGGTAGTGTAGGAGTTGGTAATTTGTCACACTGTGAAGATCAACTTGGCTAGGACGTTTTCCTATGAAGGCTGAAGATTATCCACATTTGGTATTTTCTGCCAGAAGCTGTGAGTGGTAGAAGAGACATTTCACAGCTATTGTCTGATTAAATGAAGCTTATCCATATTCGTGTATGAATGTCGCTTACCAGTTCAAAGATAGGGACATGATTCATACCTGTTCCTTCAGACTCTGGATAGATCAGCATGGCTATAGATATTGTCACAGGTCGTATTTCAGACAAGACCTGAAAGAGCAAAACTGCCAGTTTTTGCAGTCCTGATATCTACATGAAATTAAGATGACCATGGCTTTCAGATAAATTCACTGGCAAACGCTTCTCTGAAAGCTGTGACAGGAGCAGATCATCTGTAGGGGACAGCTAAGAAGACAGGCACAAGTTCATACCGTGGCAAGCTGAGGATAAGCGTGAAGTTAAGGATTCCTTTCTTTCTCCTTCCTTTCCGCTTTTTTGTATTTACAAAATATTGTAGCCCACTTGCCTGTGCAGTGACTTATATCACTAACTCATTGCTACAGCGATCAGTAGCTCAACTGCAGGCCCCACCTGTATTTTTCAGAAGTTACTGTTGGAAGAGTAAGTGCTGAGTCCTCATTGGAGCAGCTTCCAACTATTCAATGGAAATGTGTCTCTGACTTCCTTAAGATGCTGTTGTCTCTGATGTTAAGACATTTGGATGCTGACAGGAAATCAAGTGCAACTAGCTTGTCCTGAGTCACAGCAAAGTCAAAACTGTGCCTTGAGATGATGCTTTCACTACCTGGCTGGGATACTGTTTCCACCAGTATACAGACCTCCGTGCCACTCTGTGAAGCCCTGGCATCCTGTCTAAAATCAGATAATGAGGCAGGTTCAGTATCTACAAATCCCTAATTTAACATTTATCTTGCCTGGAAACTTCATGTCTCCCTGTGGGGCAAGGACCTGCTAAAACACACGGTGAATTTTGTTGACACCTTGAGCAAATCTCAACTGCTTCATTCAAATCTGCCTGGCTGAGGCTGTTCAGTCACAGAACTCCTATCCAGCCTTACATCTGCTTTTTCAGCAGGATCGTCTTCAAAGTCATTAATTGTCTGAGTGAACTGAATGAGGTATAAAGCAGCTGTCCTTCCCTAAACCTATGCTGTTGTCGCCTACTAATGTGGATTTTCTGTATTTACTTTGCAGTAATGTCGGCAAAACAAGCAAATTTACTAGGAAGTATATTTTCAAAGGATCCTTCCAGGCATTAAAAGCTACAAACACTGAAGTTATGCCTTGGATGAAATAAACTAAAATTTTAAAACTGCAAAGAATAGCATGCTTCTGGCATGAGTTATTCCAGCTGCTGTCAGAAATACCGTATAGTGTCAGTAGTATTACAAGACTGAGACCATACTCAGAATTCTGGATAAATAGTAGAAAGTAGCTAAATTACCTGCTTGATTATAAAGTTGTAATCCACTAACCTGTTACAAATTATAGGTAATTTGTTCTCTGAGTAACAGGTATTTTTGTAAGGCATCACACTTCAGAATAATAGAACCTGTTTTTAAAAGAGCTCTGATCTTTTGAAGGAAGTGTATTTCAGAATTGTCTTTGGAAGGAAAGAAGAGGTCTTTTAGATACCCCAGTGACTTTCCAAGAATGCAGTTACAGCTTTCTTCTCAGGAAACTGAGAAATTCTCATATGTAATTGTAGACACCTACACATACGCCATTTTCTGTTTATTATCACAGAATATCAGAATTACAGGATGTTGTGGGTTGGAAGGGACCTTGAAAGATTGTCTAAGTCCAACCCTCCAGCAGCCAGAGCAAACTTTAAAGGGTAGCAGACCCAAGTTGTTGGCAGCTCCCAGTCTTAGAGCCAGAGAAATGAGAATACAAGAGAATGCTGTGACTGAGGAGCAGAAAAAAAGCCTTTACACACTGTTGCAGCCTTGCAAGACCCAGCTACTTGTAAAAGCTTGGAAGTGGCAGTGGCAGCTCAATTTCTCTCTTAAAAGTATTGACAGTTGAAAAGGGTTTGGATTTTGAGGCTTGGACTTCAAAACAGCCTCAGAATTTTATGTTCCAGCATGGAAAATGCTTCAAGAAACTGTGAAAGAAATTGTTAAAAAAAAATCTAGCTGGAAAATGCACATGCAGGTAGGGTAATTTCTTGGTTTGAATCCAAAGACGGCTAATTCTGTTCAGTGGTTTTACTGTTCAGTTTGGGCTCTTCAAACTAACTGCACTTTCTGAAGTTAATGGTGTATTTGTGCACACAGTGTCTATCTCTACCAGTGATAATGCTCAGTGTTTACAGTTACTACCAGGGGCTGGTATGCAGAAGGGCTACTGCTTATACTTGCTCCTATGGAGACCAAGATCACTGCTAAATCTTGTGTGCCATGTTGGGGTGCAGTAAGGGAGAAGCTGCACTTTCAGGGAGGAGCTTATGAGACATGTGATCCTACACTGACCAACAAGGTATTCCATTCAATAGAAATAATCTTCTCTTGCCCTATTTGCCTTTCTTCTTCAATGACTATTGCCTTCTGTCCTAAACTCTGCATTCCAGAATCTAGCTCCTGCATTCAGTTGCGGTCTGCCAGTGACTATAGTCTGAGACTTCCCAGCATCTGCACCAGTGGTTTCTTCCCGTTTTGAGGGGAGACAGGGGTTAATAGCATCTGTCTTTCATCTGGTGGCAGACAGGTGAGTCAACCTATAACAGGTGAGTGGGACAACAAAAGCATGCCTGTTCTAATTTAAAGTGTCATAAATACTACCAATGACTTCAGGAAGCCTTAAATCAGGGTCAAGAGTCTGATGTCAAGACCTGTGTGGTGACCTAGTTCAGGCTGGTATCAATATTACACTAGGAAAGACTGTTCGACTGTATAAAATCTTGTGTACATCACTTTTGGCTCCTTCAGGTAATTGTTGTGTTAAATTCGATAGGACTTAGTCTAGTTTATCCCAGAAATGAGAGTATAATTATGAAGAGAAGAATCAATGAAAAGAGAAAGAGTTTGTGTTTATTTTTTATGTCTTTATTCTCCCAAGGGACCTCAACAGCACAAAAAGAAAAAGACTGAAAAAGTAATAGGACAGATTACAGTCAGTCACACTTTCTGTTTTCTTTTTCACTCATTGGATTTTTTTCTGTAGAAGGAATGAAGCTGATGTTACAGAAGAGACACCTAAAATCTTACAGCATGACAGTACAGAAGCTTGAAGAGACAATACTGTAGGTAGGAACTGATTTTGGAGTTCAGCTGCTTTTCCATTCCTAAATGTATCATCTAGGGGCCAGGAATCATGATTGTCTGATGAGTTCCCACAAGTTTTCATGGTCTCATCAACCCAACATGTAACTTTAACATACCTGCAATTATGGGGCTGTCATTATAGCATTACATCCAAAAGTCTTCAGAGCAGTATTTCCTATTAAATTTCAGGGAAAGGGAAAAAGACATTGAATGAAGACCTTTTGTGCTTGCTTGTAATTGCTCAGAAAACTTTTCAACTGCAATGGATAGAGCAGTAGAGGAAAAGGTAACAAATCTGGGTACTCACTCACTTGTGATAATAGTAGCCCCCCACTAGCCTTCTATTAGACAATGGATAACACTGATGAGATGATCATCCTCTTTCTGGAACTACATATTATTTTTCATAATTTCATAGTCTACACTCCTTATTCTGCTTTTCTTCAAAGCTATTTCACCAGACATTTAAAGGGGAACTGATAGGTGTGTGAGAACCAGAGATGTTACAGGGCTTAGCATGCCACCCTGAAATGCTATCAGCAAGTAGTTTGATTATGAGGAGGCAGGGTCTGTGATGTGGAATAAAAAAACCCAAACTGATGAGAGCCCTTATGAGTGCAAGACTGACTCCAGGTCAGATTCAGAAACTATTTATTGCATTGTGAATTTGTCATTTTTTGATGCTTCTAATTTGACATAATTGTGGGTTGACCCCATTCTTTTTTCTTGCTTCCTTTGCATTGCAAGTGGCAAGTCCTATCCAGTCCTTTGCATCACATGAAACAATCATACAGCTATGCATTAGTCAGATAAACCTGCTGCTCTGATACAGAATGTGACTTTTTGTAGATTAGTCATCTGATGAATCGGTGAACAAGAACAGCTCACTTTAAAAGCATCATAATTAATAGATCCAGATTCACATTGGTGAAGAAAAGACAGAGAGTAGAGAGGTAGCATGCTGAGAGATGCTTACTATTATGTAAGAGTAAACAGAAAGTATCACGTAAATAAATACCTGAAGAGGTTGTGCAAAGAGGATGGAGACAGTGGTGTCCTGTGACAGGAACAGAGGCAATTAGCACAAGCTGAAACACAAGAGGCTTCCTCTGAACTTTGTTACTGGAAAAGGGACCAGCGCTGGCACAGGTTGACCGGAGAGGTGATGGAGGAATCTTGGCTCTATGAGATATTCAACTCTGCCTGGCCATGGTCCTGAGAAGTCTGCTCTGGGTGTCCCTGTTTGAGCAAGGAGTCGGACTAGGTGACCTCCAGTTTTCTCTTCCAACTTAAAATGTTCCATGACACTATTAACCTTATGGTTTTGCTGAGTTTGAACCTGTATCACTTACTACTACAACTCTCTCTGATAATAATATACACAGTGATAGGATTTCCCAATGTGTCTGACTGTTCTTTATGATTCGTCCAGAAGAAGAAATACCAGAATTACTGCCATATGCAGTCTGTCTTTAATCTTACAAAAATAAACACTGAAGCCATTGAGGGTAAAGCAAATTGCTCAGTTTCCTAAAATAGAACAAACAGCAGTATCTTACCCTCCTCTTCGTCATACAGAAGTAATTGAAGAGTTCTCTGCTAGTAATTAATATAGAAAGAGCATAAGAGAAACGAGATGTATATGAATATGAAGGCAATTTAAGAAAGATTTTGCAGTATGTGGTTAAACCCCTATATCTCAAATGTCCTGTTCTCTGAGTTAGTTCCAAGAACAACATTGGCTCCATGATCTAGCTGCCACGAATAAGACTTTCAGTAACTTTACCAAAGGCTCTATTCATCACATTTAAGGGCACAGGCAAACAAAATCGACTCACTGCCGCAACTCTTTTCAGTGAATGACTTTTCCACTGTGAAATTAATAAAATAAGTGGTCTTAATGCTTCAGAACTGTGGCTACTACTAGTTGCAGTTGGATAAAACAACCATAGGTTTTTTCAGGCTTGTAGATGAAGCTGTGGTCTTTGTGCTCCATCCTTTCTACATTAATGTCACTGGTGCGTTGTGAATTGTTACGGCATGTACTCACCACATACTTCTTAAAACAAGCAGGGACAGCTAAAGAATGTCCAAGAATCTTGTATCTTGCCTCACAGGCTTGTGCCCCTTGTGTTACTGCGTTGGAACAGTTTTTGGTATGTCATGTGATAGTCTATGGATGGCCATTTGATTTACTTTCCTGATTCAATAGAAGAAGGGCTAAAAGAAAGAATGTAAGTATTAGTAATAGAAATAACAGAAACAGGAATTAAAAATAAAGCTATAGCTGAAGCACAGAATCAAAGCCCATGTGAATATTACATGTTGTACAGTATCCTCTGGCAGCACAGAATTTCTCTTACGAATAACGTGTCTCCAAGGCTTTATGTAGTTTAAATCAAATCATCTATCTTTGTGGAACTTCCTGAAAGATCAGTTGAGACCTTGAGCTGTCTGAGGCAGGTACATAATAGCAGATACAGACATGGAATAAAGTAAATCTATTTTCCTGTGATGTCAGCATTGGTGTAACTTTAAGGCATTGCCCTAATTTTTTTTTTTCCTTCTCATGTTTCTTCTGTAGGCACTATCCTGCTTCCCATGTGGTGCTTCTCTGTATGTCTGGGGCAGGTTAATATTTTTGTTGTTCACACACACCTTATTATTGAGCAAAAGTCAGGTATTCTGATTTTTTTCCCGTGTACATTTTACAGCAAGTTTAGGGTCCTGCACTTGGGAAGGAGCAACTACATGCATCGGTACAGGTTAGTGGTCAACTTAACCTGTTGCTTTGAAGAGAAAGATCTTGGAGTCCTGGTAGGGAGTAAGCTCATAATGAACTGACAGTGTGGCCTGGTTGCCAAGTCTGTCAATAGCATTCTAGGGTGCTATAAGAAATGTGTGGTTTAGAGAGGTCGTCCTCCCCCAGACTCTGTCATGGTGAGGCAACATCTGGAATACTGTGCACGGTTCTGGGCTGCTGCTGAGATAGGGAGACAGGGAACTACTGGAGAGAGTCCAGCAGAGGGCAACAAAGGTGATCGGGGTCTTGGAACATCTCTTTTGGGGAAAAGAGAGCTGGGGCTGTTTACCCTTGAGGGGACAATTAGAAGATAACTGATCCACACCTGTAAATATATGTGGGGAGGATGGTGCTAGTCTGTTTTCAGTTGTGCCCAGTGACAGGACAAGGAACATTGGTCTCAAGCTGAACCACAGGAAGTTTAATTTAGAAATAAGGAAAAACTTATTTATAGTGCAAGTCACAAAGCCTTGGAACAGGTTTCCCAGGAGATTGTGGCATCTCCTTCTCTAAAGATACTCAAATCCCACCTGAATGCAATTCAGTACAATGTGCTTTAGGCAGTACTGTTCTAGCAGGTAGGAGGTGTTGAACTTGATGATCTCTTTAAGTCCCTTCCAACTCTGGCAATTCTGTGATTCTGATTCTGTAATTCTCACCCCTTTTTTCTTTAAAGTTAATACCCTGGTAACATGTCAAGCAACTTTTCAGACACCCCACTTGAAGGTAAACGATATGAATAAAGATGTTTTGACGTGAATTATCACCTCAGAAGTGCCAAAGGTGTGGACAGTGATTTATAAATCATCTTCTCTTCAGCTGTTGTGAATGGAATGTGACAGTGCAATCTATTTGCAGTTGGTTGTAATAGGAAGAGGCAGTGGAAATGGGAGATCCCAGTGTTCTAATTCTGTTTCACAATGGTTGTGTTTGTGTCCTTGGACAAAGAACAAAAACTCACCAAATATTGCACATTAATCCGTTTGCATGGCATTTTTGGTAAGAAGTCTAGAACTGTACTAGCCTGCATGTAGGATCCAGACCTCTTTTCACTGACTTGGTTTCTTCATCTAGAGGACAGCCACCTGCTACGTTAGCAATACTGATAAGAGGCTTTGCAGTTAAAAATTGTGAAGGAAGTACTAATGGCTACCATTTTTTACCTGTTCCTACCATTGATTCTTGGCCAAATTAAAAACAAGCAAACAAACAAGCCAACTTTAAAGGAGTAACAAAATCTTAGATGTGTGGTACTCTACCAGACAAAAGCAGCATCCTGTTAAACTACTGAATGCTACAGGAGGTTCCAGATTTTCTCCTAAACTACCCTCATAATGTCCTACAGGACATAGCATATCTGTAGACTTCCTTTTGGCAGAAGTACTCAAAAGCGCATGTTCTGCAATGCAAGTTAAATGCTGTTTGAAGACTTCTTGACTGAGTGTTCACTTACAAGTTTGGACCCTATAAATGTGTACTGTTTTGAAACAAGGCAGATCTGCTTACTATTCCAACATAATTGCCGAATGGGCAAACTGCCCTACTCTCTTGTAACTTTTTATGGCCGGGAAGCTGACTAATCTGGCTCTTCCTCCATCAACAGAACTTTGTGAACTGCTCATATCCCTCTTTAAGAACAAAATTAAGATCATTTTGAATCAGATGCCCCCTAACAAAGCTGCCAAAACTAACAATTCTGCGAGTCCAAATGTTGAGCCTGTCACAATTCTCAAGTTACAAATACTTTTGGCATTTTATGCTCCAACACCTCAGGGCACTATTATGTTTTGCCAAATCTTTGGTCTAAACAGTTACAGTTTTTCTTGATTCTCTAATCCCTCTGGGTTCTCACATTGTTAATCTTTCTTTGATGGTGGAGAACTTCTTAATAATGCCACAAAGTAAAAACAATTATCAGTCCAGTTTTTCAGAAAAAAATCTGTTACCAATTGAAGATCCAACATGTTGCCATCTAATATTCAATCATCTTTTTTTAAATTCTATTTTAGTGATTGTAACATATTGCAAATGTGGCAGTATCTTTCAAAGAAAGTCTCTTGGCTTCCTCTCAGGCTGGACCCTGTCCTCTGCACTGTGAAACAATATTATTAGAAGTTTATTTTTGATCTTCATACCCTGACCAATTATGAATTTTTGCTGCTGCTGCTTGACTTCTCTATTGCCTTTGACGTTATTTTGATTATAATATAATGTTAGGTCTCTTGGCAACCCAGACTTATTTAGCTCTTGTTTTCATTGACTTCTATTATGCACACAGTCATTCTACACTTCTCTTTCTGTCCTTCTCTCTCTCACGCATTTGTTCACATGCTCACACGCTCAAGAATATCTTGTACATATCATAGCACAAAGCAGGCATCAGAAGTGTTTTGATGGTTAATAACCAGCTCTCCCGGACAATCTGTAACTTAATTAACAGATGTGATACTTAGCACGTACACCATTTTTCCTCTGAAGGTATTAAAGCTTTTGACAGATATATAAGAATTTAGTATCTCTGTACAGACACTGCTGCAGACACTGCTGTGGGCAAGTTTCCTATTATGTTGTCAGGGACAGTAGATAGACTGGAAAAAGAAAGCAGTATATGAGCAGATAGTGTCAAGAACGAAGGTGCATCACCACTGAAGTCTCATGTTTCCTCTGCCATCTTGTTTCATCCTGTTTATGTGATATAGTTTTGCACGCACTATTCAAGATGTAGTCAGGTTTAGGTCCTGTGTCTTTATCTGTCTCAGATAAATCTTGTATGTCATTTGCAAAATGTTTGGTTCCAGGCCATTTTATGTATACTCTCAACTGGGTATTCATTTACCCAGATGTAATTTAATGCTGTACAGTCCAGGAGGTCTGATTAGGTGTTCAGCTGTTCTTGAAATGTAAAAAAAAAATGTGCAAAGCTAAATCACTACTTATTTGTTCCGGTTTCCTTCCTATTTGCACCTAATTTCCTTGTTTGCATTCTTTATTAATGCTGAATATATTCCTGCCTCATAAACCAAATGGCTTTTTTACTCACTTCCATCTTACAGAAAACTAACACATATTATTCCTAGCCCTTTTTTGGGTTGCATTTGGTATTTGTTGTATTTCTTGAAAGGACTACCAAAATACTGATTCATCCCACTTTCTAGTTTCTATTATTTTAAGTGTTTTATATAGTTAATGTCAACATGTCTTCTCCAGAATGTTTTCAAAATATTTAGGAAATTGAAGTAAGTTATCTGACTCTCCTTAAACAGGAGGCAAAATCTTCAAAAGTTTAGAAAAATGAAATCTTAATTCCATTCTTCTTGAGTTATTGTTTCTACAGTTTGAGATAATATACAAAATATTACAGATGTATGTAATAAAAAATATGTTCTAAACGAGTCCTGAAATCAACCACTGAAAGTATCAAGTATTAGTAATGTTTTTCAACAAACTGTAACTGGGAAAATACTTAAAATATGCCTTTTAATTGTCTGCAGCTATAGCATACTGAATGTTTTTCATTGTCTCTTAGTTTTTCTATATTGCATTTGTTCTTTGGAGAACAAATTCAACTAGTTGTCAATTCAGCTAGTTCTGAAAACCTAGCTGTTTATCCAGGAGCAAATCTGCTGTTTTTCTGGTCGTGTCCTGTGAGAGGTAATACAGATTAAATAATAAATCTGCTTATTTCAGCTAATAAATCTGCTTCTCTTATATTTTAAAAAAGTATCTAGATTGTTCTCCACAGCAGTGTTGATTCTATACAACTACTAGGATTTAAAAGTGGTCAAAAACTATGTTAGTCACAGAAAAGATAGAAGAAACAAAAGTAGCTATGGCTCAATACAGACCAGGATGTCAGAATGACCATGAGCCAGCAATGTGCTCTTGTGGCCAAGAAGGCCGATGACATCCTGGGGTGGACCAGAAAAGGTCTAGTTAGTGGATGGAGAGAGGTTCTCCTCCCCCTCTACTCTGCCCTAGTGAGACCTCATCCAGAATATTGTGTCCAGTTCTGGGCCCCTCAGTTCAAGAAGGACACAGAACTGCTAGAGAGAGTCCAGTGCAGAGCCACAAAGATGACAGAGGGAGTGGAGCATCTTCCTGATGAGGAAAGGCTGAGAGAGCTGTGTCTCTTTAGCTTGGCAAAAAGGAGACTGAGGGGTGAACTCACTAATGTTTATAAATACGTAAATGGTGGGTGTCACAATGATGAAGCCAGGCTCTTCTCAGTGTCATCCAATGATAGGATGAGGGGCAGAGGATGCAAGCTGGAACATAGGAAGTTCCACACGAATATGAGAAGGAACTTCTTCCCAGTGAGAGTGACAGAGTACTGGAGTGGGCTGCCCAGGGAGATTGTGGAGTCTACTTCTCTGGAGACCTTTAAAACCCACCTGGACATGTTCCTGTGTGACTTGATCTGGGTGATCCTGCTGTGGAAGGGGAATTGGACTGGATGATCTTTCGAGGCCCCTTCCGATCCATAATGTTCTGTGGTTCTGTGATTCAGGCTATTTTAAGGTGCCATTTTTGTACAGTCACGTGCTGGCCCCACCCACACATTAAAGCTAACGTTTAAACAGAGTTGACTTTGTAGCAGTGTCAGTGTAATAGGTTTACAAACTATTTTGGGTGTAAACTTCCCATTGAATACTCTGAAATTAAAAATAATACTTTTTAAATGAAATTATAACTTCCACATGTTTATTCAAACTAGTAGATGACTACATTTAACTAAGTAGTCTTTTTCTCAAGTATATTCATTGCCATTTGCTGCATGAAAATGTATTACAAAATTCTAAATATAAATTTATTTATACAATTTATAAATAATTGTAAATAAATATTAGTGTAAACCAAATACATACTGAGTGATTCCAGTGCCATGCTCTGCTTTATGCAGACTTTACTTCTTCTGACTGAACCTCTATTGATTTGCAGTCTACTTCTTTGGATACAAATCTAATGTTTAACAGAGACATAAGACTGATTTCCATATGAGCAGAAACTCCATTTTAGTAGAAATGAGTGGAGAGATGTATTTCGTGATTTGTGTTCAAACTGTATTTAGGGAACTCTGCGTTTCCCTTTCTAGAAAGTGCAATGTCTTTATGCCATAAAAAATACTTCAGAAATAGCCATTGAGCACACTCTGTAGAAGAAACCCTCCGAAAACTGTGGTTTTGAAGTCTCCTGCTGAACCTGAAAGAGTTTCTCAGGTTACTCTGAGTTCAATCTGTGAAAGTTATCACCTTTTGTACATGATTAGGCAAAGTTAAAATGGAGTAATAATGATTCTGTCATTCCTTCAGACCGTGTGGTTTTAGCTGAGCAATAATTTTCTCTCCAATCACTCTTCAAGAGAATTAATGTGGTCTTTAGCTGTGGCATAAATCTATATCAAAATGACTCATCACTTTTGTCTGAAGTACGTGATCAAAGTGTATAAATGTTCAGTATTTTCTAGCAATGATGGGATGGACAATAAGTGCTTGATTTTAAAATGGAAGATTAGTACTCAGAGTGTTTGATAGTGTTTATTATAGCACTTGTCCTGCTGAACTCAGTGGAAATTGGGGTGTGCTAATAGCATCAAAATTTTTCTATTCTTATTATCTCTCATTTACTGAAAACTTAAATAAAAAAAAATTTATATAGTAAATTACCTTCTCAATGTGCGCATTTTGTTTTTGCTTAACATACTTCCTTACAAGCCTATTATTTTTGTTTCAGAACCATTTATACAATCATAAATAAGTGCTTTAATGCAGCATTTCTTTGTCATCTATACTACTTACATTGTTCTGCATGCACTGAAGGGGGTTTAATTTTACAGCTATGTGTAAAATATCTACAGGCTTTGCTTTGTGGCTTTACAACCCAAAAGCACTAGGAGGTATCATCAGAAAAATATCATCTGTACTTTCTTTTTTTCCCTGTACACTAGTTCTATATCTTTACTCTTTTGAGATGCATATTTCTGAAAGAAGTGTCTCTGGGCTCCCTTGATAGTTGTTCAGCTCATCTGTCTCCGCTCTTCTGTGAATTTTTTCCCAAATCTGAACTCTCAGGAAGTTCCACGAAGAGCAAAGGTGCATGGTAGACAACCAAATTAAGAGTCAAAATGGCAGGAAGAATACATTTTGAAGGGTTACTCAGGGGAAGAGAAGTTTAACAGAGCAGAAGAGTAAGATCAGGAGCGTACCTGTCAATCTGCTGTTCAGGAACAGAAAGTAGAGCAATGTGGCTACAGAGAGAGAAAAAGAATTTCTTGCTGGAGTTGAACTTTTCAAATGTTGCAGGCTTAACTTAAATGGCTGGGACAGGTCATAGTTTAGATTAGGTGGGATTTGTGTGAAAAATTTGTTTGTTTCATCTCTATAATGAAGCTCACTTTTACCCTGAGTGGTAAACTAAGTCGCTGTCAATGATTTTATATTATTAATAAGTTTTAGAGTATTTTATCTTAAGTAGTGTCATTGCATTGAAGTGTGTGGCATGTTTTAATAATCCACATAGGTGCAGAATAGACAGGAAATTATTCTGAACTGTAGAAGAATGTCAGAGGACACTAGGTTAATTGTCTTGCCTGGCATGTATCAAATTTCCATTAGATAAATTGGTGATTTAATGTCAAAAGTACTGATAACATTCCAGAATGTTATTAATCCATTTCAGATAAGTAAGATAGTAATCCATACTTTTTTAGAAGAGTATAATTTAGATTTGTGTGACTGAAAAGAAGCAATACAAGTAATGATTTGTTCGACTTTTGAAAAAAACTCTGTTATACACTTCTTGTCGTTTCAGTTCCTTATCTTACATTGTATTGAAACCGTTACTTTGACTTTTTTGTTATATTCTCTGGAAATATAAATGTAATACGTCGAAAATATTAACTCCTGGAATATTCGAAACCATAAAGGCTGTAGTGGAAACAATAGCTCTTGCTAGGATCTTTACAATAAAAGAATAAACTTATTTACATTATTGATTAGCCCAAAATACGGTAACAACAAATATTCAGCACTAGGCAAATTCTCATTTCTTTCTGTTACAGAAAGAAATCTTAAAACTGTCCAAAATGCCTTGCTGATGCGATGGTACAGGTAATTTTGCAAGTTTCTCCTGGACTCATCTTCTTTAAGTGACACAAGCTGTGTATATCACAGACTTTAGAGCATACACAGGGCATACACAGAGACTTTCTTCTCAGTGTAGCTGCACGCGTGAAGAAATTACCAATTACAATTTGTTTTTACCACCTGACAGCAAAATTTTACAGTACGTTCAGTCAGCACAACAAACAGTATTGAAGACCTCTTACAGTCAGCTCAAGGGTGTTTTGCAATAGTTTGGCTGATAGAACTGAATAAGGGTGTGGTTTATTTTTCTGCTTCTGTGTGGGGATTGTAAGCTTCAGGAGAAGTTTGATAAGCTGTTTTAGAACAAGAGCATCTTACGCTCTGAGAACAAACTCCAAAGTGGAAGTACAGTAGTACTGTGGTTAGGTTACCCATTTGAAACACCTGTACCTGACTAGCTAAATGTTGTACTGTAAATGTTCTGTATAAATTGTTGCACCTGTCTTAAAGTGCACTTTCTCATGCTGTAAACTTAATAACCATCATAAAAGAACATCAGAAAATCACAGTCCACACTATGCAGACCCCCCAGCATTTGGTCTATGCTGTTATAAAGGTTTGAAGTCTTAAGATATCTGCGGTGGGCTTCTCTCACTGGAACAAAAGCAGCAATGTTAATCCTTCTGGGATACAGTAGAAGAAGATAGCCCATACATACTGCTAGAGGAGTCGTTTGGGAAGTGAAATGTGGGAGGAACATTGCAAGGTTTGCTCTTGGCTTTGAGGAGGAACTCGAATTCCTCCCCAAAGGAATGATCATAGCAGTGGCGGTAAGGAGTGAATTGTGTATGATTTTGACGTTCTTGCAAGTGAAGGTGGTTTAGCTAGTAGCTCTGCTGTGTGAGATTTGTCTGTGGTGTTTGTCACACAAAAGCTTAACCTTCTGTTCACACAGTTTCACCTAGTCATCCACATGGAGAAGCAGTGCATGCTCTAAGCGTCCTCACATTCTGTTCAAGTACCTTCTTCTGCTTTCAGACACAAGCTGTTGCGTAGACAATTTGCACGACAGGGGAGCTGATAGCCAATGCTTAGTTCTCTGCTAATTTTCTGCATAGCCCTTTGTCAAGGAATCAGGTGGAATTTGATAGCTTGTTTGATTTTAACCTTCCTCTTCTTCAGTGGTTATTCCAAACTGCCAGCACAGGCTTTATCTTATCCCAGCTGCTGCGTGCTGGCTCCCACTTCCTTATTCCTTCCACTATATGTATATATATATATATATATATATACACACACACACACATATACCATACCATAATGGGGTGATTTGCCTCAGTTTCTCAACTTTTTCTCGATGCAGATTTGTTTTACAATAAATTATCTGTGCTTGCCTTTCTTATGAACACTATGAAAGCACTCATGTGCTTAGTATCTTGGAGGGTTCTCAGTTTCATCTAGTCAAAATTGTCTTATGTTTATGAGATTAAACTGTCTTTTACATTTTGCTCTAGAGGAATCTTTGCCTGTAGTTGTCAGTGACCATGTGAGATGTTTTATTTCCACTGTTCAGTACAGGATATTCACTTTCTAAGGTCCTCATGATATTTTTGTTTGATCAATTCCTTCCCTGGTGAGACGCCTATAGCAACACTCATCTTTCAATGTCTTTACCTATGGTGCATTGTGTTTTGAAGCTTGGGTTTATTTATTTCCTTTACTAGAAGTCTCAAGTTTGTGTTATCGTATTTGTGGGGGAAGTGGGAGAGGGTCAGGTTCTTATAGCATACTGTATAAAGATGGGATTTAATTTTAACTTATTTGTACATAACAGCTATGCTACAGTTGCCTACAATGGTTGTGACCAAAGTTTTTCTTTCAGTCCACAATTTCTATGTTTTGTTTCTAAACTCAAGATCTGTCCTTACATTGTACCAGAACACCTAATTGTTTAACAAAAATGTAAAATAACTCACAAAACTGTGAGCTGTCTCCAAGAGCTTTGGTGTTTAGTGTTGTCTATTTTAATGTAATTTCAGCTGAATGGAGCCTGAATTACTTGTGACAAGCCCACTTGTTTTCTCCAAGCAAAAGAGTTAGCTCCCAGTATAGATTTAGCACTGATGAGCAAGGCAAAATACCAAAGGCCAGTCTGGATTGTGAGAAGGCAAACAGGAAATTGGAAAAACTGCTTACTGTTAGTCAGAAGGGAAGCGTGCAGGTTTAATAATGGGGTGCTTAGGCAGGTCTGTAGCCTAAGGTGTATTCCATGTGTTTCTGTACTTCCACTCTTTTGATTTTGACTCCTTTGCCATAAATAATTCACACCGGGTGATGTCAGAAATTAAGCCTTGCTTCAGAAAATTGCCAACTGCAGCATGATTCTTCTCCATTAGAAAGCTAGTACTTTTATCTATGAAATTTTTTTCTTTCAGAAACTGTACTTCTGGATTCAAGTCCAGGCTTCAGTTGCCAAAAACCCAGTTATATATAGCATGATGGGGTGTATTTAACCACGTGAAGAACTGATACAACATTTGTTCAGGAAAGCATCAGATCAACTATTGTGAAGTGGCATGAACTCTACTGTAATTACTGATTTTGGTACTCCTCCTTAGAATCACAGAATCATTTATGTAGGAAAAGACCTTTAAGACTGAGTCCGGACATTAATCTACTCTACCAAACCATGTCCTTAAGCTCCAAACCATGACTTTTAAATATGTCCAAAGATGGCAATTCAACCACTTCCCTGGGCAGCTGGTTCCAGTGTCTGTTGACCCTTTCAGTTAACATGTTTCTCCCCAATATCTAACCTAAACTTCCTATGGCACAGCTTGAGCTTGAGAATTCATCTTCATGTGATGTTCAGTGTTATCAATTTAGTAAACTCCACTGATCATTTATTAATTGTTATGTCCCAATCAATTAGAGAAAGGAAAGGGAATGACTCAGATTTGTGTATTTGCTTGGCCAGAATTAGAGAGACTTACATCACAGTTGCACACAAAACTTAAGTTTACTGAAGTTAATATATGTTGCTCTCAAAGACTAGAGAAGAGAAAAAGAAAATGAGAGAAAATAGAGTTTCAGATCATGACTCTAGACTTCAATGACATCTCAGCCCACTTCCCCTGGCTCCTCTGCTCCATAGATCCTTGGTGTGTTCAGCTCTTTTGTGTCTTCAGCCTTCTTTTCCCCCTTGGTCTTTGGCTCTCTAATGGGTGTAGTATGCAGGAAAACATTTTTTTTTCCAGTGGACTTAGCAAATCTGACTGTGAGGCAAGGCCGTCCATCCTCTGATGTGCTCCTAGGCTAGCATATCTTGTTCTATTCCCACTGCAGAGCAGATATCTCTGCCAGCTGCAGGACAGCTCAGCGTCTAAAGCCTCAAAGCTGCTCTCTCCTCTCTCTATTCATGATTTGAGGATTTAACCTGGTTTTGGTCAGAGTCTCATAATAATACTATACCAGTAGCCTGAATTTTTCTACCTAGTGACAAATCTGTGACCAGATGTATTTCACAGTAGGCACACATGTCTTCTGAAAGAGTATTACCCTGTCACCAAGTCCTGCTCTACATGTGAAAGTTCACTGAAACAGCTACTCCGGAGTAATGTTATGGGAATGAACACTTGTATTCCATAAATCTGCCTACTGAATTGACTTCCACGTATGGGCTTACACAATGTCATCTACCAGACACAAACCAACAAAAACCAAAGTACATTAGCAAGGTAGGTATTTCAGACATATACCTACAGCCTTTTAGTGGACTGTACACCAGGCAAAAGAAGACATCATTCCTGCTTTCAGCTTTGGTTCAGTGGGGCTATCAGTCTGTTCCTTTACCCATCAATAGATTCGCTGGTGATTTATGAAGGGAAAAAACAGAAATCAACAACCCCCAAAACTATCATAGTGGAGGCCTAGAAAGTCTGTTAGAAAAATGCATTCTGTGAAAAAGCTGTTAAGTAAGAAACATAAAGTGAAAGGTATTGCTGTTTTGTCTGTTAAAAAACTTTGAGTTAGGGTTATGATACTAAGTCAAAACTGAAAAAGAAGCCCATAATTTCAATGGATTTCTGTAAATGTTATTGTAGAACCATGGTATTCTCATGGCAATACTAACCATTGAAATGCTACTATTCTTGAGCTTTTTCCAGACAATTCTCATGTTACATGCAAATTACCATATTTAATAGATTCCATATTTATGAGAGCTATTTTTAGACAAAGTACAGGAAAGCTCTTTAGAATACGTTTTGCTGTTTGAAGTAGCCATCTAGTGTTGCTTAAGCATTCTGAACACTGAGTTGTCTAATTTTAGAAGGCACAACTGCAAAAGAGGGCAGCCTCTCAGACTTTCAAAGTGCTCCCTTGCGCTTTCTGAAACTACGGTGAATGAAGTACATGTAAGAGTACGCACTCAGCCATGCAGGAATCAAAAAATCATAGATCTTACTGTGGATTTTAAATTGCATAATCCCATCTGGAAAACCATCTTAATAAACTACAAACTGTGTTTTGGATCAAAAAAAACCTAACCTCAGAGACAAAGCCAGTATTTGAATGGTTAGTATAATTCTCAAGTAATGGAGAATACTTTTATATGCACTGTGTATAAAAGTAGAAATTAACTTGTTTAAATTGTCATGTTTAAATTCAATTGTATCCTTATTTATCCTTATTTTCACTTGGTCTTTACAACTGAGTAATTCCTCTTATCCCATCTGCAGTGTGCCTTGCTTGGAGCAATTTGTTTTGTTAATGGACATAAATATTTGAATCTGTCTGTGAGGGGGCTTCAGTGGCTTAGGGAATTGGTAATAGACTATGGAGCATTTCACCTCAAGGGTCACTAGTTCACAGTATCGGTTCAATAATGGCAGAAAGTCATTATGCATCTGGTTGGCATCTGTTTGGTGGCCATTGCCAAATCATTTAATAATCTCCTTCCAGTTCCACGTGCCCAGGTGCTTTCTGCTCTTCCTGGAGAATCACCTGCCAGTGCTGGCAGAGCGCTGGGTGCCGAGGGTGCAGGGGCGGCTGGGCACCCTTCGGGATTTCAGGAACAGCATCTGCTCTCCCGGCGCTGCCCTTAACCACGGCTTTTGCACTGCTGGCCAGAGAGCCCCGCAGCCAGACCCTCGTGGTGCCGTCAGCGGGGGGCGAAACAGCGGTTTGGGTCCGTTGTGCCCACTCGTGCTAGCTTTGGTTCCGTTATAATTTAGGGGAAGGGGAAATGGGAGGACAGTGCCTAGCTTCACGGTAGGAGACCCTCAGTAGGTGATGAGTGTCGTCAGGCCGACTCTGCGCCCGCCGCTGCCCCGGGAGTCCCGGTCAAGGCCCCGCCCCGCAGCAGCAGTAGTGCCGGTACCGGGAGCAGCACCGGGGCCGCTTTGGTTCTTCCTGGGGGCACCACGTTGTAACCACGTGTGTAGAAATAGGTCCCGCATTATGGAAGAGCCTCCTTCCATCCCTTCTCCCCCTCGCCTCTCTTCTTCGAGGGAAAATAAATCCAAACGGTGAGATGTAGGAGAGCGTGAATCCCCGTGAATCCCATCTGAATAAATGTCTATATTAATGAATTATTAACTCAGCCGCTCATGACCTTAAAACTGGAATGAGGAGACGCCTAGAGCAAGAAGGAAAGCTGCTGAATCCTTTATCGGACTCCTGTCAGAGGTAACCGACCATTTGTCTTCTCCAGATCAGGAGAATTAATTAATATGAAAGACAAACTTTTTAATTGTGTGTCAAACGAAATCAGATAGGGTGTCCCCGATCCAATCTCTTCCTGAAAGGGGTTTAGCTCCCTTTTCCACCTGTCAGCCTAAAATAAAACCCTCGAATTCCCAAAGAGATGAGCATCCTGCCTAGGAGTCACTTACAAGACAAACAAACACGCACTCACACACACACACACACACACACACACACACAAAAGAAAAAGAAAAAGAAAATCGCAGGGAAAATGATGAATTTGGGTAGTTAATTTATCGATTTTAGTTCCTCTTCCCGCTTGTTTTATTTTAGAGGTCATTAATCAATGAAGAAAAACACCACTATGTTACACACACACCCCCACCCCACCCCCCGCATTTAATACACTTACCCTCCTTATTTCTTTTGAACAAACTCC